>JANHGO010000037.1:25183894-25194971 GCA_024606505.1 Aquila spilogaster
GCAGTGGGTCCGTCTTGGAGCCAGCTGGCATTGGCTCTGTTGGACATGGGGGAAGCTTCTAGCAGCTTCTCACAGAATCCACCCCTGTAGCCTCCCTTGCTACCAAAACCTTGCCACACAAGCCCAATACACCAGTTTGTTTTAAGGCCATTGTGTTATAATGGTTTTAAATTGATGAGAATGTGAATTATGTAGTAGCATATGGACTTTTGCTCGTCTTGCCGTGTTGGATCAGTAGTGGCTCAGGGACATCTGCACTAGTGTGGCTTAACAACATCTAGACCTAAGCAGATGATGGTACCTGGCATTACACTGTTCTCTGTGCACTAACCTGCTCAGGTCTCTGTTAATTGAACTTTTAAACCATGTTTTCTTCTGTGCTGTGAAATGTACAGAGAATTCACCATTCTGAAAAAAACAAGAATGATGTTGCTGCTGCCCAGGAGGAGAGAGCCTGGAGCTGGGGCTCACTGTGTAGGGGCAGGCATGACATGCTGTTTACATCAGATTGCTGTAGATGGGCCGTGTTTGGCAATAACTGCATTTTCACATGCAGTTGTAGAAGCCTTCGGGTCTAATTCAGCCCTACACCAGTGTAAAAGAGGGGGGGAATAATCTGTAGCTCTGTTTTATTTTTGCATGTCAGGAAAAAAAAAAAAGGCACAAAATGATCAAAGTGAACAACTGCAAGGACCAAATCTTGTGGTGGGAAGCTTTACCTGCCTCTCTCTGAAATGGGTGTAAGCATTACTGTTATTCAGAGTCTGGTTATGTACAGCTATAGCTGCTGTTTCTTGTCAGAGAAATTCCTGTCTTCCAAAGGAAATGTAGCAGCCTGCTTAGAAGTGTTCTGAGAATGGGTCTGGCTGGCTGGATTGGCCATTTTAACCGTGTTGGTCTCACCTGTTAGTTAAATCACTGCACAGTTACCCTTTCCAAGCCTTTGTCTGCTTTGCTACGTGTTTCTACCAGATGTCTTTGCAGTTTTTCTGTGTTCAGTAGTTTTAAGAGATACTTGCTGTTCCTAGATAAAAACATTTTATGAAGAACATTTACACCTAGACGATGAAATTCGCTACATCTTAGATGGATCTGGCTATTTTGATGTTCGTGACAAGGATGACAAATGGATCCGGATTTCCATGGAAAAAGGAGACATGATAACCCTCCCTGCTGGCATATATCACCGATTTACACTGGATGAGAACGTATGTTGTTACAGATTACTGTAAATTTTGATGACAAATCCATGTGAGCGTATATCACGTTAGTAACTACATGCCCTGAGACTTGCAGTTCGTTAGCAAAACATATTAAATATGAAGTAGGAATATGAAAAACACTAAATAATTCACAGCATCTGAACCTTTCATCTCCAGGTCACAAATCCAGCTTCCTCTCATCAGCTGTAACTGCAAGTCATTGCCACGTGATAGCTGTAGCATATTTTATGTGACAGCGGTGTGAGAGCCAAGCCCTGTGGCTGTCCCTCCCACAATTGCCCCTGCTGTCGGTTGAGGTGGAGATGGATCCCTCTGTATTGCTTCGTTGTGTATCTTTGTGGGGATAGACAGAGCCTATCTGTGTCCAGCAGTGGTGTTTTTCATGACTGCTAAATTCACCTTCAAGGGAAAGAAGGATTTAAGGGTCCAGAGCCACTACTTGCAGCTAGCATGTGTGAGACTGGATGCTGGCTTCACAGGAGGTGACCTGCTTCTGGAGGGTATTTTTGGCAATGGGACTGTGAGATTGGCACATGTAGTCCTGACCTGTGTGTCTGTCCTTGTGGGCTTTTATAAATACGTTTGTAACCTCAGCATTACCCCTGGAAAATTGGGAAATGTGTGGTGTCTCCTGTGTGGCAAAATCTCATCTCTGGCATAGTCTTGAGAACGGTATAGTTTTGAATCAGCTCTCCAGATAGCAGTTATCATATATGTAGAAAGGGAGATGCTGCATTGGTGAAGAAACTGACTTCTCACATCTGCGTTTTGAGATCCACAATGAATCGGCTACAATTGCTAGTTTAAGGCTTTTTCTTTACATAGACAGAATGTTGGGTGTTATGGGTTGAATCCAGAAGAAGTCTTAAATGTTTGTCCACTTCAGAAACTTTAGTCCAGTAGTGCCATCTTCAAAGTAAATTATTCCGGTGCTTTTAGACCCTTACATTTTGCACCCAAGTTCTTCAGGTACCTAGCTATTCTTGACATTGCTGAGCACCTGGGTGCAAGATAAGCACTTAGCAGTGTTTACAAAATAGGTAGGGTCTAAATCTGTAGCGTAGTGGACAGAAGAGGAGAGGAGAGCTCCCCATAACTCAGTTGTTGGAGCATTTGTGCAGGACACAAAATCCCCTTTGCTGCTGCCACAGCTGTACCTCGCACTTGGCATACTTTTGGTTAGCTGGTGGCAGGGGCTACTTTTCCTGTTGGAATCTGGAGAGTTTTCACTTCCCATAGCACTATTTTTTGGCTAGGCTAGTTTATGCACTCCCTATTCAGCTTTTATGGCTTTCACTTTGAAGCTTCTGGTATTCCTCAAAAGCACTGTGTAGCCGTCTTGGGTATTCTGATTGCTGTTGCTTAACTAAGCAAGTAGGATTTAGATGCTGCATTGACCAGTATTGTGGATCCAGTGCAAAAGATTTGCATAAGACAGGATGTTTCTCGTTTCTTTGAAACCGGGAGAACTACTGTCTCTGCCTGACCTGGAGGCACTGGTTGTGTGACACAATATGTCACTGCATAGGTGCAAAAGCTCCCACTGCAGTGGCTGGGAGCAGGAACAGCAGCTTAGTGGTATCATCTTCTGGAACACGTGAAACTTTCAGTCCATTTTGAAATGGTTTCAAAAATTTCTGCAGAAGTGCAAATGAAACATTAACTTCAGAATGAAGATCCCATGGAGCTCAAATTACTTGTCATTTCTTGTTCTTTGACAGAATTACGTGAAGGCAATGAGGCTATTCGTTGGAGAACCTGTCTGGACAGCATACAACAGGCCGGCTGATGATTTTCCTGCTCGGAAACAGTATATGAAGTTTTTGGCTGAAGAAGCAAGTAATGGTGTCTGAGACCCAACAGGTGGAACAGCCTAAAGCCCTGTCAGAAAAAATGTGACTGGTGGCTTTTCACTGATTAGACTTCTATTTACATATGCAATTGGAATCACATAATCATAGAAAAATTTAGGTTGAAAGGTCATGTGGAGGTCATCTAATCCAACCCCCTGCAAAGTACCAGGCCAACTTTAAAGCTAGACCAAGTCACTCAAGACCTTGAGGTTTGGAAACCTCCAGTGGTGGAGGTTCCACAGCCTGTCTGGGCGCCCGTTCCAGCACTTGGCTTCTCTCAGGGGCAAGCATTTGTTCTTCATGGCCAACTCCCTGGTCACAGCTTGCAGTTGTTGTCTCTTGCCCTTTCATCGAATGCCCGAGAAGAGGCTGGCTTTGTCTTTTCTGCAGTCCCTTCTCTAGTGGGAGACCGTAGTTAGGTCTCTTCTAAGCCTTCTCTTTTCCAGGCTCAACAAACCAGTGTTCTTAGCTGGGTTCTTTTCTGTTAAGGAAGATGTTCAACACATTTTGCCTTAGCTTTGACTACTGAGGAATGTCACTTGTAACCACCTGACATTTAGATTTGAAGCACTGACTGTTTTGAGCCCAACGGTCCAGAAGATTTTCACCCACCTCGTAGTTCATATCCTCAGTCCGGCCACAAGGCTGCTGTGGGACACGCTGTTGAAAGCCTTGCTGTGGTCAAGGTGAATGACATCTGCTGCTTCCCCTCCGCCAAGGAGGCAGTCATTGCCTCTTGGATGGCAGTCAGGATGGTCAGGCAGAATGCACCCTTGGTAAATTGGTGTTGACTGGTTGCTCCCTATCACCTGGTATTTCATGTGCCTGGAACGGCTTCCACAATGCCTTATTCTGTAATTTTCCACGGGACTGAAGTGAGGCTGACCAGCCTGTAGTCCCCCAGATCTTCTTTCTTGCCCTTTTGAAGGTGGCAGTATCATTTGCCTTTTTCCAGTCAAAAAGGTTTTCCTGATCTCCTTGACCTTTCAAAGATGCCAGCAGCCTTCCAGTGACATTAGCTAGTTGCATTTACAGTTGCTCAGGAATCCATTTTCTAATCTTTTTTCCTTGATATTTCTGGCAGGTAGAATTGGGAGAGGTGGGCTACATTAATATTCATTCTGCTCTGAATCCATGCTAATGAACTACGTAGGAATCTGTTTTTAATTAAAGAAAATAAACCCTGCTTCATTCTTGCCTAAAAATGTTCATAAGATAAATTTGCATAATCATCATTTTAGTATGCAGCTTCCCAAGTTCAGCCATGGTACATAAAGCTGTGGTTTTCTCTCAGTAAAATGCAGCAATTTGCTCTTGTGAGATATTAATAAAATTACTTTGACTTAGGTATGGTGTTTGGTTTTTGGTTTTTGTTTTTTTTTTTTTCCTTGTGCTGACATTAAGGACACACTGAACAACAGTGTTACTGTAATTGTTAATCAGCTTTTATTCCTTGTGTGGCTACTGACTTCTGTGACATGGGAAAAATCATTAACTGTGTGCTTCAGTTTCTTTAGCTGTGAGATGGAGAAGAGTAGACTTAATGCTCGTCCAGTTTTCAGTAAATGCCTTGCGGTTATGAGGGACATGTAGCTCCTCAGCAATGGGCACCGAAGCATTTTGGTATGAATTTGCTTTTTACAGTGACGAATTTTGTCAGCTGGGCCGATGTACTGCTTGCTCTAAATCTCAGTGGATGATGAGAGCATGGGCTGTGCGCTGGCTGCAGCCTGTGTGCTGATTTCAGCCACATAGAATACAAGCTCCTGCTTTGCATCCCAGATAAACATGACTCTAAAGAGAGGTTGAAACTTGGGCTTACATCAGTTTTCCTAATGTAGCAGACGATAGATAATTGAACTTTCCCACTGCTCTTCCCTATGGGTGTGCGCACACCCTTCTTCGGCAGGCAACAATGTTTTCCTCACTTTGTAGCAACATTACTCTTAACCATTTCTAGGTGCTTTATTTCTTTAAGTGCTTCTGAAAATGAAGTTGCAGTTTTGAAATGAAATTTTACTAGCTTTTATCTTAAAAGTTGGAAAGGGTGAATAAAAAAGGCACATTTTTCCTCCCGTAGGGTCTTTGGTTGCCAGCTAGATGAGACGCACGGACACAGCTGACCCTTCGTTCTGCCAGCGGGGGCTCGATTTGTGGGAGGGGGTGCTGGCACAACCCGTGCTTGCAAAACGCAAGCCCACCCAGCGCTCCGTTCAGCCCGCACGGGCTTTTGTGCGGTGGTTTGTAAGCCTGGCTGAAAAAATCAGTGTTACTAAGCAAATGGGAAGTGTAACTAGTCAGACGCACATCGGGTAGGCTCGCACAGGCGCTGTGCTGTGCCGTGTCGCGTGCTTCATCGGTTCAGGGATTTGTGTGCCACTTGTCTGGAAGGAGCGCTTGAGTGTCCTCTCGTACAGCGCACTGGGGCATCCTGGTCCCAGAGTCAACTGGGGATTTTTCAAGGTACAGCTACAGGAATAAATGACAGTTACTGCCGGTGGCAAGTTTTATTCCTTTGACTTATATGCCACAGAAAATTGTGTTTCCGAATGCAAAGTAAAATGACTGCTTTCTCCCGGTGCTGGTATCAGTCCCTGGTATCCAATCTAATTAATCCTCCTTCTGCTTTTGTTTTCTTTTTCTTTAACAGAAGTCAACATGAGACTGTTCATTCCTCCTATGGGCCCTTCCGTTTTGATCTCTCTCTCTGCGAAAGGGCAAGCGGAGGCAGCAGCGTGGGCTCTCAGGAACCCCCATTTACAGCAGAGCCATCCCGTAACAGACTGGGGGAGCAATTGGGAAGAGACAGCAGGTAACGCGCTCTCCTGGGGAGAGATTTACAGTTTGGAGGTAGCGATGAGGGATGGACAGTAAAGCGGCTGCCCGCAGCAATTGCTTTCAGCAGCTCGCTGATGTAGGATGTGACCTGGGAAGCAGGACTGAACCACCTTGTTTTGTTGCCTCTCTAGAGGAATATATACACCCGGCACAGCTCCCATCTCCTGGCTGTCAAGAATAACACACGATCACCCTGCTGAAGATTGTTCATCATTTTCATAGCACAATGCATTCTGCCACTGAGAGGTGGCGGGGGCTGTGGGGGTCTTACTGTCAACGCCTTTGAGTCTATGCCCTTTCGTGCTATAGGTGTCTTTGAAAGGGTGAAAGCTTTGCTCTCTGAAAGTGTTTTTTGTCAGCCAGGGAAAAAGCAATTTGGGGCTGGTATAAAGATTCCACACCTGTGAAGATATTACATGGGAGATTACACTGGGAGGAAACAGCTGGGCAGAAAAAAAACGTTAATATTAATAGAAAACACTCCAGAGAGTGGAGAAGAGGGAGGGAGAACATACCACTCCTTCAGATGAAAAACACAGTTTATTTTCATGGCAATTTTTTGTGTTTGGTTGTTTTCTTCTTCTTCTTTTTTTTTTTTTTTTCCTATATACCACACATCTAAAAGTGCAAAGCAAAATTGATTTTTTGTCCAAAAACATGAGTCTGTTTTACTGCAGCTAGTGGAAAATCTTGGTGCATTGACATAGTATGAAAATTTATGTAAGTGGTTCCAGCAACATCACGTTGGCAGCATTAACTCAGGCAAGGGGAATATTTCAACTCCTCCAGGATTAGAGTTTAAAAAAAAGAAATGTAGGAGAAATGGTACTGAATTGAGGGGTTTGCAGGTAGCTTTTTTGGTACCGATGTATTATTTTCCACTTTAATCCAAACTTTTCCAAAGGGGCATATACCTCGGTTTCTCATGACCAGCTTAAGAGAGCAGTGGTCTTGCTTTCTGCAAGTGGCCTCAGAGCAAACTGTTGATGGTCAGTGGCCTTTTCAATAAGTTTGGCGGGCAACCACATGGCTGCAAAATCTGCGATGCTGCCCTCCCTTGTTATGTGTCCTGAGGCAAGTGTCTTTGGCTGGAGATCTTAATGCAAAAACATTTCACAGCCAGCTAGTAGTTAACTAGAAACATCCGCACCAGGCACTTAGGGGTGCCTACAAATAAATGGGCAAAGGGAGATGCTGGCGAGGGCTGTGCTGCTGCCTGGCAGCTGCAGGAGCTGGTAGCTGCCTGTCCTGGTTGCTGAACTTGAGTAGTATAAAATCTTCATGCACTCAGAGCATCGGGTCCTACTGGCAGAAAAGGCACTCTCCTGCCTGGTTTCTGACTCCAGGATTTAGCTTGAACTAGGAACTTATGAGAAGGGACGGCTTCCTGACAAAGGCAATCGTTTAATATCAGCTGGCAGGCACCAATGCACATAAAAGACTGAGGTGGCAGCTGAGCACTGCTTTGAAGAATACCCCTAGCAGCCAAATAATGGATTTAGATATTTGGCCAGGCAGAGGCTGTGGACCTGACCTGTGCTACGCTCGAAAATTAAATCATCTGTTTGGGAGTCTTCCCTGTGAAAATGATAGAAATTCTCAGATTCCCTCCCCTCTCCCCAAAATAGGGTCACTGCCAGTTGTCTTCTATTTCCTGAAGCCAAATAAACATATGAACTCATTGGGGGATGAATTAGTGTTACAATTTAAATATTCCTGGCTCAGAGATCCAGATTTGATCTGATTTGCTGCACTCATTGTGATTTTACAGCTTGATTCCCAAAACATTTTGTGTGTTTGCAAAAAGGTACTCTGCTATACCTGCAATTTGAAAAAACCTATTTTTTTATGCAACTGAGTCACTATCTCTCATTTTTTATTAACTGTATAAATACCCAGATCAGACGAAGAAGCAAAATGCTCAGGGAAAGATTCAGCAGTTGAAGGGCTGTGAATCTCTTTCAATGCTGGCTTCCCCCGCTGCAGTTCTCTCTGGGATACCTGCGCTAATTTTGAAAAGCACCCCTCTGTTTCATTGCCTTCTATGCTGCTTCTCAGAGTACCGATTAGTAACTGTTGTGCCTGTAAATGAGCCACATCGGCTGGAGGAAAATTGGGCTGGGTATCCTCCATGCCTCCCTGGTGCCGCGGGATTGCCTTTGTTCATTGGCACAGCCCTGAGGAGCCAAGCAGAGCTCTGGGCTCCACTTTCCCCTGTGATCACAGGCATTTGAGCCTGAGAATTTGATTTGGGTCCACCCTCAGGCTTTTTTTTTTTTTCCTTCCAAATGATTCAGGCAACTTAAAGCTGACCCACTGTTCATGGGAAAGAGGGAAGCTGTTCTTGGTGATGCTGGAGCAAGGGGACACAAAGCGGTGGCTGGGTTACGCACAGGCTGCTTGATCCTGCTGCATGCCACTGGAGTGTGTGCTGAAGTACTGCAGCGTCTGAAGTACTTGCTCACACCTTGTGCTGCAAAGAGTGGATTTTTTTTTCTTATAAACAGCTCTAGTAATTTTATTCTGCAGCTTTTTCCTTCAGTATTTTCAATTTAGCACTGACAGTTTTGACAATTTTTCAAAGCCAGAGAGGAACCTCCTCCCTCCTTCCTTCCCTGCCTCAAGCAAGTAACATCCCATTTTTTCCCTCTTTGTGGGCAAATTACAAGCGATTGTTGCTGGCTTTCAGATGGATTCATTTTAATGACTCTCATACATAATAAACACCTGCAAATGGCTGCCCAAAGCTAGGACAGCACCAGGTGTTGATCCAGAACAGCTTGGATAAGGCAGCACCTGGGTCTTCCTCCCCACCCTGCAACTTTCTGTTCCTCCCTAGCACCAGGATTCTGACTATCTCACACACCCCTTGAAGATGGGAATCTCTAAATTTGTGATTCCCAAGCTGACTAGGAGAACTAAGCAGGAAAGCAGCTTTCCACTATTGTTGCCTGAAAGTTGGTGCTGGAGCTTGTTTGCATTCAGTGCTGCTGAGCTGCTGTTCAAATGCTAAAAACTCTCCCCAGATACCTACAATGTAAAGTACCTCGCTAGTAAAATACATTTTTTCCCCGATGTTTTATTAAGTGGGTGGAAGGGGTGTATGACAGTGTCCTTTGAGCTCATGTTACAGGTATGAGCTAATAGATAAAATCCACCTTGTTCTAACATCTGTAGTTTCCCTGGCATTGGCTCAGGACAGCAGCAACCTAGGCTGCTACCTGAGCAACCTCAGAGAGGTTGACTCTGGCTGCTGTGGTTCTATGTATTTGGAATAAATTTAAATCTAGATTTGACGCTTCAGTCCTGTTTTCACACATTTCTTGATTGCAAGTTGAAGTGGAGGGGGAGTGTACGTTTCTCACTACAGCTAAACACAACTGGAGATGGGGGTAGCACACATCTTGCAATCTTCTGTTGGATGGCTGCAATGCGTGCGGTTGATTAAGTGCATCAGCTGATACACAAATAGGACACACGTAACTCGGCTACGCAGGCACACTATACCCTGCTTATTCCCCTCTCCGATTTGATCTGCAAGACACCTGCAGCAAAGGCTTCAGAAAAGGATTGTCTGTCTACTTCTTAGGCCGCTGTTGTGCAGCAAACCTGGCAGCCTATGCAGGCGGGGTGGTAATTCCCAGCACATCCTTGTGTTGAAAGCCTCAGGATGAAGATGAATCTGAAGAGGGTGTTTGCTGGCTCGGTGAGTTTTTCCACCGGGTCAGTGAGCTCATCCAGCTTGCGCACGGCTGCATGAGTGCTCTTGCTGACATGAAGGATGAGGTAGGTGGAGGAATGATCATCCTTTCCAGTACACTGGCTGAAGTCCACTGTGGAGTTTCAGGCATGTCTGCGCATGCCTTTTGGGGAGCATTTAAGGGGTCCAGTCCAAAAACTAAGGCACCAAGAAAATGTAAATGACCAGCTGGTTAGGGGACGCTGTTATCACCTGAACTGCAGTTAGGTACTAGAATGGCAGATAGATGCCTAAGTCCTTTTGAGGATCAGGGTCTCTGTGCATAATGTAATTATCTGAATGTCTGAAGTACAGCTTCTTTGCTCCTCTTTTAATAAAAGAGGAAATTTAAATGCAAAACTTCTGTTAAGGCACATTAAGCTTTAAGACTTGAATGCAACAATCAGCTCATTCAGGCTATACTTTCCACAGCTTTTCTTACTTAGCCAGATGACACATGCATGCTGTGTTGTAGAACTGAGCTCTGCCCTCATTTACACCAGGAACCCTCATTAAATTCAGCTGAATTCATTGAATTTAACAGGATTGCCTAGTGTAATTAATGTTTTGAGGACAAATTTTGTCCTTAGCTTTAATGCTTTAACACCATATACAGCATTCAGCTGTGTAACTGGCTGAATATAGGAAATTCAAACACTTAACTTGTATATATGTTAAATCCAAACCGTAAAGTGACATTGACATTCTTGCATTTTATAAACAGTTAACAATTTGCATACATCCAGCAGTGATAATATGCCTTTGCATTTAAATTTTAATCATTCTGCATGTCTACCAGGATGTCACTTGTTTAATGGCTCGCTGAGCTTAGAGGTCACCCAGTCCAAGTCTTCTTTACTGGCGTTTTTATTCGAATAAAAGCTTCTACTAGTAAGAACACAGCAAACATACTGAAGTGAGACCTATGTAGCAATACATATGAATTACAATTTAGAGAGACTCGGAGAACAGGGGATTATCTTTTCAGGGTGTTTGTTTTTTAATGGCTGTTTGACTCTGACTGGGATCATAAATTTTTATTCTCTGCCGATCAGAACACAGGCTGTCACTTACACGTGCAGTGAGTATAAGGCACTACTGAATCAACAAAGGAAGCATGTTGCTCCTTGACTGTAAAGAGGCAAGTGGCTTCAGCATGCTGGATGATGGTGGATCAGGATACCTTCACTTAGAAAAGACAAATCAAGCTTCCTGAAAGCACAGATGATAGTGTAACAATATAACATGACACCTGGCCTTCAGTTAAATGCATGGGAATCTCTGTTATCGGCTATTAATTCACATATCATTGTAAAATTTTTTAACTGGAATCATGGAATGGTTTGTGTTGGAAGGGACCTTAAAGATCATCTCGTTCCAACCCCCTGCCATGGGCAGGGACACCTTCCACTAGACCAGGTTGC
>JANHGO010000037.1:25195071-25239923 GCA_024606505.1 Aquila spilogaster
CCTGCTTTGGCAGGGGGGGTTGGACTAGATGATCTCTGGAGGTCCCTTCCAACCCCTACAATTCTGTGATTCTGTGAAAGTGCTCTTCTTGGGATGGTTCAGACAGAAGAGCTACATGATGGAGAATTTCTAGTACAAACCATAAATCAGTCATGCCTCAGCTGTAAAATGTATTCAGTAAGAGCTCAGGATTTCTCTCCCCAATAATCGTACCTCCTGGGTTTGAAGAGTGCAGCACAAGCAGTGCTGCAGAGTGGCAATGCCTTGTGGGGATGGGGATGAGCATTGGCGGTGAGGCTCCAGCCTTTGAAGTACTCTGCAGGCTGTGCAAGGTAGGGACATGCTGCAAGAGTTAATAAACCGTAGCAAATCTTGCCGTTCTGAAACCTCAGGTAACCTTCCGCTTGTCTGTTTTTAGCATCTCTACCACTTTCAGAAATTTGGCATGAGAGCAGAAAAAGTGAAGTGTATCCAGAGCAGTTTATTAATTTCTGACACAATCAGCAAAGACCTCAAACTTACTACTTTCTAATTTAATCTTATTTAGTGCTTCTGTGCTGCTGCTGCTGTTGTGTGTGTGACAATAAGCTTGTGTGCTTGGCAGGCAAGTCATGCTGGGTGAGGAAGCAGTGCTGGAAGAACTGATACCAACTTCTATGTGTCTGCCAGCACTTCCGAACCTCAGAAATGGCCACAGCAGCAACAGGAAGGCCTCCCAGATGGCTTCTGTGAGGTCGGATATAGGTAAATGCAATGAATCTGGCTCCTGAATAAGTATCAGGTTGTTGAAGCAGTGTGGAAAGGCAGGTGTGGTTTTCTTCAATGATGGGCTGACATGGGATATCTATGCTGGTTTTGAAAGCTCAGGTTTTTATCATTTTTGGTCTTCCCATGATAACGAAGTAGTAACTGCTAGACTTAGTAGTATCTGGTACGTCACTGAGCATGCAGTAGTTGTGCACTCGTGTTCATTGTTCAGTCTTGGAAGGCATTGGTATGTGCCTTGTGTACCTGTAAGGAGCTAATGTGGCTACTCATCCTTGTTATCTGCCTGCCCATTGACGCTCTCAACAACTTTGTTTTTCCACAATAGTATCTTCAATTGTGTCTTAAGTGATTGTGTTTAAATGCATTTTTTTCTGCCTATTTTTTAGTTGGATGCTGATAACTATGAGACTGACCCACGTCTGAAAGAGATTCGGGAAGCAGAAAATTATTCTTGGATGGACATAATAACTATACATAAAGACAAGCTGCCAAATTATGAAGAAAAGGTATAAGACCTTTACTTTAAATGAGGATTTGCACTCTGAAGTCTGCTGCTAGAGTGCACAGTCAACTTCTTAACACATGTTCATTGTATGCACTCTCAGAGGTGAAATTCATGTTTAAAATACATTTTGTACTAAAGTCCTTAACTTCAGTAAAAGAAATGTTGATGCTATTTCTAAAATAAGGAAGGGGTGGGCCTTTTGCTTCTGGAGGTTGCCTGCAAAGTTTTTGGGCTACTTTCCATCATTGTGTCATTTGGAAACTCAGAGCCAGATACTCAGAGATCCTAACCGGGATGAGGGCAGACTGTTGCCAGCTGTGCATGGGCTTTGAAGGCTGAGACATCCTGCTGGCTGTTGTAAAATATGTCTTTTCAAAATGAATGTTAACATCATGGAATTGGAGGGGCACGTTTTCCTTACAAGAAGATTTGTTAACTTTGGAAGCAAACAGCTTGGCTTTTTGAGAGCAGATGAACACAAGCAGTGCCAGGCCCCGAGCCTTCTAGAAGGAGTGTATTTCTCCTTGCCTCAGGGCACTGGACTGCTGTTCTGATCTGAATACTGCAGCCTGGTTGCGTTTCTGTATTTCTATTAGATCTGTGCAATTACCAGTTCGTTTTAAGCTGGTTTTGTTACACTGATTTTAAGTTTTTTACAAGATGAATTACATAGTAACTTAAGTACCCTGGGTGAGCTCAGCATTATACAAAGGCAGGGCGCTGCCATGCTGAATCAGTAAAGGCTGAGAAGTGTTTCAGGCACACTTGTGCTAGCATGGATAAAAAGTACCCAGACCCCTGGGTCTGGCTGACTGGATTGGCCATTTTAACCCTGTTGGTTTCATCTGTTAGTTAAATCACTGCATCGTTGAAAGCCTTTGTCTGCTTTGCCAAATATTTCAGCTAAGATTCCTTTGCAGTTTTTCTGTATTCAGTGTTAATAGATACCTCCTTTCCCCAGATAAAAACATTTTACGAAGAGCATTTACACCTAGATGATGAAATTCGTTACATCTTAGATGGATCTGGCTATTTTGATGTTCGAGACAAGGATGACAAATGGATCCGGATTTCCATGGAGAAAGGAGACATGATAACCCTCCCTGCTGGCATATATCACCGATTTACACTGGATGAGAATGTATGTTATCATAAATTACCCTAAATTTTGATGACAAATAGATGTGAGTATATATCTTATTAGTAACCGTATGCTCTGAGACTTGCAGTTCATTAGCAAAGCATATTAAATATGAAGTAGGAATATGAAAAATACTAAATAATTCACAGCATTTGAACCTATCATCTCCAGGTCACAAATTCAGCTTCATCTCATCAGCTGTAACTGCAAGTCATTGCCACATGGTATTCATAGCGTACCTTGTGTGACAGTGGCATGAGAGCCAAACCCTGCAGCTGTCCCTCACACAATTGCCCCCGCTGTCAGCTGCAGTGTGGAGATGGATCCCTCTGTGTTGCGTGTCTTTGTAGGGACAGACAGAGCATATCTTTGTACGGCAGTGGCATTCTTCATAAGTGCTAAATTCACCTTCAGGGAAAGAATGATTTAAGGCTGCAGAGCTGCTGCGTGCTGCTAACGTATGCTAGATTGAATGCTGACTTCACAGGAGGTGACCTGCTTTTGGAGAGTGTTTTGGCAGATGGATTGTGAGATTGCACACGTAGTCCTGATCTGTGTGCCTGCCCTTGTGGACTCTTACAAATACATTTTTAATCTTAGCATTAGCCCTGGAAGATAGGGAAGTGTGTACTGTTGTCTCCTGTATGGCAAAACCCTATTTCTGGTATAGTCCTCAGTGTGGCATACCTTAAAATCAGATGTTCAGGTAACATTTGTTGTTTATGTTAAAAAAAAAAAAAAAAAAAATTATGCTGTTTTGGTGATTAAACCCAAGTTTATTTTGAGATCTGCAATGAATCAGCTACAATTGCTAGTTTAAGGCTTTTACTTTACATAGACAAAATATGAGAGGTTACACATTGAATCTACAGCAAGTTATGAATGTTTATGTCCACTTCAGGAATTTTAGCCTAGAAATGTTACCTTCAAAATCTCCCATAAATTCTTCAGGTACTTCTAAACCCGTGGGTTTTGCAGCTAAATTCTTTAGGTGCCTAATTTTATTCTTGACATTGCTGAGTATACTAATGCAAGATAAGCACTTAGCAGTGTTTACAATATAGCTAGGGCCTAAACCTGTAGCGTAGCTGGCAGTAGAGGAGAGGTGAGTTCCCCATAACTCAGTGTTTGGAGCACTTCTGTGGGATGTAATCCTCCATTCTGCTGCCATGTCTTCACATTCCTGCCTGGCATGCTTCTGGCTGACTGATGGCAGGTGCTCTTCTATTTTTGAAATCTGGAGATTTTCTCTTTCTGCAGTGTTGTTTTTTGACTAGTTTTTGCACTGAGCTTTTACGGCCCTTGCTTTGAAGCTTCTGATATCCCTCAGGCATTTTGTAGATATCTTGGGTCTTCTGATTTTTGTTTTTTAACTGAGCAAGTAGGAATTAGATGCTGCTCTGCTCGGTACTGTGGATCCAGTGCAAAGTGCTTTGCATAAAACAGGATTTATCTGGTTTCTTTATTCATGCGGAAGTATTGTCTGCTCACTCTGGAGGCACTGCTTGTGACACAACATATATCACTGTATAGGTGCAAAATCTCGCTGCAGGAGCTGACAACAGCAGCAGCAGCAGCATCATGCTACAATGTTCTGGGACATGTGAAGTTTTCAGTCCGTCTTGGAATGGTTTCAGGAATTGCTGCAGAAGTGCAAATTAAAGCGTTGATTTCAGAATTTTGCACGGAAAGGAGATCTTAAATTACTTGTGACATCTTGTTCTTTGGCAGAACTACGTGAAGGCAATGAGGTTATTCGTTGGAGAACCAGTCTGGACAGCATACAACAGGCCAGCTGATGATTTTCCTGCTCGGAAGCAGTATATGAAGTTTTTGGCTGAAGAAGCACAGTAATGATGTCTGAGACCTGACAGGTGGAACAGCCTGAAGCCAAGTAGAATAAATGTGATTGGTGTTCTTTCAACTGATTACATTACTAGTTGCATATACACTTAGAATCACAGAATCATAGAAAAATTTAGGTTGAAAGGTCATTTGGAGGCCATCTAGTCCAGTCCGCTTTGAAGCATGGGGCCAACTTCAAAATTAGACCAACAGCCTCTTGGGTTTTGAAAACCTCTGGTGCGGGAGACTCCACAGCCTGTCCAGGCACCTCTTTCAGTGCTGAGCCACTCCCACAGGCAGGAAGTTTTTCTTTATGGCCAAATCCCCTGGCACAGCTTATGATTGTTTTCTCTTGCCTTGGGAAGAATCTGGCTCTGACTTCTTTGCAATCCCTTCTCTAGTGGGAAACTCCGGCTGAGAGGAGTCTCAGCCTTCTCATCTTCAGGCTAGACAAACAAGCGTCCTAAACTGGACTTTGGCAATCCAAATTGTTTATGAAGATGCTGTACATGTTTTTCCCTGTTTTTGACTACTGAGGAATGTCACTTGTAACTAGCTGACAGTTAGACTTGAACGATTGACTATTCCTAGGCCAAGGGCCCAGAATTTCATCCACTTTGTAGTCGATATCCTCAGCCTGACTACAGCACTACAGTGGGAAACAGTTGAAAGCCCCACTGCACTCATAGTAAATGCCATCCACTCTTCCTCCCCTCTGCTGCAGAGCCAGTTCTTTTTTCTGAGAGGGCATGTGAGATGGTCAGGGAGAATGTGCCTCTGGTAAATTGGTGTTGACCTTATGTTTCCAGTCTCCTATTTCATGTGGCTGGAATGGCTTCTGTAATGGCTTGTTATAGAATCATAGAATCATTAACAGTGGAAAAGACCACTAAGATCATCAAGTCCCTCCACTGACCCACCACCACCATGCCGCTCTGTGCCATGTCTACCCTTTTCTTGAACATCTCCAGGGGCGATGACTCTACCACCTCCCTGGGCAGTCTGTTCCAATGCCTCACCACTCTGAGAAGAAATGTTTCTTAACATCCAACCTGATCCTCCACTGGCACTTTTTGAGGCCATTATCTGTTATCCTATCACCAGTTACCTGGGAGAGGAGGCCAGTTCCCACCTCACTACAACCTCCTTTCAGGTACTTGTAGAAAATGATAAGGTTTCCCTTGAGCCTCCTGCAGACTATTATTCCATAATTTGCCTGGGGACTGAAATAAGGCTGGCCAGCCTCTAGTCCCCCACATCCTATTTCTCTTCTTTTTGAAGATGGCAGTAACAGTTGCCTTTTTCTGGCCAAAAAGATGTCCGTGATCTCTAGGACATTTCTGAGATGCCTTGCAGTGACATTAGCCATCTACATTGACAGTTGCTCAGGAATCCATTTTCTGACCTTTTTTTCTTGATGTTTTTGGCAGGTAGATTTGGGAGAGGTGGGCTACATTAATATTCATTCTGCTCTGAATGAATGCTAATGAACTATGTAGGATTCTGTTTTTAATTAAAGAAAATAAGCCCTACTTCATTCTTGTCTAAAAATGTTCATAAGATAAATTTACATAATCAGCATTTTAGCATGCAGCTTCCCTGGTTCTGGCCTAGTACATAAAGCTTTGGTTTTCTCTCAGCAAAACGTAGCAGTTTTCTCCTGTGATTTCTTAATAAAATTAATCTGACTTTGGGGTATGTGGTTTTCTTCCTTTCTTTCTTTTTTTTTTTGGTCTTATGCTGACATTAAGGATGCATGAACAGCACTGTTACTGCTGTTGTTATTCAGCGTTTATTCCTTGGTCTGCCACTCTGTAGTACTGGACAAATCATTGTTTTTGTGCCTCAGTTTCTTCAGCTGCGAAACAAAGTGGACTTAAACCCACAGGTCCGTCTTTCAGTAAATGCTTTGCAGTTACACAGGAGGCACCCCGGTCCTGGAATAACGGTATGGGATTTTTCCGGGTACAGCTACAGGATTAAACAACGTTTATTGCCAGCAACAAATTTTATTTGTTTGTCTCATATGCCACAGGAAGTCGTATTTCTGAATGCAACATAAAATGACTGCTTTCTGTTAGTGCTGCTCTTAGTCCATTGTATCCAATCTAACTCACCTTCTCTCTTCCCTTTAAACAGAAGTCAGCACGAGACCATTCGTTCCTCCTTCTCCATGTACAGCACCATTACCCCACAGCAGACCGGGGAGCTGCCAGGAAAAGACCAGGCAATGCCCTCCGCTCGTGAGAGACTTACAGCGTGGGGATGAGGAGATAGATCTAGGAAAGGAGCTGCCCACCACAATTGCTTTCAACATCCCACTGATGTAGTGTGTGACCTCGGAAACAGGGCCGAACCACCTTGTTTTGTTGCCTCTCTGGAGGAATATAAACACCCAGTACAGCTCCCATCTCCGGGCTGTCAGGAATAACACACGATAACACCACCAAACACCACTCATCATTTTCATAGCACAATGCATTCTGTCACTGAGGGGTGGCTGTGACTGTGAGAGTCTCACTGTGAGCGCTTTTAAACACATGCCCTTTAGTGCTGTAGGTGTTCTTGAAAGGCTGAAAGCTTTGCTATCCAGAAGTATTTTTGTCAGCCAGGAAAAAAGCAATTTGGGGCCAGTAAAAGGATTCTGTGAAGAGCTTGCATGGGAGATTACACTGGGGGGGAAAAATGTTAATATTAATAGAAAACACTCCAGGGAGTGGAGGGAGAACATGCAGTTCCTTTAGATGAAAAATGCTGTTTATTTTTATAGCTTTTTTTTTTTCCAACATGCTACATATCTAAAAGTGAGAAGCGAAATCAATACTTTTTGGTCCAAAAACATGAGTCTGTTTACTGCAGCTAGTGGAAAATCTCAGTGCACTGAAGTAGTATTAAAATTTATGTAAGTGGTTCCAGCAACGTCATGTTGGCAGCAGTAACACAGATGAGGGGAATATTTCAGCTGCTCCAAGATTAAAGAAAAAAAAGGGATGAGAAATGGTACTGCATTGAAGAGTTGGAAGATAGCTTTTTGGGTATCTGTGTGTTATTTTCACATTAATGCAGACTTGTTCCTAGGTGGTGTGTATATAGCTTTATCATGACCAGCTTGTGAGAGTTGCAGCCTTGTTTTCTGCGATGAACTCAAGGAAAGATGGATCAATTGGCCAGTTACTGAATTAGATGGGCAAACAGGTGGCCACAGAATTCCTGATGTTGGCCTCCTTTGTAATGTATGCCTGGGTAAGTGTCTTTGGCTGAGATAGGAGAGACGTGGACCTGTTGGAGTGTGTCCAGAGGAAGGCCACAAAAATGATCCATGGAATGGAAGACCTCTCCCACGAGGACAGGCTGAGTGAGCTGGGGCTGTTCAGCCTGGAGAAGAGAAGGCTGGGAGGTGACCTGAGAGCAGCCTTTCAGAATCTAAAGAGGGGCTGTAAGAAAGAAGGGAACACTGTCTATCTGAATCTATTGAGACAGGACAAGGGGAAATGGTTTTAAACTAAGGGAGGAATGATTTAGATTGGATGTAAGGAAAAAGGTTTTTTTTATGATAAGGGTAGTGAAGCACTGGAAGGGGTTGCCAAGTGAGGAGTGGATGCCCCGTGTCTGGAGACACTGAAGGTCAGGCTGGATGAGTCTCTGAGCAACCTGATTGAGCTGTAGGTGTCCCTGTTCACTGCAGGGAAGTTGGCCTGAATGGCCTTTAAAGATCCCTTCCAACTCAAATGATTCTGTGATTCACTTGGCGTAGCTGGAAGCCGTAGTGCTGGAACATGTCATAGCCAGACTGCAGTTAACTAACAGTATGTACACCAGGCACCCGGTCCTGTGCATGCTACCTGTAGGTGTGTACAGATGAGATCTTCTACTGCTGGCTGAAGGAAGTGCTGTTGGAAGATCTGTCCCAGCCTGCCCTGCAGGGTGCAGGGGCTGTGCTGCTTTCTGTGGTTGCAGAGCCTGCGGATGGCTGTTGGCTGCTGAACTTGAAGAGAAAAAATCTTCATGTGTTCACAGTATTGAATTCTGCTGGCAGAGCAGGCACTCTCCTGCTTGGTTTCTGACTCCAGATTTAGCTTGAGCTAATAATCTATTGGAAGGGACAATTTCATGACAAAGGTTATCATTTAATATTGGCTGGCAGAGAGCAAAGCATATAAAGGCTGAGATGACACCTGAGCACCAGGGAGGAGAATGTCCCTTGTTGCCAAACGGTGGATTTAGATTTAGGTCAGACAGACGCTGGGAAACTGTTCTGTTCTATGTTCAGAAATTACATCATCTGTTTGGGATTTTGTCCTCTGAAAATGATAGAAATTCTCAAATTCCCCTCTCTCTCCAAAACAAGGTCACTGTCAGTTGTCTTGTTTCCTGAAGCCAAATAAGCGTACCAGCACAATGGGGAATGAGGCAGTGTTACCATTTAAATATTCCTCGCTCAGACATCTGTATTTGATCTGAATTGCTGCACTCGTTGTGACTTTACGACTTGATTCCCCAAACATTTTGCATTTGCAAAAATGTACTCAGATATCCTTGCAACTTGAAAAACCTGTGATTCTATGCAAGTCGCAAGCTCTCATTTTGTTAACGGCGTTAATACTCAGACAAGACAAAGAAAGAAAATGCTGAACGTTAAAAAGCTTGGGCAAAGATACAGCAGTTAAAGGGATGAGGACATCTTTTAATGCTGACTTCTCCTGCTGTTGCTCTCTGTGGGATACCCCTACTAATTTTGAGAAGTTCCCTGCCATTTAATTACCTTCTATGCTGCTTGTCAAGATACCAATAAGTAAGTTGTGCTTATCAATGAGCCGCATCGACTGGTGGAAAACTGGACTGAGTCTGCTTCTGGTGGTGACTGTATGGCTCTAGCACCCTGAACCTAAATAACAGCCCATTCACTCCCTCCCTTTGTGGGTAAATTGCAAGCTGTTGTTGCTGGCTTTCAGCTTTTATTATTATTATTATTATTATATAATGATGGGCACTCTCATATACATAACAGAGGATTGTCTGCAAGTATGCCCAAAGCTAGGACAGGATGAGATGGTATTGATCCAGAACAGCCAGGGTAAGGCAACAGCTGCATCCTCCTGCCCACCATTTTACACACTCATTGTAGATGAGAATCTAAATTTGTAGTTCCCAAGCTGACTTGTAGAGTAGCAGCTTTCCACAATCATTGTCTTCAAGCCAGTGCTGGTGCTGATTTCTATTCCGTACAGAACCACTGTTCAGGTGATAAAACATCCATGCAGGCTTCTACAGAGTGAAGTGCCTTGCTGTTAAAATACATGTTTTCCAATGGTCTGTCAGGCAGGCAGAAAGCAGGGAGGAAAGTGGCACCTTCCTTGGAGCTCATTTTATATATTAGAGTTCCTGTATAGAAAGACCATGTTTTAACATCTTTAGAGTTTCATTGGCCTTTGCTCATGATATTGAGTAATATGAAAAGTTGGCTCTGGCTGTTGTGCTTCTACCTTTATTTACTCTCCTGTTTTGATGTGGAAGACACCTGCAGCAAAGGCTTCAGCAAAGAATTGTGTGTCTTAAACCATTATCCTGCAGGAAACCTGCCAGTCCCCTGGGTGGGTGGTCACTCCTGGTATACCCTCATTCTGTAACCCTCAGCATGCACATCAGTCTGAGGAAGGCTTTGTCTGTCCAGGTCAGCTTTTCTGCAGGGTCACAGGCTCAGCTTGTGTGCGGCTGCATGAGCACTCATGCTGACATGAAGGATGGGGAGGCAGAGGAGCGGTCACCCTGCCCAGTGCTCTGCAGTCCGCAGCGGGCTCTGAGTGCATAGGCATGTCTGCACGTTCTTTTTGGGAACATATCGCGTGTCCAGTCCAAAAGCTGAGGCACTAGGGAAGTCTGTGAGCAGCTGAGTGGAGGATGCTATCACCTGAACTGCAGCTGGGTACTAGAAATGGCAGAGAGCTGCTTATATGCTTTGGAGGATCAGGGTCTCTGTGCATAATGTAGTTATCTGAATGTCTGAAGTGCAGCTTATTTGCTCTTTTAATAAAAGAGGAAATTTAAATGCAAAACTTCTGTTAAGGCACATTAAGCTTTAAGGCTGGCATACAAACATCAGCTCGCTCAGGCTATGCTTTCCCCAGCTCTTCTCACTTAGCCAGATGACACGTGCATGCTGTGTGTTAGAACTGAGCTCTGCCCTCATTTACACCAGGAACCCTCATTAAATTCAGCTGAATTCATTGAATTTAACAGGATTGCCTGGTGTAATTAATGTTTTGAGGACAAATTTTATCCTTAACGCATATACACATTTAGATATGTAACTGCCTGAATAAAGGAAATTCGAGCACTTCTATATATGTTACACGCGAACCATACAGCCACGTAGACACAATTTCTTGCATTTTCCAAACAGTTAACAATTTGCATACATCCAGCAGTGGTGATATGCCTTTGCATTTAAATTTTAATTATTCTGCAAGTCTACCAGGATGTCACTTGTTTAATGGCTTGCTGAGCTTGGAGGTCACCCGGTCCACATCTCCTCTATCGCACTTTTATCTGTGTAAAAGCCTCTACTAATAAGAACACAGCAAACACACCAAAACGAGCCCTACGTAGTAATACATATGTATTAGAATTTAGAGAACCTTGGAGAACAGGAGATTATGTTTTCAGGGTTTTTTTTTTTTTAATTTGACTCTGACTGGGATGATAAATTTTTACTCTCTGCGATCTGAAGACAGACTGTTATCTACACGCACAGTGAGCACAAGGCTCTACTGAATCCAGTTTCAAAGGAAGTGTTTTTATTCCTTGATTGTACAGAAGCAGAGTGGCTTCTGCCTGCTGGGTGCTGGTGACCGAGGCTGCTTTCACTTACAACTGGAAAAGACAAATCAAGTTTCCCGAAGTGTCATCTGAGTTGCAGAGGTGAGAAGATCACATAACAAAGTAGTAAGACACCCGACCTTAAGCAGAATGCATAGGGAGCTCTGTTACATGTTTTTAATTTAAATGCCATTATAAAATTGTTTAACTGGACTTGTTCAGCGCTTTCAGTCTCTGGATACAACGAAGGCTGTTACATACCAGGATTTCTTCCTATCTCTGAGAAATGTCCCAAAATGAAAAAGTGACCTATGCTGGAGATGACAGAACGCTAAAATGACTTACAGTGAGTAATCTATGGCCCAGAAGGTATCTCCAGAAGTCCCTTCCAACAACAACCGCTTTGTGTTTCTGTACAGTGGTTATCTAACAACCTCACTTGAGAGCAATGGACACACAAAGGTACAGCAGTCAATATTTGGACTTGGGAAAATGACGCACACTATTAAAGCAACTGAATAAATGTGCATTCAAAACTGCCTTTTCCATAATATCCATTCTGTCAGTAACTTTTAGCTGATGAAGTCAGCTCAAATCATTTACTCGCTAATTACTGAAAAACTCTAACAGTCATCAAAACAAATAAGGCCAAATGCATTCTTTTCATATAAAAATAAGAATCTGAATAACTGAGTGTATAAATACATATACATGCATTTACGCACTACTGTAACAAGGAATAACTAAGCAGGGATGAAGCTGGCTGCAGATCAATACAAAGTCTTCCCGACAACAGGAGTATTAAGAAACAACACAATAATGCCATAGATTATTTATAACTGAATAGATTTTATTTCACATTTACACAGTAGCAAGAGTATATACAACTTTTAAAATCAGCCCTGCAGGAAAATAATTAGTTGGAAATGATCTAACCTAACTTGAGACACTGAGTATTAAAGCTATCGCCCTCTTTAACAGCTACAGCCTCTAACAGAGCCTGCTTCTTCTGCATACTGCGAGATGACTCCAACTCGTACATGGTTGTTAAGTTGAAGAGAACACTCTCGTGTAGGTAGTGTTTAGGGTCCTGCTGAACCATTCCTTCCAACTGGCGAAGGGAATCCTTCAGTTTTCCCAGATAAAGAAGACAAACAGCAGCATTGTTATTAGCCTAAAGAAAAACAAATTGTAAATAAGTAACTGTATATGTACATATATATATGTGTGTATGTATGTATTCATAAATGATGAATGAGAAAGGAAAAAAGAAGTCTGGAATAACAACAAATTTACCATGTGCTAAGAACTACTATTTTCTGTGCGTGCTCTAACCAGAATAGATTCTCACTCATGTAATCGTGTCCTTTTCTTCTTTTCACAAGGTTTATCCTGTGCCAGTAGGACATGCTGACTTCTGTGAGCTCACACTCTAAAATATAACTGTATAAAATGTAAGTATGTAGGTTGTTCCGAAAGTAATGCCTCCTATTTTTTTCCATGGAAACTACAACAGATACAAAAAGCACAATAACAGTATTTTATAGAGTGAATTCTCAGCTACAAAACTCTTTTTCATCATAGTCAACATCATTAGCTGTACATTTTCACCAGTGATGAACAAGAACCTGCACGCTGCACTCATAAACATCTGCACCAGCAGATGTGACCCACTGCTGAAATGCACCACCCACTGCCTCACTGTGCTCACATCCACTGTTTGGTTTCCATAAATGTTCAGCAAGTGCCAACGAATGTCAGTGGGTGAAATTTTTTCCACATGGAGGAACTCAATACCACACCTTCACTTCATTCACACTTCCACATCAGGTATCATTCTGTCAGACTGCCCCTCTGCTGCCATCTGTCACATGGCAACAAAATGTAATGGAACATTAGTGGGAAGGTTGTCATCCCACCGATATCCACCTCTGATGTCACGGGCCAACATAATAAAATAGGAGGTATTTCTTTTGGAGCAGTCCTCGTAATACAGGACATCAGGTAATTACTTTGTTGAATCAGTTGAATCAGATTTCAGAAACTACACAGGCCTCTGCACATTGTCATTTTCATAGTTTTTTTTTAACATTTTCACTGTATCTTCCAATGCGTTTTCTCTCTGGGTTACGTATGGAAGCTCCACACAAGCAACAGGAAGAAACGATCCTATCACAAAGATACCTAACACTGACTTCTGGTAAGTTCAGCAAATAGGGCAGTGTAATATATCTCAAATGATCATATCAGGTTCCGCATTTTCTTTTCCCAACATCAGGTTTTATGAGTTACCAAAAGATTCCACCAGCACACAGTCATATAACTTGTTTAGCAGCACAAACTTTCCTACTTTATAGCTGTAGATAACGGAATACATCCTTTCAAATACCCTTTTTCGCTCTCCTCAGGAACCCTTACTGATTTCTCACAGTTTATCATACATACTGTTTTACACCTGCAAAATGATGCAATTCATATGCTGCTTAAACCCAGTCCCCTCGGTCCCTAGGTGGCCTTGGATGAAGGCTGTTTGGGGCAAGCTGTGTGAGTTCTTAGGAACCATGCACAAGAAGCTGGTACATGTAAATAAGAAATGTAAATAACCTGCTCTACTTTGATCTCCTTCTGTGATGAAATTTGAGGTTGTGATGTGCAAAATGTTAAAAACGTCAGGTTTAAAATGACAATATCCCTTCAGTGCTGTGTGAAATCAAGTTAATCTTATATACACTGGCAGCTGCCATTTCTTTTTCTGACATGCACGTCTATGCTAAAAACAGTGAGTGCAAAAAAAGAAAAAAAAAGCATTTTTGCAAAGATCCCATAAAATGTAATGTTTTGGAATGCCTGTATGCACACCTAAGTATTTATGGTGTTTGTATAAACCAGTTCTAAATTTCCCATCCTTGTCTGCACCTTTTCCTTTTGCACGCTAAAAACTCTGGCACACAGGCTACACCTAAGTTTTCTATCAAGCCCTGGGTGCTTATTAAGTACATACATGAAGGCATTACAACAATAATTAAGGTGTTTGTTATAAATGTAGCAATTTGGAGATTTACCACAGCATTCGATGAGTCGACCCTTAAAATTTCTGTGAAAAATCGGTGAGCTTCTGCAAAGTTATTCTGACCGAGGTGGAGAAATGCTCTAGAAAGTAAGTGACACATGAATGAGTTCTCCTGGAAAACCCAAGGTGATAATATATTTTAAAAAGAATGGACATCATTTTTTATTTTTCCTATTATAGATGTGAGAGTTTCTGACGTTTGTTCTTCACGGTGTAATCTTGAACCGGCAAGGAGACACTGATTTACAGACAAATGGAATGACAACTCGGATCATTTGGTTATTATATATTCTGCCTACCAAAGCAAGAGTCTTCACTGTGTTTTCATTAATTTAAACGAAGATACTCTCTTCCTGGAATTATTTCTCTTTATGAAATTAGCTATGCTATATCATTGTCAGAGCACTTTTGAATTGTGTTTTCTAAATATATCAGGCCAACATGCTAAACGTTCCAAACGGAGCCGCCCATCGTGCAGCTCAATTACTGCTTTGCTTTCCATCATTCTTTGAAACTAACAAGCAGTAGCTTTCCTAACAGACGTGATTTTAGAATAAGGGCCCCACATAGCTTCTTCTTTCCTAAACGTTGTTACTGTACCACGCAATACAGACCTTGTGGGCCTATATTCCATTAATTCTGACTTAAGACAGATGTAGTTACATAAAAGAGAGAAAGAGAACAGAAGTGCCTCAAAGGTAGCTTAATACTCATAGTGTATACTTTGCAAAGCTATATTTTCAAGCTTCATTTAGCCATTAAGTTATCTACCTGTTCATTAAAACCATAATTTGGCTCTGTAGTCCATCCAATTTGTGAGTCACTTTCTCAACATCCTGAAAATATTTTTCTGCAGTTTTTATGTCTCCAATCTGAAGAGTAAAGAGAAGAGATTAGAAGAGATCCAGACTGATGACATCTCTTACAAAGAATAAGAACAAGAAAACCTGTCAAAGGCCATTATCTAATTGTTTGGTACTGCGCTGACCGGCTAACACTTGTTATCAAACAAGATGCTTGAAGAACCACACTAAGATTATGAAAAAGAACACTCAAAGCAAATAACAGTTCTACTAAGGCAATGATTTTCAGCTGTGTTTGAGGAGCATTCCTGTACTGTAGAGCAGTGGTGCCCCACCTCCTCATTTTTGTAAGATCATCTGAAGTTGAGCAGAGGTCAGAATTACTTCCATTAAGACCTGATGTTAGTCCACAGGAAATGATGGCAGATGTTCACTGTTCACAACCAGAAGCTGTCAATATGCATGAAAACTGGAATGCAGTAGCTTGGTAGCTGGGTCATGACCACTTGAGTTCATCAGACCAAAACATGTCAGAAAACAGCTCCAATGCAATAGGTCACTGAGGGGGTACAGTCCATTTGCAGACTGAAAAATACTGGCTAGTGGCTAATGCAGACTGAAGGAAAGAGGGATGTGAAAGTTGGCATTCCAGAACTCTTAAATACCCTCAGTATTAGAAAACACAGTCTGCTCTGCTGCACTTTTATGCTACCTTTTGTTCTGTTTATAGTGGTCAGGGAGAACAGCTCAACTCTTTCTTAGCAGGAGCCTGCAACCACCGTGTGCTGTTTGTCTGGAAACCAGGATTATTTTTCTGAAGTACTCCTAAGATTTGTTTGCTGCTTTTAACTCTGTATTTGTGGCAACACTGCAGAGGGTAAGGTCAGACAGCTTTCCACTCTTGAAATTCTTTAACGTAGTTACTGAAATGGCAATTTTGGATAGGTGAGCTGGCAAGCGGTCTATTAAAAACATACAATAAATACTAGAGACTAAAATGTACTCACTGTTTCTTCATTACGTGTCAATTTCTGCTTTACAGGTCAGGCAACTCTTGACAGAATTATGGTGCTTCTTACAATGTCTGTGTGGTAGCCTCTGTCTTCTCCTGAATTCTCCACTTCTCTTAACCCCATTTCCCTCGTGTATGAAGGCATCAGCTCAGGGCCGACAGTATATCAGATCAAGGCCTCTTAACATCAGTTCTAAGCGTACAGTGTTGCTTTTGGATTAAGTCATTAGTATAATTTTGTAAACCATCTTTTTTTTTGTTCGCCAATGTACACACATGTAATTTTAAAACTATAGATGCTTTGTATTTCCTAGCATTATCTAATACCACATAGTGATCTTTTCTGGTTTTGTCCACTGCCTCAACAATATGATAGTTTTAGCTACAGTTTTAAATGCAACAACTATTCACTACATAGCTGTCAACAGCAATATTACCTGGCAGGTTTAGAACAAAAATACATACCTGAAGGAAAATCCTTCCTATTCCACTCAACATCTGAGGCTCTTGCTGTGGGTAATATTTGATGACAGTGTGATAAGCATCGACAGCAAGCACGTAGTCCTAAGGGGTGAAAAGCACACAACCAGGTATTTAAGCTCAGCATTCTTTAGCCTTTATGTAGCCTTCTTTTCAGAGATAATGCTAAACAGAAGCAAAATGATAGCAACTTGTGAATGGGACAGAATTTCTGCCTCTCACAGCAGGCTGACTGGATTCTCTGTATACTGATGTATACTGAAACTGTAAAAACAGGAGACCCTTTTTATTTTTTTTTACAACAGGATCATATTCTGTAGTTAAATGCCAGGATGAACATTACAGATGTATAATTAACATAGTTTAATAAACTCTACTGAGAAGCTTCGGGAACTGTGCACATGCTTCTACCTTGTGAAAAAACTCAAGGTAATGTGACAGAAGCTGCAGTTTCCTCCATGTTTTCAGGTGACTTCAGGAAAACAAGGCCTTTCCTATCCCTCCACCCAAGCCCTTGTTTCCTTCTTCCCTACCATGTAAAAACAAAACGAGCACTTCATCCAAACAGAAATTGATCTGGGTTAAGACAAAACCAGTGGTGGGCTGGTTTTCATCTCACGCAGATGTGCATGGAGAACACGGGCAGGCTGGCACACAGCAGCTCTGAGACCCACTGCAGGTCACTGCTCCTGTGCCCTCTGCACCGTCACCAGTGTCCGGGGATGAGATACATTTGTATTCCATTTCTCACAGGAAAGAAATGCACATGTGATTAGTTACTGCACTCCAGCTGATTCATGGTAAAATTCCATGAACTATCTACCTGGGCAGTAAATTACTTATAGAGCCTGTCTACACGGCCTTTGGCAGACACAGACGAGAAACTCGGCACGTGCTCTAAAGGAAGACATGCAGCAGGCACATTCCCAGGGCAAGGACTGTACCAGCCTCAGCTCTAGCTTCCTTCACCAATTCAGAGCAGAGGCACAGAGCCTGTATTTGCTTACAAAAACCAAGCATGTGCAAAGACAGAAGACTGTGCTATACTAACCCAGTGCTTCCTGACAGTTCTGCCCTTCAACTTCATACAAGAATTTTCTGGTGGGCGTTCAGAAGCAGAAGATATCAACGAATAATCTTTCAAAACTGCACAGACATCTTGGCATACTCTGTACCATACGATTTTTTTTGGTCAAATTATAGTGCTCATTAAACTTCTCCCTAATGTGTTCACAGCTATTGCATGAGGAACTCATTCTTCACCTCCTCCTCAGTCTGAGGAGGCCATGTGCCCCAGGTGCAATGTATTTCTTTTCCTGAGGTTATACTTTAAATGACCGAGCCCCATTTGACCCATACACCAGGTCATCACTTGGAACATACTGGCTTCTTTCACACACAAAAAAAACAAGAGAAGTCTTTGGAGTCACATCTGTATATGAGACAAACTGCTCAGCCCACGACAGCAGAGATGGGCTTAAACCACCCTGGAGGCACTCTGTAGGACCTTTATTTGCAAACAACTTGTATACTGCACGTATTAAACTACTAAACTTGAACATCTAACAGTTAACATTTAGAGTTTATTCCAATTCTAGTTTGCCACGCCATGCTTATTCGTAGGATCATAGAATGGTTTGGGTTGGAAGGGACCTTTAAGATCATCTAGTTCCAACCTCCTGCTATAGGCAGGGACACCTCCCTCTACACTAGGTTGCTCAAAGCCCCATCCAGCCTGACTTTGAATGCTTCCAGGGAGGGGGCATCCACAACCTCCTGAGTGGCAATGGCAAGAGCTCAGAGCAAATGTTTAAATTCTGATTCATTCAGCATTCACAACTCAAGTACTCAAGCATGATGGAATTCATACTACCACCATTTCTCATAAGTTTATGACTTAGGAAAAACTCATTTTTCCTCATATCAGCTCTCACTACAGGACTCGCTTGATTGCAGAGTGCCTCTGTGTTGGGTTCTGCATAGCGTTCTTGAAACTGGTTCCTTAGAGCAACCCCAGCCGTGCTTGTATTAGCTATTAATCCCTGCAAGAGTGGCATTTATAAAAACTGAAGGATTACCTGTGACTCCGAATTTTATCCCTCTGAGAAAAAATGTGCTTACTGAAGAAATAATTTTATTACATCAAATTCTAGACTTTGTGCTCAAAGTCTTCCATTCCGCAGCCAAAACCCATCCCTTGCCCAGTACTCACTCCTGCGTATGCTTTATGTCAGTCCCCACACCAGTGATGTGCAGCACAGCTGTGAGGCATAGGGGTGTTGTGGTTACATCCCCCAAACTGATGTGGGAAGAACTCCCTGGTGACCGCACAGTTAAGCTGACAGGGAGGTGCTGCGGCCAGCTCAGTCTGACGGGCCTGAAGGAAGCCTCAGCTGCAGCAGGTGCCTGAGGGGGCCGTCTGTCCAGCTCAAAACCAGGACCCCCAGTGCAGGTGGGAGCCAGCCTGGGCAGGAACAAGCAGGCAAACAACATCCCAGAGGCCCCTGCCTCAGGAGCTGCGTGACCTCAGCCTAGTCAGGCAAACAAACCCTCTTCCCCTTTTGCGTTCCCTATCAAACATTGTCTTATTTGCATTCTGTATGTATTTTAACTAGATAAGATTCACACCTCCTAAAACATGAGAGTAGAGGTGAGGTATTAGGAGTCTACGCCCTCTATTTATGGATCAGGAAACATATCACATCCTGTTTCTATATGATGGCACAGCACATAGCACCTGTGCTTATTTACCCCCTGCCCTGCAGCACCTGTCAAAGAACAGGACCTATTTCTTCCAGGAGATGACAAGAGATTAAGCCATGTGTGCCTAAAGCCACTCCTGAGCACAGGCAAGGCTGGCCCCAGCACGAAACAGCAACAACGCGCAGTCACAGCATCCAGACTCACTTCCAACTACAATTTCATTTTGTAGCTGCCTCAGTACATGCAAGTAAAACTTACCACCTACAGTAAGTTTTATATGCTTCTACTTCCCCATACTCCCACTACTGTGGAGGCAGTGGTAGGATTTCGAGAGTACCCCATATACTGCCAGAACTATCCCATTCGTGGTATGTTGTAAAAACACCCTATCTGACAGTTCCTTCTGGAGGAGCATTTGTAGAGCAGATGAGATGCGGTGCTATGTACTAGAGGCCAGGTTTTAATTCCCAGCTTTGCTAATAAGACATGGTAAAAGAACAGCTATCTGTGAGAATGATAAATGAGAGGCTCTCCCAGGAAAGTGGAGCCTTGCTTAACACAAGTTGTGATTTAGACGAGTGAGAAATATTCAGTACCAGCACTAAAAAACCCAGCAATACAGTTTGTGATCTTAAAGTTAAAGGCAGCACTGACAGATTATCATGGCCCTTTGCCTTCTACAAACTGCGACTTTTCAGATTTCCCACACCTTTCATAGGAAATCTCAAAAGGAGAAAAGTTACAGAACTTAGGATATGAATGAGAGTTGGTCTGTTGATTCATAATTCAAGCAACTCATTCAAAAGAAGTTCTTCTAAGGCACTGAATCCACTTACACAAAATGGCACGTGGGGCTGGTTTTCCTGATGCACTGTAGTGTAACCCTCTTTCCCTTAATGGTCACCACATTTTGCATTTTTGTGTTTTTCCAACCTCACTTTAAGCACTTAAATGATTAATTATGACATATCTAGAAATGAGCATAAATGATCATGACGTGCAGAATGCTGATATTAGGCTCAGAAACCATGGACTAAAATCAGCTTTAGTGATACAAACTCTGTAGTTCATAAGGACTGTATTTTGGGAAAAGAGGGCAGGGATAACTTATCCTTCCTCTCTACCTGGTGCACTTGGGGAAGAGTTATGAAAGCAGAGATTCACTGCGTTATGAATCCAGAGTGTCACACTGCAGCAGTTAGGCAAAATACCTGATTCACGCAGTCTTCTTACTTTATATCATAAAGAAAACAAAGTCCTCACGCATGAGTCCTTTGCATCATCGGTGCAAGGTGCTATCACCTCCTTTGTACAGTTTTAATTGTATTTAGACCCAAATTAAAAACGATTCCAATGCTTTTTACAAAAGCTAGGACAAAACTGACAAAAAATCCTACAAAATGCAAAACATGCCTTTAATTAGAGTGCATTTATAATATATATGGAAAGTACTTAAGTATTTATTCCTCTGAGAGGTAGAAGTCTGATAAGATAATGTCAAAAGCAATTTTAGCTCAGATGAAAAGAACTTTAAAAAGTTCTTAAAACACTTCCATGGTGATTTACTAAAATGACAGACATTTTGCAATTACATTGTTGAAATGAAGCAATGCACATCATCAGCTGCATTTTAAATGAATGTTCTCTCACGCTGCTATATTCAGGGAACAGTTCCATAGCGACTTAAGCCCACAGTTCTTGTAAATGAATGTCTACAGTGATGCACGTTAACTCGTCTCTCCTTGCCTTTCTGCTCTCTTTCCACCTCCTCTCTAAGTTGCCCCCTGTACATGAACATGTAAAAGCTGATTTAGTTGCTATGACTGAGATCCACCAATTTTTTAATTTGTTACTTAGTTAAGTCACCACACTAAGGTGCGTACAGAAAAAAGCCAGAGTATGTCTAAGAAATGTTGTTCAAAGAAAAGGGAGTGAACAGGAAATCTACATATAGTCTTACAGGCAGTAAGACTGCCTTAAACTGCTACTGAACTGTAGTGTCCTTCACACAGGTGGAGGGCTAAGCAGGTAGAATTCAGTACCTAGCAAAGATGGCGCCAGGGCAAAGGAGACTCGTGATTAGTAAAGGAGCCTTGTGATTCGTTGGTTTGTGGGCAAGTTTGGTTAAATTAGATTTGCACCTCATACACAGCTTTCAAAACAATGTACCACTCCACCTCAAGAACAAAATGAGATGTTTAGCTATGAAAGTAAAAAGGCCAAATACCATATTTTAATAGATAAAAATTATTGTGCTATATGAACAGAATTCCTCGGGTCAGATAAGTAACACAAAAGTGAGGTGACACTAGGAAATAAACCTAATTGCCTTGAGGACAAGTGAAACAGACTCAAAGTGCCATAGGTCCAACACCTGATCTTTTGTTTGCTTGCTTCGTTTAATTTTGAAGAGTCAGTTCTGACAAGACTGTTCCCTACTCAATACTACTGAAGTTTGCCGGACAAAGAAAAAAGGTCAATAAAAATAATCAGCTTCTTTATATACTGCTGTTCCAATCGTTTTAAATTTAAATAACAATTCTTATCAATCTGCTAATAGCACAAGCTACCCAACAGCACCAGGAGATCAAATATGACCCTACTGCAGTTTTGTCAACGTTCACTAGATGGCAATAGATGGCACAGACTTGGAGAATGAATACAATTCTTTTTTCAAATTATCACATACATTTGAATAAAACGTTCAGTTTTTAAAGTGTATTACACAACAGCAAAAATAAACTGTAGAGGTGGAATGCCGTTCAATTAATATAATTGTTCATGGGAGAATTAAAAGAATCATGTTAAAAAATTATTTGAAGAAATTGTTTTAAGCTGAATACTCTGGAAGGTAGAGAAGATGATTGCAGTATTGCTGGCTGTTAGAATGGTCTTAAAATTACTAAGTTTATAATTAGCCAATACAATTATTTCACTGCAGATCTGTCACGCAGGCAGAATAAATTAACTTGATGCCCTGCTCTGATTTTAAATGTAACATGGCTGCATACAAAAATCTTTAAGACTCTCTACCTGTCCATATAGGGACATGTCTGAAAACTGTGATACTCACAACTGCTCCACAGCCAACACACTGAGATGCACATTTCAGAGGGGAGCAATTACACCTTAACATGCAGTTGTAGGTAATCCGGAAATTACAGCTGAAATGTAATTTTCTAAATTGACATCTGTGAGGCCCTAAATAAAACCAACCTTAGGAAGTGTATGAGCTGCAGTATTTCTGAAGTACCATTTCAAAAAGGTGCTAACTGGTATTCGCAAATGTATTTACACTGCTAGTAGAAAACAGCACTAAAAGGGTCAAATCGGAAGAAAGGTGTGAATGGTGCATGCACTTGGATTTGACAGAATCACAGAATCACAGTATTGCTCAGGTTGGAAAAGACCTTCGAGATGATCAAGTCCAACCGCAACCTAACCATACTACCCTAACTCTAACAACCCAGCACTAAATCATGTCCCTGAGCACCACATCCAAATGGATTTTAAACACATTCAGGGATGGTGACTCAACCACCTCCCTGGGGAGGCTATTCCACTGCTTAAGGGGAGAGCGTATACACGAGAAGAAAAGCACTGACAAGTTAGAAAGAAGTCACAGCCAAAAGTAAAGCGAAATTGAAACAACTAATTACCAACATTTTCTTATTACTGCACTCTGCTTTGTTTGAGATGGCAACTTGTGCTTTTCTCCACTTGGCTACTGAAAAAGGATGTTCCTTAAGAACTAAACCTGTGTCAAGTACCTACTTCAAAACAAATGCTTATTGATTCATTAAAATACTCCAAGGTTTAACAGACAATTGCATCTACTCAAGACAGAAATCATTTGATTACAATGTAATTACAAATAGAAATTTCTTTTTTTCCTTAATTCACATAAAAAGGATATTACATTTCATGTAAGGGAGTATTTGATAACTGTATCTTACCTGAAAAATGTGTGCTTTCTGAGTTACTACAATATTGTGAATGGAGCACCAAGGAAACCCAGTTTGGAAAGCAGCTAAGCAAATGTCAGATTTGGCATGACCTTGGGCAATCAAACAACAGGGGGCAAGGAGTGCAAATTGTGGTCTGTGAAGATTATAGTGCTGACAGTATTGCTCTGAGTCTGTGCTGTTAATTAATTTGTGAAGCACAGTTAAGCTCTGCAAAACAGCAGTTTGTTGCAAGCCTAGGATGGTGATAAACCTATTTCCCTGAGCATGAGGTGAATGGCAGAAATAGTTTTATTTCTTCTGCTTGCTGAACACAAGGAGAAGCTTGTGCTCCACCAAATGCACCAAAAGGGTCTTAAAGAGTAAGGGGGAGACAAGAGAAAAACAAAACAAAACAAAACAGCAGTAGCCAGTTACTTTTCCTTTTATTCCTTTGTTCTTCCTCCCACCTATTAATAAGGATTTAAACTTGAAAGAAGATATCTTACAGCTGAGATAGGAAAGATGTATTTAGATGTTCTGGATCTCATCATATACAACGTCTATAGTATTAATAACGCACACAAACAGAGCAACATTCTTAGTGCACACTTTGAAAAAGAGCACATAATTGCTTTTAATTACAGCATTTAGTTAAGTGTTTGAAAAATTCAATTTAAAAATGCAAATTCTCTACTGTTATTGCACACTCTCCAGGATGATTTTGGGAGAAATAAGTAGATACGTTCCCAAAGAGCATTACTGCAAATAGCTATCTATTAAATAAGGCATTATTAAGTCTAATTAATTCTTCACTATGCAAAGCCTCCAAGTACAGTCAGGTAGTCCTCCCTTATCTATACACCAGTAATTCTCTGACACTTTCTCCAACGTTCTATTCTGGAATATACGGTACCTCTGCAGATGCTGCCACCCACGTACCTTCATCATTAGCAGACAGTTTGCCATGGAGTACATCACCCGGCCCAGACGTGACCTCCACAGCTGAACAGAGGCTGCAAAATAAGAGCAGCTTGTGAATTTGCACAAATAAATTAGAGGTTCTTTTCTGCAATCAATTATTGGTCCTATGAATTACGATTTTGAAAGATCCCACTCGTTAACATCACTGGGTTTTAGCCTAGAATTTATAATTCTCAGCTATGCTGCATCATCAGACAGAAATGCTGCATCTCTCTGAGGGAATTACTCACGCGGTGCTGGGGACCGTACACGATGGCACAATGCAGAGCAGCAGACAGCCGCTCAGCCTTGAGCTCAGGCCAAGTATTAAGCACTGCAAGAAGCCACGTATTTTCCAATTTAAGAACAAAAGGTGCATAAAAAGATTAAATTGATAATGAGCATCAATTTAAAAACACATCATCTACAGGACTAAATGTGATAAACTCAAAAATCAAACAAAGCTAATGGCATTTCAGAGCCAAAGCGTGCAGGGTGAGAACTGGGTCTGGGACTATTTGTGCTTGCCTCTGGCTCAGAGCTATGCAGGGAGAAATCTGCCAAGCCTGTCTGCTTTCCCCACGCTCCTGGAGCTTGCAGGCATTAAAAGCTGCAGCAGCAGGTTCTTCTCTCTTGGTTTGCAGACAGACTCCTGATGTGTTAAGAGAACAGTTCATAAAGATCCCTATTTTTCTTGATCCATTTCCCTAGATCAATGCTAGAAATATTCCTCTAATCCTCAAAACAAACGTTAGGGGCATTCATTTCAGTGCATTTGGAAAATAAATGGGTCTCAGTCAATCAGCTGTCAAGGTCACTGTAATGATTTGAGGAGGGAAAGGAAAGGGCAAAGAGGAGATTTCTATGAGACTGGGATGACTGAGACCACTTGTCTGCATCCACACTGTAGCCCACGATGGAAACCACGGCAGGTTGCACAGACATTTTTTTTAACACACATCAATGCCATTATGCCATTACAAATAAGAAGATAATCTGGTGGCATGTCCACTCCTCTTTGCTTCCCATCCTAAAAACTCCTTTATCACTGGCAGAAGGGGGCTAAGGAAAACCTGCAAAGCAGTAAACAAAACTGAAAACCCAACACCAGTTCATTGTGCAATGCCTGAAAAATGCCTGAAAACCACTCTGCAGGTCCTTGCAGCCACACTTACATTCCAAACGTTTATCTTTGTTATTTATGGAGGGCTCTGTACTTCATACTGCCATCCATTTCAACAGGAACTCTGTGCGCTAACTTGTAAAACTGGCATCTTAAAGAATGCATTAGCAGGGAGGTGGTGCAATGCTCTATCTCTCCTCCGGTTGAACTGCCAAATGAGGTGCTTTGTTTCAGACCAGAGGAGATGTATATGATGAGCTGACTGGTGTGGCACATTCTTACAGCAGCAAGGAAACTAGTCACTAAGCATAATCCCCATAATGAATTACGGCTGCCTTCAAATAAATTTCCTAAATTTTGCTTCAGGTCTTGCGTGGAAAAAATAGCAACAAAATACCCACAATAAAAAATGTTATCAGCCTCCTGTAGCTTCAAATGCAGCAAAGGAGTGTAGACAGGCAGCCAGGTCTGCTTACTTTCACTGACAACAGCAGTCAGCAGTCCCTGCAAATGGGGCAGTTTCAGCAGCCCTGTCCCCTGACAACTAGCAGCTGCTGCATTTCATCCCATCCCTCCTTCTGAGCTCTTCTCAGCTCTGAAGCAGCAGCACTGAAGAGCCAGAAACTCACATGCCTGCAGGACACAGGATTATGACACAGCTAGGAAAAAAGTTCCTGTGCCCTAAAATGGGACCAGACTCCTGATTTTAAAGAGACGGGAAATAAGGAAGAAAAAAATATGAGGATAGAAAGGGCAAAAATGAGAGTAGAAAGGTAACAGGAAAATGAGGTAAGCAAACAGAGGCAAGAAGAACAGTAGATACGGGGAGAAAAAAACAGACTTATTGAATGCTGTGCAAAAATGTTGAATATCAGATTATCTCTCTGCTTCTTCCCAACTCTTTTTGAGAAGAGCAAATGCCTTTGCTACATACACTGCTCACACATGCAGTAACTATCTTAGGGTATAACCAGATGGTGTTTTAGTGAAGTACAGTGACACATTAAAAATGCTTTATGTCCAGCCAAACTTGAAGGCCAGAGCTTGAAGACAGGACTGCACCACTCCATGCAGACACAGTTTTAGGGAATTGTTCATAACAAACGATTACTCTGCTAACAGCAGTACCTGGCCACTTCCTGTCTCAGAGGCACACCTTTACTTCTCACATTCTCCATGTTATTTGCATGTTTCATGTTATCATGGAAAGAAGTTGGTAAGACGTCTTCAGACTGCTAGCAGAAGCTGAACGGCATGATATTTTTAACGTCCATAATGCTAGGCACTGTGAGTCGTTCATCTAATCCTTTAACTATGCCTAAAATGTCATCTCGTCTTCAATTCTTAAGCGCACACAAATTACCTCATTAGTATAAATTCCATTAAAAGAAAAAAAAGATGCTTGGACAACCAATTTATCCAGATGACCTTTATGCAGTAATATATCCTCCACTATTGAAGTTACACAGCTAAGACAGAAGGAATAGGAAAAAAACACCACATAATTTCATAAAAAATGATGAAAATAATGTAGACGTAGATCTGAAACTGTAGATTTAGATCTGAAAATAATGTAGATCTGAAACTCATTTTAAAAAGTGACAGGTTTGACTCACCAAGTACCATGCGGTTGCACTGACATTAGACACCTGTACAGCAACATCCCAGGCAAGCATAGCCAGTGCACGACAGCAGTAAATACAGAGAAATACCCTAAATTTTAGATATGAGGACTGAGAGGAGCCAATGAGGCAATGCTGAACATGAAACATTGATCTGACTGTGACAGTAATACGCATCTATATGCAACACTAAAGGATGGCAGCCATGTTCTTTGTTCCTTCTAAGTAGGAAAAAAGAAACTGATTTAGTGCATCAGCTTGATCATGGGTAAAACTGTGAAATTAATTCCAGCAAATAAAAGTACAAGTGCATCATTTTAGATGCTGAGTATGCCATGAGGTAACAAAAATACTGTTTTAACAACTCTGGGGCAGCCTTGTGAAAACTTGTGGTACACTCAGGCAAGTGATAAAACCATACTGCCTGTGAAAAAATGTTTAAAGAATACGTACCTTGTCTGTTCTCTTGTGTAATGTTAGTCATACTTCCATCTTCAGCTAAGCCTTGTTCCAAATTTTCTAGTATCTGCAGTAAATTTTTTAAAGTAACTAACATGAGTTTAAGCAGCGCTATGTATTAAATGCAAATTACCTGCAAATGACAGTCAATATGAAAACCAATTCAAGCAGGAATGTTTCACCTAGATGCAGCTCAAAATTACTGATTATTACCATAGCTAGATCAATTGCACAAAGAAAGCCATTACATGGTAGAAGGATGTTAGAGTTCAGGTTTATGATACTTACAGAACATTAAATGTCAGCACACTCAAGGGATATACACATTTTGTTAAACAAAACACGAAATATGTTTCACCAGAGAATGAATGTTAAAGACCAGAAAGAACATCAAATTGATTTTTCTAAGAGAGCCATCCTCTCTTAACTCTCCCACCCTAAGCGTGGGCTCTGGTTTCAGAAACAGCTTGCTCCTTTTGTCCTTAATGAAGAATGGTCTTATTTCAATTCCCTTCTGAAAATTTGGGTTTTATTGCTTCTCTTTATTTATTATGGATTTTAAATCATCCAAACTGTTGAATGAATGAAACATTTGTTACATTATTGGGAGAAGGAGCGTGTACTTAATGAAGCTTGTGTCTTATGCACTTAAGAAATACGTATACAAAGTTCCATTTGAAATGCAAGTCGACTTTCCATTTCGTAATTCCATTGCAGCTTCTCCAAATCCGTTCTCTCATTCCCACAAACCACTCCATTTGTCCTTTTAGAGATTTATAACTTTGGTTGTAGAACTCTGCTTGAGATTTCCTTCAAAAACCCATTAAAGCCATTGCTATTTAATCAGCCAATGTGGTTAGACAATTAGTGAAATAGAAGGCATATCCCTGTCTGGGGCCGAGCGCACTTTCAAAAACAGAGCTTCTGTCAGGATAAGAAAAAATTGTCTTTTCCACACCAGCAAAACACTCCAGTTATGCTCAGTGGTTTGTAAACAAACACTTAAAAAAACCATAGGAAATACTCAAAAGCAAAAAGAGGCAGAATTAATCTGGCCTCAGACAGTGTGTTGGTGCTTTCTGCAGTGAATGGAGAGCAATCAGGACCTCCAGGAAGTGAGTTCATGCCATCTTAAGGTGGAAAGGAATTGCTCTGAGAGATACCAACCTCATGGACTAGAGTGAAAGCCTAAAGTTAGGTGCCATAAACTTAGCTACAAATAACTTAAGAGCTAGGAGAGACATATGACTGCAGTTGCCACATACCAGCTGAGCCAGGGTAATTTTCCTGATAAGAGCTGTTAGCCCACAACAAGTACAAGGTTGTATGATTTAGTGTAAACCTCATTCACAGTGAGCTAAGCTGCCTTATCTCAAATTTTGAGAGGCCACAAGCAAACAATTGCACAGATACCACTGCGCAGTTGACAGGCGGCAAATTATGAGATCATAGTGGCATATTTCTAAGACTGAACCCCAGACCCAATCTGTCTAACAGTGTAGAAACTTGGTCAACACTTAAAACTGAAATTCCTAGTGCATCAAAAGGCATCCTGTTAAAGAAGACAATCTCATCTTCTACAGCCCAAAAACATCCTACCGTCTATTTTTCCCCAAAAAACATTCTCTCTCTCTTCCCCTGGAAAACACCTAGTGATCAGGTCTCCTTCTCAACAAGACTTGGTGTTCTTACTCTTGAAATGGTCTTAATATAGCAAAGTGCCTCCAAAAATGAAACATATTTTCTTGTTTAAAAAGACAATAGGTTTGTTTGAGAAAACCTTTATCTGAAAATGCCCTGACTAATATCATCAGAAAAGAAATAATTAGATATTAACATACAATTAGAATACTACATTAAACATTCAGTGATATTACCTGGGGATATCTGGCTGTCACCTCAAGCTCAACGTAATTAAAACAGAACTCGGGGCTGATTTGAGGCTAATTGGTTTATTCCCTAGGTTTTTCTCCTTTTGCCTCTCCTTATGTATAGGAAATCATCTACAGTCTTTCAGTATTTGGGCATTTCCTCAATTTTCCATGAATTGTTTAATAACAACATTAATGATTCAGGTAGTTTCTTAGTGTAAGTTATCCAGGTCAGATGACATGAAATGTTTAATTTTAACAGATACCCTCATCCTGCTTTTCCACAGACGGTAAACTGTTTACTCTAGCTGTATCATATGGTCTACCTCCAAGCATCCTTGTTTCCAATATAAAGACAAATAGCTTGGAACAGTTCTACTATTAGCTTTAAACAAGACGTCTATATGACGTATGGTTTTCTCATGTTCGAAATATTTATAAACACACACTCGTTAGTTTCACTGGCCAGGAATGTTTCACCGACACTTCTGCTCTATTCCCTATCAATAGACTGTATGCTGCAACCACTAATCTACGTGCACTACCATTTGCATTCCTACCTTCAAGTCCTACGTATCTCCTTTTAATATCTTCCTTCTTCCACAACTTTTCATCAGCATTTGCTTCTTACTCAAAATAATCTTTTTTAGGGTGCTTCTGGAATTGTGTGTTTTGGGTATTCAGCCTCATTACTTCTACAAACTCACCAAACAAGGGATCAAGAAACACTCCCCAGGGTGAAATAATATATGAGACACAGAATACTTGTGCGCTCGAAATAACTGAACCAGAACTGGAAGCTGAATGAAAATAAAGAGCAAAAGCAATCCGTAGTTAAGAAACTGAAAAATTCATCAATCTAAATTAAAACGTAAGAGTAGGAGATACGTGGAGTGTGTGCAGGGAGGGACACAACTCCTCATAAAGAAGAGTAGTGGAACTGCAGAGGGAGTGGCAGATGGCTGAGTGGCACAGAAGATTTTTGAAAAGTTTTGCAAGGATAACAGTTGCAGAGGCTTTTTCAGGAAGCAAGACTGTTAACCCACCTGCCACTGCTCCACCCAGCTGGTAGAGAGCACAGTACAGCCCTGTCACTTGAAGGATTAGGGTTAAAATCAAAATATGTCACCCCGTAGGATGCATGTAATTTATGCAGCTTTCCCTCATTCAGCTAGGAAGACAGGCACAAACAAGGGAAGAGTTTAGTTCAAGCCTGACTATTGTTCTTTTCACATTTTGGTCTCTGGGTAAGCATTTATTAGCATATCCTCAGCAGAATTAACATTCAAATAATTGTATCTGTGTTTTCAAATGAACGCTGGAAAAGAACAAAATTTTTTGTGACCCAAATTACTACTGTTACTCTTACTGTTTGGAGTCCATCCATTTCAAGGAAGACTTGTAAGGTCAACAACTCACTGTGGCAATCCACAGCAGGGAGACCAGCAATAACACAGGACAAAAACAATTTCACTTAATTCCTCTCCTAAACTGTAACAGGCCTTCTGCATTACAGATTTTTTCATTCTTATATGTTGAACCTATAGGCAAGAGATGTAAAACATCAGATCAAATCATGATCACAAGTTTGCAGGGATACTGGAAAAAGTAAAGATGTTATTGCCTTTACAGGGAAAACAAAATTTATGCTTTTCATTTCAGCCTCCAATTTGGTTCAGAAATATATAAGTAGGATGGGGGCTGAAGAGACTGAGTTACCAAAATAATGACAAAGGAAATATGGTTAGATCTTAAAGTTGAATAGCTAATCAAGCATCTGCAGCACGTGTACAACAAGAAGCAAGAGGGAATTTAGCAGGTTAAAAAGAGGTACTGGATAGGAATAACACAATCACGTTAAGGAAGAGAAACAAAATAGGAAGACAAATTTTCTTACAATAAGAATGCATTAGCATTAGCCTGGAATAGCCTCCCAGGGGAAGTGGCCTCAGCTCCACAGGCTGGCTCATTAAAAACTGGAAAACAACCTTGCATTGCACAGAGACAGACTAGGTGAGCTAATAGGTCTTTTCTCTCTCTCAATTTTTATGACTCCAAGATCATCTCATTTACATAATGACTATTCCTATGCCCTTCTGTAAATAAGGATGACCGAAGATTATTTTTCCACTTTTTAAAGCAGGGAAGTAAAACACTAGAGGTTTTTGGTTGAAAGCTCCCCAATTAATTCTGTTACAACCCCAATGGTTCCCAAGTGTCATATATAAATATTAAGATTAATGTGTACATTCTTGATATTATTTTCTTGGTTATGCCATGAGTTTTCATAAGTGTTATGTGCTTTATTCTTGAACATTCCAGGTGAAATATCGTTTATTAGACAAGTAGCATCTTATAAAAAAAATTAAAGCATATATCTTAACAGTGGGCTCTTCAGATAACCCTACATGATTTGGAATGGTTAAATTATCACCAATTATGTTTTAAAAATAGCTTTTTATTTACAAGCTGTCCTTTTTCACACTCTTGTTTCTATAGTAGTCTTTCAAAACAAACAAAAAAAAATCCCAAAACCAAGCTCAGCAGTTTGATTTATATTCCCAAGTGACTGCCATCTCCAAACCAGCTATCCAGTTTATTTCTGAAAGATGGAGCTGAGGTTTTGATCATTCCTGTACTTCATTCTTTCGAGCCTGGAGTACTGTCTAGGACACCGGGAATAAAAAAGACATAGAGCTCTTGGACCAGGTCCAAAGGAGGGCTGTAAATACAATCAGAGAACTGGTGCACCTCTCCTATGAAGAAAGGCTGAGGGACATGGGCTTGTTCAGTCTGGAGAGGAGAAGGCTCCAGGGAGACGTTACAGTGGCCTTAAAGGTGCCTACATGAAAACGACGAAGAGACTCTTTATGTGTAGTGACACACAAGAGTGTAGTGACAGGACAAGGAGTAACAGTTTCAAACTAAAAAAGGGTAGCCTTAGGCATAAGGAAGAAATTCTTTACTGTGAAGAGTGGTGAGGCACTGGAACTGGTTGCCAGAGAAGCTGTGGATGCCCCATCCATGGAGGTGTTCGAGGTCAGGTTGGATGGGGCCCTGGGCAGCCTGATCTGGTTGTCGCCAACCTTGCCCACAGCAGAGGTTTGGAACTAGATGATCTTTAAGGTCCTTTCCAACTCAAAACATCTCATGATTTTATGATTAACAACTGTTTTGAGCTAGCTAGATGCTGCTGAGTGTGGGAATAAACTCTACTTGTCCTTGAGCATGTCTGCATACTGTCCTCTGTGTCTTGTCTGGCAAAAGTAAGAAAGCAAGAGAGCACCGCATTCCACTGTTCTATCAAGCAAAGGAGAGAGGGATGCTGTATCAAAAAGTAGAAGAGACTTAATTACTCCTATTAATGAGCTCCTTATTTGTATCGAGATGGAATCAAAAATGTCATAGTTGAAACAATGTTTTTTGCAAGGACAAGAAAATCTATTTCCTAAATACTAAGAAATGTCAGTGCACAGAGAAGCTGTTACCTTGGCGCAGATTATCTTCATACTGTGCAGTCTATCAAGTGATTCCTGAGGATTACCGAGGTACTGAGGAAGTTCAGCATGTAAAATCCGCATGGAGAAAGGAACCATGGAACCTAGAATCATAATTAACTTCATTAAATGTGTTTGCTATAATGAGCAGTGCACAATTTGCCTACATCACAAAGGTATTTCTCACAAGTATAGATGACACAAGGTCTATTTTACCATCATATTATTTTCTGTTCCTGATGAAAGAAGAGAAAATAACAACCTTTTTCCTAGCTATAAAATGCAATGTTATATATTTTAAGTATTATATAAATGTCTATATTTACATATTCGTTTATTTAAATAATTTTAAATGATACATTTTAAGTGCGTAAACACATAGAACCACTAGTAAGAAGGCAACAAAAAGGTGTAACTCATTCGAATTTTCAGAAACAAGATACAGATGGAAGTAAAATGTTTATTAAGTAATTTAATAAACCAAGTAAAATAAAGGATTAAGAAATCCTTAAGCTTAAGTTTCAGCTACATCGCTGCGAACATTAATAATTATGCGTATCTTACAATTAACACAAAAGAATGAAGGTGGAGTTGTAGGTCTTAAAAGAATTATGCTAAAAAGTCATAAAATGCAGGCATGTGAAAGCACTTATACACTTATGGTAACAGAAATGTCTTTATTTTAATATTAGTTTACTTTAGTGTTCATTATTCTGTTTACCAAAGACAATTATCTTGGAGGTTTACAGGCATCCTGGCTGACTTTAGTTTTAGGAACTTAAGGGAATCCCTTGCTTTTCAGGTAAGTGCACATCCTTGACAGAGAGAATAACACTGAACATGATCATAAACTGCTACTAACAACAACAACAAAAATCAACAACAAAAAAGGAACAAAATAAGAGCAAGCAAAATTGGGGAAAAAAGCCTTGCAAAATGGCATGCTACTGTTGTAATATTTTAATGTAATACATTCGCTTACTTTACACATACTCTAAGGGGATCTCCTTCTCAACTCACCTCTTGCCTCATCTTTTCTCACAAATAGGACTCAGGAGCTTTTGAAAAAGATTTTTGCACCTGTTCTTAACGGGCTTATATGTCAAAGAGGTAAATGCTATGTACAGTGAGTAACTGCCTCTAGACATTTTTGAAAGGTTGACAAAATTTTCATCACAAACCTCTTTCACTAATTATGACCTTCAGAGCACACCAATTACATCTACATAAATTCCCTTTTTCCACAGCTAACTATTCCCAGTGGCTTCTATGCCTGCTGCGTTCCCTTAAGGAAGTACACACAAGTTGCATGCATCATCATATGTGGAACAGAGATTAAGAAAACAAAACTGCCTTTCTTTTTAGAGAAATTAAAAAGGTTATTGAAGAAGTAACAAAGAATGTTAACTATTTTATGTATTTATCTTCACTTGTACCTAGCATGACACAAGGGAGAGTACAGTCAGTGCGTGTGTGTGCTGGGGGGGCAACAAAGGAAAGTATAGCAAAAGTAAGAGTAAATTGTGAGCCAGAAGACCATGAAAAAATTGCTTTGTGGACATAAGCTGTGAACCTGCATTGTAAATCTACAGAAGCAACCTTGACCTCAGGCTTGTTACCTTCACTGCCACACCTCTTGTTGACCAAGTTCTAATTCCACCATCAAACAATAATCCTGTTAATAAGCAGTGCCCAAATCCAGCTATTTTGGTACTGTTCTTCTGGAGAAAGTAGATTTAATTTACCACTAACAAATGAATATGCATACATTGCTATTCTTTGCAAGATTTCTAAGTAAAAGGTAAAAAAAAAAGTTTTGTTCAAGTAGTAAAGCTTTGAATAATCTCTTATATAGAATGTAAAGAATCTTAAGTTTTAGCAACATTTTTTATTAACGATGTGTTCTAGCACTCTCAACTGAAAAAGGCTGTAACGTTTCATTTTCTCGTAAAATGTGGCAAAAGGTCAACTCAATAAACACTCATACAGAAAATGTGAATTGGTAACAGAACAGCTCAACATACAGACAGATGAATATTTAATGGAGAACAGATTAAATGTCTCACATTATCCATTTTTATAAAATTTATGCAATTTTTTGTAAAGCACTTTTTGGGATTGCGTATTTTGTGAAGTACTGATCTTATATATTGCTGAATGAAGCCATGTGATTATGACCCAGGCAATGGGAAGGAATAATCCATTATCAACCTACATCAAAATTGGTGCCAGAGGATGTGAGAATAATAAATGGAACTCCAGACCAACTAGACATCACAAGAATCTGATTTATTCCCTATTGCAACTAAGATCTCAGCTGTGCTAAGAATTCAGAACTCTATCATCTCCTATTATTTCTGAACCACTGAATACTTTCCTTGACAGTATGTGACCAAAAAGCATTCCAGTGCACTCCTTAGTACATACGCTGAGTGTTATGAGAGATCTCACCAAACAAAACGACAAAGAGGTTGACCCTGGTCTAGGGAGCCTGCTTTGGCAGGGGGGTTGGACTAGATCTCTTAGAGGTCCCTTCCAACCCCTATAATTCTGTGATTCTGACCCACACTGTTAAGGGAAGGCAGTGTAATGGTTTTTCAAACTAGAATTTGTATGACTTTCATGCAGGAAATCCATTTCTAGAATCCATTTCTTCTTTTTCTTTTTGAAACTCTTGACATAACTAGTACCCTGCAAGTAATTTTGCTGTAAGCATCCACCATAACCAATGAGTGAATTTCCGTTGCTTACTGCCTGATTAGAGAGGCTGCTGAAATTATATTTAACACCATTTGTGTCTTCTTCCCCAGTTTCCTTATAACCCTTCAGAATAGCAGAATATTCTATCAGAGAAGGCACAAAACTGTTCTGCACGCTATCACAAAAGTGTGGTAATGGGAAAAAAAAAGAAAAGAAAAGAAACTACTGTTTACCACTGTTCCCATCTCCAAGTAAGCTCTGTTTGAGTTAAATTATATAAGATACAGATTATATACCTAATTTAGTTCCTACATTAGTAAGGCAAATTACTAATTACAAAGAATGATTTTAAATATACTTTAGATTTGGTAAAGCTTTCAATAAGTAGTACTTTTTTAAAGTGTCGATAACACTATATAGACCTCTTGGGAAAAACTATACAGCATTAATACAAAACACATGTGAAGAGATCTATTCATCAAAATAATTCTGTTACTTCTGGTTACAGCTCTGTAAAAACTAGAAAAAAAAAAAAAGAAAAAAGTGAGTACTCATGTATTCTATCACTGTATTGCTTATATCTATTACTGTACTCTATTACTGTACTCAGAGAAGGATCAGCCAGTTACCAAAAACCTTTTCAGAAGGTGAATGATTATGAACCTTTGCTATCAAAAGACTCAGCAAGGTGACCCGTGTGCGCACCACGGTGGAAGAGAAGACAGAGCACAATGGGTTTGAAAAAAAAACTCAGCAGTTTCATGGGGTGAATGGGAATTGAAAAAGGCAAAGGTAAACCATAATGGGACTCTTGTGAATCTTAACCAGTGCCTCTTCAGTTCAGTGATAAAATGGAAAGAGAAATCAAATAAGAGTGCTGACTTTAACACTTTAATTTAAGAAGTTAACAGATCTCATAAGAATTAACAATACTTCAATTTGTTGTTCTGTAATGCTGTTATTTCACATGCCATGCTATCATGTCAAAGGCACATCTTTCGGCCGCTCTTCTGCTTAAAAGACAACTGGAGAGGTCCACTCTGTTATTAAAAATATGTATTAAAGAGAGACAAGAAGAAATGGCACCCAAATCTACCAAAACACAGCTTGCACTCTGTCTTGCAAGGCACAGAAGTCGACCCTTCTAATTTAAAAAACCCACAATATTTCCAGTATTCCTCAACTGAGGCAGGTGACAAATGAAGCACAGAGTTGAACTTTATAAAGGTAACTGTCACAAATTCTGCTTTAAAAAAGCACAGTTATACGTATTAGAGACAAAATGTAAAAAGCTGAATTTTAAAAGAAAAATAATCACCATTTAAATGAAACATGCACATGTTTTAAAGGTGATCAAATAATCATTTCATTTTTCAGTACTTAGGTACTTAGTTTTCTAACAGATTATTCTTCCTGCACGATTTTCATATAACAATGACAAAATGTTAAGTATTACATGGAGATACTGCTAAAAACCTGGCTGTATAGCAAACATATTTCATTGAATGACACTCCAGAATGGTAAAATCTGAACTCTGTTGAAAAGCATTTGATATCTTGCTCTTGGAGAGCAAGAAGAAAATGTGCAGGCAGTGTAAACAGATACAGGTATCATGGGAAGAATATAAGGAAGCTGCTAGGCTGTGTAGGGATGGGGTCAGTAAAGTCAAGGTCCAACTTGAACTAAACTTGGCAAGGGGTGTCAAGAAAAAAAAACAAAAAAAGGCTTCTGCAGGTACCTCAACCAGAAAAGGAAAGTCTACGGTGGTGTACTCCTCTTGTAAATGACACAGGCAAGCTGGTAACAACAGATAAGGAGAAGGCTGAGGTACTCAATAACTTTTTTAGCTTGGTCTTCTCTGGTAACTGCTCATCACACAGCACTCAAATGGTTCAGAAGGAGGTGATTAAGAAAGCAATGTCCCTCCTGCTGTGAGCAAAGATCAGGTTTGTGACCACCTGAGGAACCCGAATATCCACAAGTCTATGAGTCCTGATGAGATGCATCCCAGAGTCCTGATGGAGTTGGCTGACGTAGTCACCAAGCCATTCTCTATGACATTTGAAAAGTCATGGCAATCAGGTGAGGTCCCTGGTGACTGGAATAAAAGGCAACATCACACACATTTTTAAGGAGAGTAAAAAGGATGACCCTGTGAACTACTGACTTGTCAGTCTCACCTCTGTGCTGGGAAAGATCATGGAGCAGATCCTCCTGGAAGCTATGCTCAGGCACATGGAAGATAGGGAGGTGATATAGGATAATGAGCATGGCTTCATCAAGTCCTGCTTGACCAACCCAGTGGCCTTCTGTGATGGTGTCACTGCATCAATGGGCAAGGGAAAAGCCACTGATGTCATCTATCTGGACTTCAGTAAGGCCTTTGACATGGTACCACACAACAACATTCTTCTCTCTGAACTGGAAAGATATGGATTTGATGGGTGGACTGCTCATGGACAAAGAACTGGCCACAGGATTAAACCCACAGGATGGTGGTCAGTGGCTCAATGTTTGGATGGAGACTGCTGATGAGTGGTGTCTGCTGGGGGTCAGTGCTGGGGCTGATGTTCTTTATGGATGACACCAAGCTGTGTGGTATAGTGGACATGCCTGAGGGACAGGATGCCATCCAGAAGGACCTTAACAGACTTAAGCAGTGGGCCCAGGAGAACCTCATGAGGTTCAACAAAGCCAAGTGCAAGGTCTTGCACCTTGGTCATGGCAACTCCATTACCAATACAAGCTGGGAGATGAAAGGATTGAGCGCAGCTCTGCCAAAAAGAACTTGGGGGTACTGGTGGATGGGAAGCTGGACATGAGGCATCAATGTGCCCTCACAAACCAGAATGCCAACCATATCCTGGGCTGCATCAAAAGAAGCATGGCCACCAGGTCGAGGGAGGTGATCCCGGCTCTCTACTCTGCGCTGGTGATGCCACCTTTAAGCCGAGAGACAAAATAGTGTTGACAAAACTCCTAGCACTAAGTCACTGTCTTTCAGACAGCAGTTTATATTGCTACACTAATGTCACCTATCAAACTAGAAAATCTGAATACTTACACTAGGAAGTCCACAAATTACCAAGGGAGAAGCATGCACACATTAATGTGCAACACAATCCTCTTCAAGATCTGATCCAACAACTCTATCCATTTAAGCAGAGAGATTCATTTAGTTTAAGCACTGGATTAAAAGCACTATACCTAATCTTTTTACTACTGTGTTACAAACACTTAAATACTTCACCTAGCTATATGCATGTTGAGCCCACTAATTTATTTCTTAAGTCTAAGCAAATAATTGTTTTTTTTAATCAGAAGTTTCAAAACACATTGATGAAATGGTGTAAAATACTAAACAGAAAAAATACCAAAAATTTTAGAACGAAATTGTAAAAGAGAGTAGTTGAAAAAAGTTTAGAATATGAACTGCTTCTTGACTTATTCATCACTAGAAGAGAAATCTCATTATAATTAATCCTCAAGGTATCATGGAAGCAAATTTGTGTTGATATTTGGTTAAAAAAAAAAACAACAAAAAAGACACACTATAGTTGTATGTGACCATCAAGACTGTTGCAAGACCGTACCAAGAACTGTAAAAAAAGACAGCAAAAGACAAAGCCTTCTACAAAATAATCAAGAAATAAAGACATAGTTTTTAGACTGCAAGAAGATAGCAGTATTTCTTTTCTCTCCCACCTCCTTTTCTGATCCTGAGAAAGACATTTGTTCATCTTACTTACAGAAGAGAAGAAATTCAAGGGCAAGAATGCAAACTCCTTTCTAAAATTCTAATTGCTCAAGCAGAACGTAAATCTTTTCTTGCAACTAAGGAAGAAAAGGAAGAAGTTAATAGATGAAACAATAATATACACATCAAAGAGACTGTTTCTGATGGGAATGGACGCATTCCAGATGGAAAGAGCAGATCATGAACCATGTCTGAGATTCTATAAAAAACAGTAATTTTCACTTTACATCATCTAGTTAACGAGAGAACGATTGGGAAGAGGTATGTCATTTGTTGATGACCCTAGCTGATCAATAACAATAGTGTTATGAAGGTCAAAAGGGAAGGCTGTATAATTCAGTTCAAAATTTAATTATAAAGCAGATTAACAGCAGGGAGAAAAACTATACTTGCTTCAGTGAACACAGTAACATTGGAAACAAACAAAAGAAAGAAAGACTGAGTACATTAACACCAAGCTATAAGCAAAATAAATGTGCTTACCAGATTAAGTGATTTAAGGGGAAAAAAAATAATATTACATTGTTTGAAAGTTTTTCACCTGCTTGGTTTCCGTTAGGCCACATAATTAAGGTCCACAGTGTAACACAAATTTCTTTGCAAAAGGTTCCTGTGTAAGTGCACATGTAATACATGTAATAGCCCACTGGGGTTAAGAGAATTTTGGCATGGGCTGACATTTGCAAAACTATTTTAAATCAAAACTTCCACTCTATTTTAGTCAATACTAAATTAAACAAGGCAACACAGCTTTTATGTATACTACCTCAAGGAAATATTTTAAACAAGCAGAATATCCTGCAATTAAAATGTCTACTTCCAAGTACTGGAGAATGGATTTTTGCTCTTTTTCGTGCCTCCAATCTCTCAAAGAAGTAATGCTTTCTTACATAGCAAACCCATACTGACTGAGTTAAGATGACTTCAATAAAGGCAATACTTTCTAATTACTGTTATATGCTTAAATTTCATCTTTTAAGCTTAATGCCTTTCTAGCTTGATGTTTTACATTTGACCTCTGTTGATCATCCTTAGGAATTCATGGTAATTTTATCCATTACAATTAATAATGGAAAAATAGTCTTAAAATGACACAATTCCCCTTCTTAAGCTATCCCTTCCACTACAGTGACTGTTTGTTTGTTTTTTTTTTTTCCAACGAATATTACATCTGATTGTCACTTTGGTATGAATTAAGTCTCATTCAAACATATATTACCAGCATTCAAAATGTAAAATTGAAAATAAAAAAAAAAAAAAAAGTCTCCAAAAAAGAAAATGGTTACTCTAACAGCAAAACAGCATGGGAACCAACAGAGAAAACACCAAGATCAGGTAGAATTTTCTAACACCATAGATTTCAATTTCTATTTTTTTTTAATAAATATCTGCACATTTTCACAACTGTCCTACCATGAACACCACCTCATGCAAACCGAATTCAAACTAAAGCCCTCAACTGCAGCTGTTCTATACGAGTAAAATGGGGATTCCAACAGCTATCAGTTTTATCTTTGTATTTCCTTGTTGCCAATTAAGTGACCAGAAATCATTTATGATCTGTCTTCTAGAACTTATTCAACAAATTTCAAATATTAAGAAAGTATCAACAAGGTTAATGTTTATTTAAGTGCATAGTTAGATCTTAACAAAACAAACAAAACAAAACAAAAAAAACAAACCAAACTCTAAACCCTTCCCTTCATTGGATAAAAGAGAAATACAGAAAATCTTAAAAGATATTCTGCTTTATGCAGACGTATACTCACAGAGGTGTATATACGTGCATTTATATGCATGTGCTTTTACATACCTCTACAACAGCATTGTCATACATCTCAAAAGAGGATTTTCAAGTGTGACGACCTAGTAACCTAACCATTAATGAAAACTAAGCTTAAAAATCCAGACTGAACAGAATATTTGGTTTCTGTTTCTTTATTACTTTCATTCTAGAAAGACTGAAGAAGAGATTGGAGCCTAAATGTTTTTAGCCACTGAAAGAAAACCTTTTTAAAATTTGATGTGAAATTGCATATTTCCATATACTTCGAAGTTTAACTGCATGCCATCTAAAAATAAAAGGATATTCTGAATTAAAATTTGGTTTTGAAAGTCTTCAAAAATACTTTTTCAATAATCTGGAGTTATTATTTACTCTGAAGCAAGGAATACTCAAGAGAAACAATTAAAAAAAAAAAAAAGCTAAAAAACAAACCAAAACAAAAACTGGAATAGTTGTCTTGCAACAAAAGGATCGCCCTTACCCCTTTACCCACTTAAAACTGTATTTAGGCAGAATTGTGAAATGAGATACTTAGTTCCTTTTAAGGAATAACTCTATAAAGCTGGTACTGCCTATAATGAGACTGTGCTTCCCATCCTAAGGCTACGTAATTAAATATTTTAGCAGTACTCTACGCTCTTAAGATTATACATATATTTCTTAATTCTAAATTATCTATATTGTCTTAGAAAAAATTGCATTTGCAAGTTTGACTATTCTGAATACCCATCTGGAACCACAACACTTGAGTGGTATTAATTCAATCTGTATTAGCCGATTTCATAGCTGGGAGGTAACTCTGGAACAACAGAACAGACTGCATTTAATGAAACTGAGGAGATGTACAAGGAAACTACTCCGCATCATCATTGCATACCATAAATATTAAAACCATTAAGCTGGAAAAAAATACGACCTCATGTCTCAGTTCATATTTTAGTTGAACATACCAACCTGGACCATTATCCCATCACCTGTGAGGAAAACAAGGTCAAAGTTGCTCGGAATCAGCCTGCTGGTTGTATGTACCTTACATAAATACAATGGCACTAAGATGTGGAACAGCTATCAAATCTTCCTTGTACAGCTTTGTGTGGGGAGAGGAAGAGAGAGATATTGTTCCCAGGGATGTATGAGAGATTAAGCAATTCTATTCTGGCTAGCAGTAAACTATGCAGTACTGCATTACAGATAAAGGAATTTACTATAAATGCATTGTTAACTAGCTAATTTAAATAATAGAATAGACATAAATAATTCATATATTTTGGTTGAAATATATTAGTATGAATTCAGAATCCACTGATGTTTGCTAAGTCTACATATCATTTTGTGGTGTAACAAGCGTAAAAGGAAGAGATACAACATTTTAATTTTGAGTTATGGTATATAAATGGAGTAAACACTTAAAAGAACAGTTTAAGAAATGAGACTATAGATAGAAACAATGTGCACATTAATTGTAATACATATACTATTTTGCAACATTTCTTTATATTCAAAATATCTATAATATGGGATGTAATATAGTTTTTTTCTGTGTTTTCTGTGCTTGAAGTAAGGAAAGCTTACATACTTGAGCTTCTTATAGCAGTGAAGATAGTCCCCTATTCATTCATCACATAGGAGCATACCTCAAAGAATTTAAATTCCAAGTAAGAGTAGGAAGTGTGGAAGATGTTCTCGTATCAGTTTAACTTAACATGGCAAACAGGGTTGACTTAATTTTCCTCTGAAGCTCTCCCATAGCTCTTTTCCCTTCGGCAGTGCTACTAGCCTCTCTTACTCTCCTGACATTTTATATGGCATTTGCAGCCATACTGTGCACAGATTCCGCTACTGTTTTCTTTATCATGGTTCTAAGATCAAATATTAAAAAAAAAATCTTCCTTTCCTGATTTCTACAGTCTCTTCCTTTTGTCATCTCCGTCACCTGTAGGTGTGTAACATTCTGGGAGGGCAGGGTGGAATCTACTGTGATCCTGGTATTAGCCAGCAAAATTAGTTAATTCACTCCTCAATCTTTTCTGCTTGATCCAGAGATTAAACCAGTCTTATTTCCTACTGAAATCTTAAAATTGCTCGATTACGGATTTAAATCTTCCAAATTCCATTTCCTCTGTTTCCTATATTTAGCTTTTTCCTGCTTTCTCTTATCTGCAAAGCTGTTTCTTCCACCAGTACATCTGTCTTTATTAATTTGTTTGCTAATCTGGGGAATATTTTTCCATATATATTTTTATACATAAAAAAAATCACCACAGTCTTTGTCATTTGTATCTGTGGTATAATTTGAATGAGAGGGTACATTTTACATTTAGTTAAAAGGCAGCCATTGCTCATCAGAATCTGTCAGGAAGGAAGGAAGGAAGGATCAGCCCTATTGTTAATAGTGAGAATTCTTACTAGCAAGAGTCTGGCATTTTCAAGTTTTTCTAGGTAGGAATTCCAAGCACAAAAAAAGGAAACTGCACTTTGGCCTATATGGTTACTCAATTCTCTGCCTGACTGCAAAAATTATTGATGATGGTATTTTGTATCAAATTAAAATATCAAAAGCACCTGTTTGGAGTCAGCACAGTAACCATTTTCTCAATAGTAAGCATCGGGGGGGGGGGGGGTGCAGTCACTGCTGTAGTGTTTTTTTGCACAGCAAGCTTAAATTCAGTTTGTAGTGTACATGCATTCTCACTTCTAAAAATCATTTGCAGAAAGAAGGAAAAAAATTCTGACTTCACTTTTAAAAAAAATTTATTATTACTTGGTAATCGATAGATACTTGGGCCAGGAACACGTGTCCTAGATTGCTCCCTGCACATCTCTGCTAGACTCTTTGGGGTATATACAGTAAGATTTTTGTTGTCATCCTCATGACCCATGGATTGCAAAATTCTTTTTAGGGTTCTATCTTTTGATTTATAAAGTCTGTCTCACTTTTATTCATATCCTTTGCTTCTGTGTTCCTTATGATACTTTATAAACTCTCTCATATGACCTACCAGCTAGTGTCTCTGAAGGAGCCAGGGATTAAAAGGAAACATTAAAATGCCATTTCATTTTTTATGAGATAATTTGGACTTGTTTCTGGTTAATAGACCAGTAAGTTATAGAAAAGTTAATGCTACTAAAATGAGTGTTCTAAAAGCTACAATAATTGAGAATAACTTAAGAACTAAAAAATAAATAAATAAATGTGTACACATAAAGACACGGCTTTTATCCCCCTTACCAGAACTCTGTATGTATAAGGTTGTTAGTTTTGTTGTTGTTGTTGTTGTTTTTTTCCCTTTTTCCTCCTTTCCCATTTTCCTTCTGCTTGTGATGATAAAGCATCATACTTACTCCACTAAAATCCATTCAGTCTTCTGTTTTCTGGTGGAAAATGCCTAAACTAGTAATGTATTGTTCAACATTTATTTGTGTGGGCTCTAGAAACTGCCCTCATACTGTCTACCTGCCTGTGTTAGTGATCCTAGTACAAATTTGTTAATGTATGACCATAGGGATACGCTAGTGTATGCTGCAACAGGCTGACATCCCAGAGTTATCAGCCCAGAGATGTATCCCAGAGTCCCAACGGAATTCACTGACATAGTCACCAAGCCACTCTCGATGATCTTTATAAGTCATAGTGATCAAGTGAATTCCCTGGTGACCGGAAAAAAAGCAATACCACATCCCAAGGAACTACCAAACTTTCAGTTTCACCTCAGTGCTAGGGAAGATCATGGAGCATATCCTTCTGGAAGCCACAACAAGGACATGAAAGAGAGGGAGGTGATATGGGTTTCACCAAAGGCAGGTTCTATTGATCAACTTTGTCACTTTTTATGATGGCATAACTGCATCAATGGGCAAGGGAAAAGCCACTGATGTCACCTGTCATGACTTCAGTAAGGCCTTTGACATGGTTACTCCTAACACTCTTCTCTCCAAATTGGAAAGATGTAGATTTGATGGGTGGACTGCTCGATGGACGAGGAACT
>JANHGO010000037.1:25240023-25268482 GCA_024606505.1 Aquila spilogaster
ACTCTTCCCTTAGATCAGGACGCTATCTAAGGAAACTTCCTGGGATTGAGTGCCTTGCCTTATTGGTGAGTGATATGCACATTTTGAGTCATCATTGTAAGCTTAAGTTTGGTTACAGTTCATGTAGTTCCCAACTGACATCCTGAACCTGTAAATAAGTTGTGTTTGTCACAGTGTTTACAACCCAATATTCCTGTTCAATCTGGCTGTTATATCTCAATACCACGTAACATTCCTGTTCAATTTGACTGTTGCATTTTGATATCATTAAAGAAAATTGACTTTCAAAACATATCGCTGTTGGCCTAGTGTTTCTGTGACAATAAGGACAATAAAATGTATTTCTTAATGTTTAAGAAATGTTAGTGCATAGAGAAGCTGTTACCTTGGTGCAGATTATCTTCATACTATGCAGTCTGTCAAGTGATTCCTGAGGATTACCTAGGTACTGAGGAAGTTCAGCATGTAAAATCCGCATGGAGAAAGGAACCATGGAACCTAGAAACAATTAATTTTATTAAATGCATTTGCTATAATGATCAGTTTGTGATTTGCCTACATTGCACAAGGTATTTCTCACTAGTGTATATGACATAAGGTCCATTTTACCTTCATATCTTTTTCTTCTCCTGATGAAAGATATGAAAGATGAGAAAACAGCAAACTTTTTCTCAGCTATAACGTGACGTATTGTAAAATGTTTTAAATAGGTAAACACTTACATAACCATAATCAAGAAGGCAAGAAAAAGGTGCATCTAATTCAAATTTTCAAAGATTTTTATAAACTAATTAAAATGAAGGATTAAAAAAAAGGAAGTTTACTCAAGTTGCAGCTACAGCATTACTCCTAACATTTAATAATTATGCATATTTTGCAATCAATGCAGAAGAAAGAAGATTAAATTATTGGCCTTAAAAGCATGCTTGTGAAAAAGTTATGTGATCAGGGCATGCAAAACCACTTCTATGTAATCCTTTTCCAAATAAAGCTGATATGAAGGGCCCCTATATTACCAAAAAAACCCCCAAAAAACCTAAACCCAAAAGAACAGAAAACCAACACAAGTCAAAAGAAATAAAAAAATAAAAACAGTATAATGAAGAACAAAAATAATAATACTATAATAGAAATATTAGATCTAAAAATATATCAAGTCCTCTGGTAAATTAAAATATATTACAAAATATTTTCTTTTTTCTATTAATATCCATAGGTTTGTGTAAAGGTCTGAGTCCACTATGCTGAGCAGAGACCATTCCATTGCTCTAAAGAGGACTTTTAGTCTGAGTTTTACTTCATTAATGTTAGCTCTTCCATAAACAGTTACTAAATGACTTTATACTTTGAGACTGACTCTTCATAAAGATGGTGTATATTTTGAGTATTTTCTGGGTTATTGAAAACATAAAAAAATAGGGAAAGAATTTTAAGCAATATTTGGGGAGAATAATAAATTTCTTCCTTTTCACATTAGTTTACTTTTACCTTTATTATTATTATAATATTTACCAAAGACCCAATCCTCTAAGTTTATGAGCATTCTGGCTGACTTCAAGGGCAGTTTCAGGAGTTTTAGGGAATCCTAGTATGTGCAATATCTTGCTTTCAGATAACTGCATATCCTGATACACAGACAATAATACTGAACATAAACTAAATGCTACTATTAAAACCAAATCAGAGCTAGCATAATGGGGAAATAGGGCTTGCAAAATACCGTGCTACAGTTCTAGTACTTTAATATAATAAATTTGCTTACTTTAAACATACTCTAAGGGGATTTCCCTCCCAAGTCACCTCTTGCCTCATCTTTTCTCAAAAATAGGACTTGGGAGCTTTTTAGATAGATTTTTGCACCAGTTCTTAACAGGTCTGTATGTCAAAGAGGTAAATGCTGTATACAATGAGTCACTGCCTCCAGACATTTTTTTAAAGGTTGACAAAATTTTAATCACAAAACTCATTAATTATGACCTTCAGAGTAAGCCACTTATATCTACACAAATTCTCTTTTGCCAGTGCTAACTACTCCCCATGGCTTCTGTGACTGCTGTATTCCTGTAACGGATATACACAGGAGTTTCATGCATCATCATATGTGGAATAGAAATTTTAAGAAAACAAAACTGCCTTGGAAATTCTATTAAGAGGAGCATAAAAGGTTATTCAACCGGTAACAAAAGATGTGAAATATTTTACGTATGTATCCTGACTAGTACCTAGCATGACACAAGTAAAGATACACAGTTAGAGTGTATAGGGTGAACAACAATGAAAAGGAAGGTGAAAATAATTTAAGAGTAAATTCCATACCAGAACACCACAGAAAAATTGCTTTGTAGACATGTTGCGAACTTAAGAACCTGCACTGCAAACCTATGGAAGCAAACGTGACCTGTGGCAGGTTCCATCTCTACCAGACCTTGGGTGACCAAGTTCTAACTCCACCATCCCACTGTAATCCTGCCAAAAAAAGCAGTTCCTAAAACCAGCTAGTTTGGAACTGTTCTTTTGGAGAAAGTAGTCTTAATTTACTGCTAATACATGAACCATGCACCTATTGCTGCACTCAACAGGATTTCTGAGCAAAGGTAAAAAAAAGGAAAAGTTTTGTTCATCAGTAAAGCTTTGGAAAATCTGAGGTATAAAACAAAAGGAATCTAAAGTTTTAGCAGCATTTTTGGTTAATGACTGTGTTCTAGCATCTTCAATTCTGAAGAAGTTTGTATCATTACATTCTCTTGTAAAACGCAGCAAAAGGTCAACTCAATAAATACTCATACAGAAAATCTGAATTGGTAACAGAACAGCTCAAAGTACAGATAGACGGGTATTTAATGGAGTGCAGATGAAATGCCTCACATTATCCATTTTTATAAAATTTATATAATGTTTTGCAAAACACTTTTTGAGATTGCATATTTTGTAAAGTATTGATCTAATATATTGCTGAATGAAGCCACACTATTATGGTCCATGCAAGGGGAAGGAATAACCCATTACCAATCTACATCATCAGAAGTGGTGTCAGTGGATGTCAGAATGATGAATGCGACTCCAGGCCAACTTAGACTCCATAAGAATCTGATTTATTTCCTATCACAACTAAGACCTCAGTTGTAATAGGCATTCAGAACTATATTACTTCAAAATGTACTTTATTAATGTATTATTTCTCAACCACTTAGTGTTTCCTTCATAGCATGTGACCAAAAAGCATTCCAGTGTGATCCTCAGTAGGTAGGTCAAGTGTGATGACAGATCTCTCAAACAAAACCAGAAGGAAGCTGACCCGTGGTGTAACGGTAGTCGGTGTAATGACTTTTCAAACCAGAATTCATATTACTATTTCACACAGGAGGATCTACAACTCTAGCGTCTGTTTCTTCTTTCTTTTTAAACTCATGACATAACTAGTATCCTGCAAGAAATTTTACTGCAAATCCATCCAGTGAATTTCTGTTACTGCTTATTAAACAGGCTGCTAACGTTATTTAAAATCTCAGAAACACCAACTGTTTCTGCCCTCTTCCTCAGTTTCCTTGTAATCCTTCTGAATAGCAGAAGATTTTTTTTTTTTTTTTTTGAAGAAAGCACAAAACTGTATGCATGCTCTCACACACGTATGGTAATTGGGGAAAACAGAAGAGAAAAGAAACGAGCTTCTACCACCAGTAAGGCTGTCTTACCACTCCATGTAAACTGTATTTTGTAACTTCAAGTCAAATCAGATGAGCAAATTGCTCATAAAAAACCTGCAGCACTTATCCAAGCCACTCATCCAAACATACTCTGTTTATAAAAAAGAAACTCTTGAGATTTTTGGTTAAGTACATTTTCCGAGATATGTTCCTGTTTCCAAGTAAGCTGTTTTTTAGTTAAATGATATGAGGTATGGATAATATATCTAATTCAGTTCCTACATTAATAAACTGATTTTCTGGTTTAAAAAAAGGCCATAAATTTACTTTAGATTTGGTAAAGCTTTCAATGAGTGCTACTTATATAAAGTGCTAATACAATTTATATACACTTCTCAGGAAGAAATAGATGGCAGTAATACAAAATGCATGTGAAGAGATCTGTTCACCAAAACAATTCTGTAACTCCTGGTTAACAGTTGTGTAAAAACTGACACCCTCCCTCCCCTGAGTTCTCTATCCAAAATCTGAATCTATAATTTTCTCAATCTAAGAAAATGGAACAATCATCTTTGAACTTGTCTGAAACAAAAATGTCAAGAAAGAGCCCAACAGAAGCAACAGAAAGTTACTAAAAATCTTTTCACAGCGTGGATGGGTATGAACCTTTGCTCTCACAGGACTCCGTAAGGTGACCTGCATGCATACCATGGTGGAAGAGAACATTGTGAGCATAATGGGTTTGAAATGCAGCCCAGCAGAGCTTCATGGAGTAAACGGCAGATGAAAAAGGTGAAGGCAAACCGTAATAGGACTCTTGCGAATCTTCATTAAAGCCACATCAGTTCACTGATAAAAAGGTAAAAAGCAAAAAATAAAGAGAATCACAGGAAGTGCTGACTTGGAACAGTTAACTCTGAGCTCATTAAGAATTTTGGTCTACACAACAGGACGTCGATTTGTTGCTCTATGATGTTGCCATATCATGTTGATCAAAGGCTCATCATTCAGCCTTTTTCTGCTGAAAGAACAACACTGTGGAGGAGCACATTCCTATTGTTAAAAAATATAGGACAGAAAAAGAAACTGCACACAAATCTACAAAATACAGCTTCCACTCTGTCTTGGAAGACACAGAACTTTAGGCTTCTGATAAGTATTCCTTAACATTTTAATACGAAGATGGTCACAAATGAAAAAGAGGTGACACCTAAAAAAGGCAGAGTCTGAGATTTTAGAAAACACTGTAATTTTCATTTTACATTGTCTAGGTTAAAAAGAAAACAATTGAGAAGAGGTAAATGACATTTGCTGATGACTCTAGTAGATCAATAATAATAGTGTTATGAAGGTCTGAAAGGCAGGTTGTAGAATTCAGAGTATAAAATTTAATTAAAAAAGCAGATTAAGAGCAGGGAAAAAACCCCTATACTTGCCTCAATAAACACAGTTACATTGGGGAAAAACAAAACAAGAAAGTAAGACTGACTACATTAACACTAAGCTGTAACAGAAATACATGTGCTTGTTAGATTAAGAATGACATCATACTGTCTGAAAGGTTTCACCTACTTGCTTACTGTTAGGCCACACAGTTAAGGCACACAGAGTAACACATATTTTTTTATAATAGGTTCCTATACCTATTACATATATTATTATTATATTATATATAGGTTCCTATACAGGTGGGCATATATACTCCTGTGATATCCCAGTAGGGGTAAGAGATTTTTATATAAACACTGGATTCTGGCATGTGCTGCCTTTTGCAAAACTATTTGGAATCAAACCCATGTCCTCTGTTATATTTCACTCAGTACTGAATTTAAAACATTTAAAACAAGCAGCATATCCTATAATTAAAATGTTTACTTTAGAGCATGGGAGAATGGATTTTGCTCTCTACTTCATGCTTTGGATTTTTAAAGTAGTAATGCCCTCTTACACAGCAAAACCACGTCAACTAAGCTTAGATGATTTCAACAAAAGGCAATACCCTACAAACACTGTTATGTATTAAAATTTTATTTTTAAGTTAAGTAAGTCTTATTCTAGCTTGATGTTTTACAGTTGACCTTTATTGCTCCTCTTTAGGGGTTTCATAAGAATTTTATATATAAAAAGTTCATAATGGAAAAATGGTTTAATTTTAAGACAATTCTTTTCTTATTTATCACTTTTAAACAGTGGAGAATTTTTTTCAAAGACTATGATTTCTGATTGTTACTTTGGCATGAATTAATCTCATTTATATATATATATATATATATTATCAGCATACAAAAGGCAAAACTAAAAAGTGAAAAAAGGTCTGCTGAAAGGAAAATAGATACTCCAAAAGCATGGGAACAGATGGAATAAATAGTAAGATCAGGTAGAATTTTCTAAGACCACAGATTTCAATTTCTATTTCTTTATGAACAGCTGCACATTTTCATAACTGTCATAACATAAACATCACCTCATGTCAATCAAATTCAAACTGCAGCCCTCATCTGCAGCCCTTTTAGAGCAGAAAAAAGAGGATTCCAATGGCTCGCCATTTTATCTTCATATTTTCTTGTTGCAAAATCAGTTAACAGAAATGCTTTCTGTTCTGCCTTCTACAGCTTATTCAACAAATCTTAAATACCAAAAAGCAGCAGTAGGGCAAATTATCATTTACTGAAAATATAAAGTGGGATCTTATGACAGTAAAAAAAAAACAAAACGAAGAAATAAACCCCTCCTTCACTGGGTAAAAGAGAAATACAGAAAACCCAGTTTCAGAAAGACATTCTGCTTTATACACATGTATAAACAGAGAGATGTATATCCTTGCATTTATATGCACACATACTTTTACATACTTCTACAACAGCATATTTGTATAATTTATAAGGAGATTTTTAAGAGCGATGATGTAGTAACTTTGAATCCTAGCCTTACTGACTGTCAATTAAAAGTACACTTAAAAATCCAAATTCAACAGACTAGTTTCCAAGCTTTTGTTTATTAATTTCATTCCGGAGAGACTGAAGAAGAGATAGGAGCGTAAACATTTGTAACCATTGAAAGAAAATGTTTTGAAAATTTTATCTGAAATTGGATGTTTCCATATAGTTCACAATTTAATTGCACGTGACCTAAGAACACAGATATTCTGAATTAAGATCTAGTTTTGAAAGGTTTCAAAAATACTTTTTCAGTAATCTGGAGTTATTTGCACTGAGGCAAGGAAAACATAAGAGAAAGAATGCAGAAAATCCCTGCAACAATTGCTCTACTGCAAAGAGATCACCATAAATCTTACCTACTGATAACTGTAATAAGGTGCAATTTAGAAGTTACTTGTTCACTTTTAAGAAATACTATATAAAGCTGGTACTGTCTACAATGAGACTACATAGCCTTGGGAAAGAAAGCACAATTAAATGTTTCAGCAGCAGTCTACCCCCTTAAAATTACAGACACATTTCTTAACTAAAATTCTATTATTTCAGAAAAAATTGTATTTGCAAGTCTGACTACTCTGAATAGCCAATTGGAACCACAACACTTGAATGGTATTTATTCAAGCCGTTTCAGCTGATTTCATACATAGAAGGTAGCTCTGAAGCAACAGAACAGCTAGAGAATTTAAAGAGACAATAGAGATGTACACAGTACTGTAAATAAAATAATTGGCAAACCAGTTCCTCTAGAGGCTTTGGTATGTTTTTTACTGTCAACACGAGCTTGAATGAAGAACTCTTCCGAGCAACTGCCAAGACTGAAGCAGTCTGACATGGGAGTGTAAGTTCAGGCACAGCAGTATTTATGGTAACATACGAGAAAACCAATACCACGTATAACAAGGATTGGGAGTCTTTTTTTTTTTCCTTCTCTTTTCCTGCAAAATTTAGAAAAACAGATAGGAGCACCCTATATGCTACAATTTCTTTAGTCTGCGCATTTCTTCTCTTATCTCTGTTTTTACCTTGATTATTCCCTTCTGCCTCCCCACACACTACAATTATTTTTCTTTTTTCCCCACACCACTTCCCATTCTGCTACAGTTCTCCCACTAACCAAAAGTTGATGAGGACAGGAAAAAAACAAAAAGGGCATTTAATTTATAGCATCATCTAAAACCATGCTGAGAAAAAAGGAAAGCAAGCTTCAGCAAGGCTGCCTCCTACTAGCATAGAAAGTAGGAGAGAAGGGCAGAAGAAAGGAAGACAGTAAAGTCAAAATGGTCAAATGTCATTGTAGAGGCATCACTATGTTTACTGTGAAAGCATACAGGACATTAATTTCCCCAATCCATGCCTGTCCTTCCTTATGGCATAGGCTGACATTCAGAAGCAAGACCAAGCTTCAGAGAGCAGGTAGACCTTGGAGCTGTACACAGTCCTCTGCACTACACACAGTCCAACGTCTGTAAAATGCTTTCTGTGGGTATTAGAGAAAAATTCTGGATGAGTGTTTTCACAGTAAGCAAAGTGTCTCTACATCAACAGACATACGACAAGTTTCCTATTACATCTTTTGCTATTTTATAAGCTTATTAAATGTAATAATAATAATAATAATAATAATAATAATAATTTACTACATTTCATCTTAGACATCAGCACTGAAAACTTGTTTACAACATAGGTCTGAATGACAGTTCCAGACCATGTATGATAGGATTCCTTTAGGGGGATCCAAATTTCAAAACTGAATAAAAGAAACAAATTAAGAGCACTGCTTGAGTAAATAAAGACACATAAAGAATTAAATCTCACACAGCCAACTATTTTTTTGTATCATTTTTTCATGTATTTCTGCTAAAACTTCTAACTAAAGTGGATATTAGTAAAGTCATAAAAGTAATATAGACCTAGTGAAACATGCTAAAACAATAGTTGTGACATCCAGACTTACACTACTTTGAGAGAAATATATATATATATTTTTTTAAACTGTCACTATCCATCTGAAAGTGTCAGCCTATTGCAGCACACACTAGTGTATCCCTAAGGTTGCAACACAGCCCCACTAAAAAAAAATTGTGCTAGAATTAGTAACAGAGTTCATGAAAAGGTGTACAGTATGAAACCAGTTTCTAGAGCACATACAACTAAATATTTAACAGTATGTTCCTTATTTAGGCACTTTCCACCAGACAGCAGAAGACTGATTTTGTGTTAGAGGAATACAGATGATGCTGTATCATCACAAGGAGAATGAAAAGAGGAAAAGAAAAAAAACTACCCCTATACATATAAACCTCTGGTCAGGGGAATAAAAATCCTACTTTTACTGGTGCACAGGGTTTTTTTTCCTTCATAATTCAAAATAAATTATTCTCAATTATTGTAGCTTTAGAACACTGATTTTGATAGCATTAACTTTTCTGTAACTTACTGGTCTATTAACCAGAAACAAGACCAAATTATCTCATAAAAGAATGAAATAGCATTTTAATGTTCCCTTTTAATTGTTGGCTCTCACTCTTTCAGAAACACACAAGCATTACCAATGGAAAGGATATCTCAAGTTAGCCTATCTATCATACAAGAGAGCTTATGAAGTATCATGAGGAACACAGAAAGAAATGATACGAATAGAAGTGGGTCAGACTGTGTAAATACAAAGACAAAACCCTAAAAAAAAAAATTCCTGAAATCCATTATTCATGAGAACGATGACAAAAATTCAGCCTTATATACCCCACAGAGTACAATGGAGATGTGCAGGAAGCAATCTAGAACACAGTTCCTGACCTAAGTACCTACCTATTTAAAAAAAAAAAAAAAAAAAAAAAAAATTTTTGCACTTTTTGGCTTCTCTCCACAGCTGAATTTAGAAAAAATAAATCTATAACTCAATATTTTTAAGATTTTACTACAAAATGAGAATGGTTTGATCCCTGCCCCATATCAAACAGGAACGATCAAAGAGTGACTTAACTAATTACACCGGCTGATACAAGGCTCCCAGCAGATTCTACCCCCCAGATGGTGCACACCTACAGGCAATGGAGATAACCGAAGAAAGAGACCGCAGAAACCAGGAAAGGAAGATTTCAGAAAGGTTAGATCTTACAGCCATGATGAAGACAACAGTAATGGGATCCATGCACAGTATGGCTGCAAATGCCATACAAAATCTCAGGATGAAACAGAGATTAGTAGCATTGCCAAAAGTGAAGGAACCTTGGGAGAGCTTCAGAGGAAAATTAAGAGGACTGTGTTGGCCACGTTAAGTTAAATTAATGGAAAAAACATCTTCCACTCCTCATACATTTACTTGGATTTTAAATTCTTTCAGGTGTATTTCTCGGAGATGAATGGATGAGGGACTATCCTCACTGCTGTAAGAAGATCAGGTATATAAACTTTCCTTACTTCAAACATAGAAGACACAGAAAACTTTCTAATTTATTGCATTTGTTATTATGAATATTTTGAATACAAAGAAATTATGCAAAATATTATATGTAGTACAATTAATATGTACATTATTTATATCTATACTCTCATTTCTTAAATTGATTTTTAAGTGCTTACTCCATTTATACACCATGAATCAAAATTAAAATGTTGAAACAAAACTCCTCATTTTACACTTGTTACACCACAAAATGTTATGTAAAATTACCAAAATGGCAGTGGATTGTGGATTCCCACTAATACATTTCAATCAAAATATATGAATGATTTATATCTATTTTATTATTTAAATTAGCTGGTTAACGATGCATGTATACTAAATTTCTTTATCGATAATCCAGCACTGCGTAGTTTAATGCTAGCCATAAGAGAATTGCTTGTTCTCTCCTACATCCCTGCAAATAGCATCTCTCTCTCCCCTCAAAACTACATAAAAAAGGTTTGATAGCTGTTCCCATATCTTAATCACATTGCATTTATATGAGATACCTACAACCAGCAGGTCAGCGCCATCCAACCTTGATCTTATTTTCCTTACAGATGATCATATTATGGTCCTGGTTGGTATGTTCAACTGTTAAAAATGAACTGAGGCATATAATCATTAAATAGAATATTTTCCTTATGCTCACCTTTTTACCACAGATATCCTAGTAATTTGTATGAAATAGCTGCAGTGGTTGAGTGGTTGCTGCAAAGACAGTTTGGATCCAAACTCCATTCACAGGATGGGTGCCTGCAACAGCTGGCCAGACTGTCCAGAACTGTTGCTACCTGTATGCTCCATGGCACAAGGACTGAACTAGCTTAAATATTGACATGACTTGCAAGGATTCTTTTCTTAGGCAAAATAAGTTATTTTTAGTACTGAAAAATATGTGGAAACATACATACAGCCCGGGGAAGACTACTTCTCCTGTGCAGCACTGCATCATGTGCAAAGCTGCCAAAATACAACCAGATCCAAAGAGCTGTCCAACCTGATGACCAAAACCTCTCTCACTCTTAAAAATAACACAGTTCCTTCTCAGTGGATTGAATATATTCAAGGCAAAACAGGAAATTTTCGCCTGAAAGATGATGAGTAAGCTCACAGGGACTTGCTCTAGGCAGTGCACATTGGCCTTGCTGGGCTACAACTGATCCTTTGCATCAGTGAACTTCCTTGACACCAACTTCCCTTCCTCAGCAACCTCAAAATCTCCGTATCTTTCTAGGTTACCCCATTGAGACTACCAGCATCTTATGTAAAATGAACTGTATTTTTTCAGAGTGGCACTGCCTATTACAACTGTTACTTACAAGCATTTTATTAATACATTGTGGTTCAAGTATGAAAGCTAAAGAACAGTAAGATCACTCAGAGTACTTGCATCAGAGAGTTATTTATTTCTAAATAACAGATTGAGAAAAAATAAAATTTCAAAATGGCCTGAACAGGAGTGAAATTGCTCTTAAAAATAGCAATTGTTCAAATCCAGACTCCTAGAGGACTAGAATACCCTCGGTAGTGGAACTATTTGGTTAACCTATGGGCTATCAGGAGAGTGGGAAGTAGAGCATTTATAACTTGAGATAAGCCACTTTTAAAGAATTGACGCTGGTGGTACCTTTCTTCCTCTTCAACAATGGGATACATAGTAGATTATTAATTTTTAGTTAGTTTCAATTACTTAGCAAATAATCATACATTTAACCAGTATTTTTTTAATTAAGGAAAATTACCAAATTAGCTCTAAATTTAATTTAAAAAAAAATCCTAGAAATCAGGAAACCTAAGAAAAGAACACCTGCATTAGCATGTGTGCATTGACATGCTAGTGTTAAAAATAGCACATTGCTAGCACCTGGATGAATTTAAGAGGAAAAGCTCACAGATTCTGTTTCCACAAACTCTCTCAACACCTTTCACAGCCTGTTTCTGGCTAAAATGAACTATTAAATTTTGGTTTTTTTTAATTTCAATACCCTAGAACTAAATTACTTTATTATATTTACTTGTTAAAAACATTCCCCTTTCAAATCAATGCTGTATCAGCATAATGAAATACAGTGCCTACCTATATTGTAATGGAATAATTTTACCCCTTATTGTTACTCCTTATCGCTACCTCCATAATGCAAACAATACTTTAACATAGTAGTTAATCATGTTCTTCTGGAGGGGGTGGGGAATCCAAAATACACCAATGCTTTAGAATTAAAAAAACCCTGAATCCATTATTTTATAATGACTGGTAAAAATGGCAAAAATAAAAAGCATTTTATAAATCAAGTACCTTACCTTTTCGTCCAGGGTATACATGAGGGTAATATTCGTAATAAAGATCAGGCTGGTCTAAATTTCCAAATGGTTCAAATTCCATTTCTGCATTTTGGAATAGATTCAGTTTTACCAGCAGTGCTAGTCTCACAAACCACAGCTAAAAATTAATACATACAAAAAAAAGGAAAAGACAAGGTCTGTTACTAGCTTCAATCACAAGCTACATCCAATTACAATTTCAACTTTCTGTTTTTCTGATAAAGTTAAGAGTTTCTATGTTACTGATAAGAATCAGGATTTATATTTACATGCTCTTTCATAGAATTCCACAGAATACTTTTCATAAGATCATTAAAATAAAACATAGAGGACTGATGTTTTAATTGTTTGGAAAGGTATTGAGATTTTGAAGTTTAAAAACTAGCCTGCTTCAAAATTGGAACATGTCTCTTTAAACTGAGTTACTATGTAAGAATTATCAATCTGACTTTTAATTGTTTTTCCCATTTTATGCAATTCCTAAAATCTGTTATGATGTTGGTGAAATTTCATGAGCTTTATAGTTACTAGGGCCAGAACCATGCGCTGTCATCTGGTCACATTTTGTTCAGTAAAACATTTGCAATGTTTCATGAACCTTTATTAATTTGGGTTCTTACTTTCTTATCATCATGAAACATACTTCTAACATTTGAATAGTACAAAGTTCACAATCTAGATAGTGTCCATGAACTTTAAAACAGTGACTCTTCCAAGACAGCACAACATATTCCTTTTTACTAGCGTGATTACCTTTAAAAACATACAATCAAGATAGAAATTTACTTAAAATAATTTTGCTTTAAATGGAGACCTGCTTTACATAAGCAAACAGAAGTGACTTGCTACAATGCTTTAAGAAGCTCAGTTTTTAGGCAACAATTAGGAAAAGAACATTGGTTGTGTTGAAAAAAAAGGCCACTGTGAATGCTATTGGAAAAAAGTGACAAGGGTGTATCTTTAAAAACATACCTGCAAAGAATCTGTTGTATGGTTAGTAGGTAGTCCACTTTTTTTATAGCCTTGACCATGTGCAGTTAGAAGCCGCCCACACAAGTCAACTGCTGCCCTCCAGTTTTTACTGCTCTGGGAAGGAGGAAAGAGTAAGTAGCAAAATCATAAAGTCCCTAAAATGCACAACTGCTTATTTTGCCTGAAGCAGCTACATGTCCCCATCAGTAATAATGACAAGGTCAGGAGAGCTGGCCGGTGAGCAGCAGAATGTCATTTGTCAAATCTGCACGTCTAATTAGGCAAAAAGTGAAATCAAGCATTAATATTATCAGATCACTAAAACAAAAGAATATACAACACCATATGGGATTCTAAAATTAAAGCTATATCATGTTTGCTAATATTCTTGAATATACTGTAATATTCACAATTTAGTTTACTCCTCAAACGGAGAAAAAAATTGCCAGCCATATTTCAATAATCACATCCAAGTTACTCTACTGTTATAAAGTATTTAACGCCTATTCCTACCTCACTGACTTCAGCATTTCAGATTATAGCCCCTAGTGCAGTTCATTTAATGAAAATACTTTCCTAACATTGCCCAGAGCACAGAATTCCTATCAATTAAGAACAAAGGACAAGAAACAATACAATGCATAAAATTATAAACTCAGAACAATAACAATTGTTTCACCTATAAAATGTAAACACCTGAATTTCCATTGGATGGCTAACTTCAAAATATTCTTAAATATATTTTTTTATTCATAAACCAAAATCATTCCTAGTTAGACAAGTCAAACTGTCTTGTCACACTGTCATCCTCTTAATGCTTCTGCCTTGTATATGCTAATGCAGCCATGTAAATAGCTAACAGTACCAAAAATTTAAAACACAGAATAATGCTTCACAGGTTTTAAGCCATCATACTTTTCTATCATATAGAAGACTTCTTCAAGAGACACGTATCCAGCAGGTCATCATAAAACAAATACATCTTGTTCCTGAAAGTAATCTTCTTTCAAATAGTTTCTTAAGTACATAAAAAAATAATGATAAATGTAATATAAAACTGTCATGTTGTCTGATGAAACGTAAAGGAAAAGAATATATTTATATTGGTGCCTGCAAAGTTCAGATACTGACCTTGAATCGGTATTTTATTAAATTCTCTCCAATGTTTAGAGTTTAGAAAACATGTCAATACAGCAAACAGTTACATAGAAAAACCAGTAGTTACAGCTGAAGAGTGTTCATACTCTCTGGCCCCCATTTTGCAGCCCTATAGTTCAAAGGGCCACTACAGGAGATTACCATGCACTGACCACCTCATCTCTCTCCCCTGCATTGTCAAATCCCAGATAAAAATTTGAGTTCCACTGGAAATGCAGAAGTCAGCTGACAGCAAGACCGCAAAGCAGCATAGCAGCTTCTGAGACATCTATGCTCTTACAGAAAAGCAAGAATTGATAACGCATTTATAACATCCTTCAACATATGTCTGTATCAACTTAGAAAAGCAGAAAGACACTGACATGGATTACCTGAAATTTATTCCTCTTCTGCAGAGACAAATTAATTCCTCATTATCCTTAGAACAGAAGTGGACACAGACTCTAAAACCACTCAACTTTTCTTCCCAAGTGAGAGTTAGGATCCAAAAATAATAATGGAACATTTATGACAAACTTACGTGCTACAATTTTTAAAATTCTGTTTCAGGCATAGACAAAAAATACTTTTTCTTTATAGAACAAGACAGCCAGGAGAAGCAAGTCTGACAACCATCATAAAAACAGTCTTTGCTGGAAAATGAAACATAATATTCATCATGATTTCAAAATTAGAGCTGCCTGCTGGTCATGGAGCATAATTCTCTGTGGAAGCTTAATAGAAGGCTGCTGGCAGTATAACTTAATTTGAAATTAGCAGGACACATTATTGTCTCTGGCAGATTGTACCAGACTTACAGTTGCCAGTCCACCAGAAATCTTTATCCAGTTATTTCAAACACCCTCAAAACCACTTTCACTTTTCCTGTGGTCTACAGCCACACAGTTCTAGGAACCCGGGTCCCCTGCTCCCGAAAGTAACAGGGATGAATTTTGTTTGTAAGTCTTAAGTAGAGGCTCAAAGCAAATATGGATACTACAGCTTCAGATACAGCATCAAAAATACTGAAGAATATTCTCAAAGAATAAAATAATTATTCTATGATGATCAGGACATGGTCAACCAGCAGCAATTGTGTGAAAACATTATTTTCTCCTAGAGAAAATACTGTCAACCAAATATTATTGGTAAATAGTTCACTAACACAGTACCACCTGGCAGAAAAGAACTTCTCTCCACACGTGGCATTAGAAAACCTTTTTTTCACAAAAAGTATGGAGCTATTGTTCTTTTAATGAAAGCCACCAGCTTGTATGATTTCTGCGCTTTTTACATACTCCTAGTCCAGATGTTTGACCTGTGAAGGGATTTTTTTGATCCATATAACATAACCAAAAATTAAAAAAGAAAAACAAAACATTTCAGTACTGACTGCTGCACACACCAAAGCTAGGACAAGCCCATTAGCCACCCAATAGACAATGCAATTGCATTATTCCTTGGAGAACTCTGTTCTTCGCAAAATCAGAAGAGGTCCTGGGGGAGGTTTACATACAGATGGGGAAATTGGATAGTAAAACAGATTTCAAATAAAAAGGATTTGTATTTTTCTTCAAGACAGAACCAGCCCAATAATTTTTTATCTTTTCATTGAACTTCTTAAGATGTCTGAGATTTGAATACAATGACTCTAGGTTTAAATCAAAAAAGTAAACAATAATGCCAGGATTTTGCCTGGCTATTATCTCGTAGCGGTAGGAACTAAAAGCTTTATGTAGCTTGAGGTGATAGGCTTGTGTTACAGAGTCTCCCACCCCATCCACCTTTTCTTCTTTTCTTTTTTTTTTTTTCTCTTCAGTGAGAGCTTACCTTGCACAGAAATCTGACATGCCTTTTTTGGAACAAATACAGTATGTTTATTATCTTACTGCTTCTTTTGATCGCACCTCCAACCTAATCAAATACTGTATCTGCAGCTTTAAGAGATAAAAATTGCAGTATAAGGTGATCAACTCTCACCTCCACATTTTACTGACTTACATTTCACCATTTTCAAAATAAGAACCTGAATAAGGCTATCGGGATCCCCTTTTATTAAAAGCAATAGAAGAAAACAGCCTAAAAACCATCTGAAATGGAGTCAACAACATGAGTTACAAATTCTGATAAATCCACATCTTAAGACCTGGCAATGCTTCTAGCCCATTTGATCAAAGTTAAAAGTAACTGAGATATTCTGTACATCCCAAGGCCTTCAATAAGCCTATTTTCTACAAAGAGGGATGGAGAAATGGGATGTAGGGTAGAAAAGAATTCCAGTGACTAAAACTAGAATGCTATTAGTTCAAATACAAGAATAGCACTGAAGATGTTATATTTTTTAGATTCAGAAATGAAGAAAACTTCCAACTGAGTAAAATGATCCAATACAAGCCAAAATTGTAGTCTGCCTGGAAAAACATTTTTGAAATTTCTTCCTTTTCTAATAGAGTGTCATAAGAACTTTAATTGTCAGAGTTTTCACTATATCTGAAAGACTGTGTTTTCATTCTATTGTGAAGATATTCACTGATTTGGACTGAAAAAATACTACCATATAGCTGAATACCACTGTCTCACATACATAACTGTTCCTTGGAAGTCTCCTCATGCAGGTCAATTTTGCTTGATTTTTTTTAATTACGGTTGAACAAAGATCTTAGGCATATGATCGCAGAAGTGTTCATATTTCTCCTTTGTATACAATACTGTACATTGTTTTCCTGAATGAAAGCAGTGAAGCTCAGGTGATGCAACAAATACAGCTAATACCCAGGTGGAATTCTGTCAAGAAAACAGAGTCATGCAGACCGGACATCTACAGAAAACATGTTCAGTGAAAAGGGAACACCTGATACATGAAGACAATTTATAACATTATTCAGTCTCTCAAGAAAACAATTTTGACTCAGAGCTAAGCCACTGAAATTTTATCCAATAAATTGCTTCTTTTTAGTGTAGAAATGCAACCTCTCCCACAAGCCCCCAGTTACTGTTTGTGCTACTTGTGTCTTCCACCTTCTCTCAAATCAGCTACAAAAATGTTGGAAATTGCTCACTGGTTTAGAAATAAAGTAACACCCCCCCATATTTTTAAGGATAATTTCTAACTTTTTAAAGTGAGTATGTATGCCATACCACTGTACCTAAGTTTGTTCTATTTGAAAATATATGTAAGAGCACAACATTAATCACATGCAAAAGTAACAGTATATGATTTTTTTTTAAATAGACTCAAAGGGAATCATTAACTCTACATGTAACACCATTAAAGTGATTAAAATGTCCTCCTCCACTAGCTATGACATTCTTCTCCCCTGTAAATTACATTGGTAGAGCACTTTCACATCAGTTCAGAAAATGTAGCTAGTAACCCTTTCCTGGTCTAGTAGCTTGAAGAAATGATTGCGTACTTAGAGGAAACATTGTGTATTTATTTATTTTTAGGTTATGTTAACTATCAAAGACATATTTTCCTATGGCTGCAAACACCTAACAACTCAAAATATCAGAAAGGTCTCTAGTAAGAAATACTGTGCTATTTGTTCAAACGAGGGTAAACGATTATCTAAAACATGGATTAACAGGAACTAACATAATTGCAGCTTGCACCTTGTATGTATAATTTTTATTTGCTGCTGTGAAGACAAGCTCTTGCTTACATTTATTTGCTCTAGAGGTAAATGCATGTTCCTATACCAGATTAATAAACATTTTCAGAAATTGAAAGCTCAGATTTTTCTGTTTCCAGTGGAAAAATATAAACACTTCGACTCTACAGATGTGTAACTATATTTACAAGTTATCGCCTCAGTGATAAGCACATAAATTTATAGAATTACATTGCTGGACCACTCCAGCACTCCTATATCTCCTAAAAGCCTCAAAGTTGTAAAACTAGTTCAACTGCACAACCTCTGCACCATTACTCTACCAGTAAAGCATTTCCAATTCACCGTTACCCATTCCATAGCAGAAATTTAAAATGTGAAAGTACAGTTGTTCAATAAACCAACTATCCATCTTTGGGTTACTGGTACAAATCTCACTCAAATCAACTAGAGAGCAAATTCATGGTGAAAAAAATTTTGTTAGCAGAGTTTAAGAATCTGAGTTCAGTTCCTGGTGAACAACTATTTGTCTTAGAAATTATGCTGCTGTTGGTGGTCTCATCAGAAAAGGTTCACCTCTGGAAGTTCAGCTTACTACCTTCCTGATAACATTTGTTTTCTGACAACTAATTGTACTTGAGGAAACTTGCAGACTTTTGGCACTATGATCCCCCAAAAAGGACTTCAGCCTCCAACATTCTTTGCTACGAGCACAAACTTCATCTTACCCACAGAACTGTTTTTTAACTTGTTCCAGTAAAAAAACATTTACTTGTACTTTTATAAGGAAGGTGAGAAGTTACTACTCAAGGATGTACACTGGAACCAATCCAATTTAAGATACTCTTTTGTGATGCTGGTGAACAGAACTGGTATCTGCATTTGTAGATGTAAACTAGTAAGTATTGTTAATACATGTAAGGACCATATCACTAAACAGGGATCAGATGATTTACAGTATCAGAATAACAGAAGAGGTAAAACACAATCATTGACATGGAAAGTCATGTAACTTACAATATTGTTGAGTTCTGGACAGTGATAATAAAAAGATGTTAGCTTCAATTGGAAGACGTTCTGAGAAGAGCTCCTAAGAAGAGCTCCTAGGATGATTATGAAGACATCCAGGATGAGATGACTAGAAAAGTGTTATTTTTGCCTTTAAAAAGAAAATCCGAGAAGTGGAAATGTCACTGCTGTCTAGCCATACAAAGTAGCAGGGGAGAGGAAGCAAATATTGAGAAGAGAAAATGACTTAAAAAGCAACATGAGATCAAAACACTTAAATTGTTGTAAACAACTTTATCTTTGATTAGAAAAAAGATTCTGAGAGAGGATTGACCAGTATTCCTTTGATTAACCACCAAAGGAATGAAGTTCTGGAATAGCCTTTGAAAATAGCAGCAATGTATCTGTATTTGTTAAAACAGCTAAATAAGCTAACAGAAGCAATTGTATGGTAGAACAGAGGAGCTCCAGAGCTGCAGCTAAAGACCTGTGGTATGAAGATTTGGGATACTGATGAGCCATTTAGCATGCTTTTCCCATCCACACAGGATTAAAACCAGATACAAATGAAGCATTTTCCTCTGGAGCAGACAGGCTTGGAAAACTGCCTTTTTTTTATTTTCTTGTTTTCTTTCCTTCCCATAATAAGATGGAGTTCACACAAGGTCATCTGAGAATTTTAACCTGACAAATTTCTTCATAACAGGACTTAACATTCACTTTTGGTTTCAGCTGCCATTGGTGTCTTCCTACATCTGATAACTCTTGAGACTTTTGGATGGGATCCCAGGTTTACACATCTAAATTTACATGTTATCAGTAACTGTACTGATTAGATCTCAAAAGAGTTCAGACATCCGCTCACACGTAAACCCCTAAATAATAGGTATCAGTCTGAAGCTGAAGTCTATCCTAATTCTATGCATTTCTCCTCTGTACTGTGGACCCCTTTGAAATAGACTCTTTTAAGTTGCTGTCCATTGCTGCAAGGGATTGAATTGTGTGACTGCAACAATTTCATTAATTCTCATGTTCATGTGTACTTTACATGGATATGAAACAAGCAGCTAAGGAAAAAAAAAAAAACCTTAACTTTATGGAAACTGCATAGCAATATTCCCAACTTTCACCATTTTTTTATCCAGATGTTAATGAAAATATTCCTTGTAAGTGGACCTTTGCATGAAAAGATATATTCACTAAACATATTTGGTCAGGAATTCACTCATAAAGAAAGTAAAATTGGTGGTTGGTAACAGAGCATTTATTATACGTCATTCTGGCCTACTGTGTATGTAAAAAGCACACACCTTTTTAATTTATATCATCTAGCATGAGATTTTAATGTTTCTACCTCTGAAATACCTTTTACCTCTAAAACTTGCCAGTCAGAAATAAATTTTCCACATTAAGAATTTCAGAATAAACAGCAATGTTTGCAAGGAAAAAAAACCACCCCAAAACCTTATTCTTATCATAAAAAGAAACAGAGTTCTGCAAACAAAACTGAGAGACAGTTATATTGCATACTCCAGAACAACCAACAGCTAATGATTGGAAGTTTTGAAAACTGAAGAACACCCTGACTTCTAGCTGAATGGCTGCAATTTTATCAAAACCCCCCTTCTAATAAGACAAGTTTTAAAAAAAAATGTGCTACAGGTAGCAAAAAATCTTACAGCTGCAGATTGCCTCCTATCTTCTCTGCTTTGATCCTAAAAGCCTTAACACTGCTCTTCTGGAGCTTAAGAGCACACCCAAAGCTAAAACAGTATCAATGGCAGCACTGTATTTAAGGTACAAGATGGTCTGCAGCATAGAAGAACATCTTGCATGGACAAAGCTACCAGGCCAAATAGAAAAACCTTTCCCATACATCAAAACTCCTCTTCTGGAAGAGAGAAAGGAAGTCTGGAAAAAGGCTTTTCCTACGTAGACACTGATGGGGATAATAATTCTTAGTAAGATTTTTTTTCTCCCTCCAAACTCTCAAGTTAAGCAAAACATTGAGATGAATAGAAAAATATGTCTCCAGGATGGAGATCACAATCTGTTTTTTCAGGTTTAGTTTCCAAAATGACCTCTGATTTCCTTTAACAACGCTTGTGGAGACCACCTAAAGTTTTCCTAACATGACAAAAAAAGTCTCATTTGGAGCTTTACATGTAATGTAACACAACTAAATTAGAAGATGTTGAATACTAAATACAGACCGTCCTAACACTTACAATTCTTCACTGCTTTTCCTCAGTACTTTTTCATCCATTTTTTCAAAAATGGAGTAAGCCTAAAACATTTCGACATTTCAACAGATTAAGTAAGGCTCGGTCATGTAATAGTAATGAGATTCACACAGGAACACAATGGTTCAAAGATCAAGGCTGCTAGATGCAACTATTTCCAGGTCCGAAATATTTACACTAAGGAAAGGATTTTAACTTAGAGAAAATGAAGCTTTCATTAGGAAGTAATTTAGTTTAGTTTTCCTGCACTGAAATAAAAAACTAAAGCAGTTGAAATTATCACATCAGCTTTGCTTGTCATTTACAACAACTGGTATGTCTTACCTTTTGTAAAACACTAAGGTGAAAACATAAATAATACACATGCAGATAAACAAAAAAGTGATTAAAATCTGTTTTGCAACCGTTTACGTTACATAAAAATTAACAGCTGATAAATTCACAGTAACTTAAAATTACCTTTTTTCTAACTTTCGCATATAAAAAAGTTTACTATGTCATTTAAAACCAAATACTTAAACCCCAGTGTCATTCCCAGTAAAAACTACTGTTCTTTGGCTAGTCATTTTACAGGATCATGAATAGACTGATATGTAGATTTTTTTTTTTTAGTTTCTCCTCAGTCAGTAGCTTCCAATTACCTTGAGGGAAGCATGGTATTTAATATATATTGAATTATGAAGATTGTTACTTACAATTAGCTGTTTCAAGCCTACAAATGACTGTTCTACAGAGCTGGCGTTTAAAACTTGTCTCTTCACTGCAGCTTGTTCCCCCAAGAAGCGAAGCATTAAGTCTTTTACAGCATCTCCCTTAGTGTTCATGGAACAGAAAAAGAAGAAACATAACAAGACACTTTAAAACGTTATTTTAGCAAAATAAAATGTTGAATTAGAGCTGAGCAACATAGTTCTTTCCCCTTGAGAAATGCTTATTTTCCAGTACTTTTTATGTGAAATGAATATAAATGCATATATATTTACAGCATTTTAATGAAAGCTTCTAGATTTACTCCACATTATTTGCTTTATTATTTTTTTTTCAATGTTTAGGTTTCAGTTTGCATAGAAACATTCAGGCTTATTTGCTTCTCATATTAATATCCTTCAAAGATCTTACAAATTACTCCTCAAAGATCTTACAAAATAATCCTCAAAGATCTGACAAAGCACAGTAAGTTTTACAGGTTTTCATAATGGATATTAATGTTGAAAGGTGCAATCTACTGATCGAAGATAAACCTGCACGTGATCAGCTAGCCTTAAGTATCCACAGAAAATAAACTTTGAGAGCTCATAGAACCAAGTAAATAGCAACCCTTCAACCAGTATTCTTAATTTCAAAAGAATTAACTGCAGGAATCAGTCAGAGAAATTGGGTTATCGGAGTTCAGTAATTTGAAGACTTGGGAATAGTTGAGACATAAGACATTTGAACCTGGAAGTCAGACAAGATTAATTCTACATTTTACCACATGGAGCAGCTAAGAGAAGGAGTGTTCAAATCCAGCTTCTATTTCCAGCTTTGCTAGGAATAAACTGAATATGCACCCTCTGTGCCTCAATTTCCCCTTCTAATCTTTGTTCAACTATCAATTTCTGTGCCTTCCCGTCTGTCGGCTGACATCCTTGTGGTTCTGTGTACTACGGATTTTCAACAGGTAATCAAGAAATTCAAGCTTAACATCAAGGAGCTACTGAAAAACTGTGGACCACGCATTGGCGGATGTTGAAAACTGTGCTGCTACTGTCTGCACACTCTTCAGGTACCATGTCTGCCAAGACAGACTGTAGGACAGGGTGTGTGGGGGGTCCGAGTCTTGCTGGGACTATACACATTACTGTATACAAGGGAGTGCCCTATGGTGTCAGAAGTCACCACGTGCCAAAAGCAGGTAACAGAAATTACTTCTGTAAGATTTTTGCCAATCTTATGTTTTTATGCATTTTTAATCTAGAAAAGGAAACATCTGAAAATAAGGAAAATTATCAGCAATATATTAACAATATACTTATATTTTTGTTTTTGAACAGGAAGCAATTCAGCCAAAGTAAAGATCTGTCTAGTTCACCATCCCATTGGTGAATAGCAGATGTTCACAGGAACAGTGTAAGAAACAGGATAAGCTCATACTGGTCTTTCCCAACTTAAAGCAGCCAGAACTTTATGGTCCACCTGTGCCAGGGGACACATTTGCCCACCATTTTTAAACACCCACTGATAGACATACCTCCCAAGACATTTGTCTTGCTCATTTTTCGGTCTGTTTTTCTGAACAAAAGTACATCCAAGGGCAATGAATTCTACAACTTAAAAACAGTTACATGGTCTGCACAACAGTAACTTCTTTTGTTATGCTTATTACCCAACAGTTCCTTTGCCATAAAAAACAGCAGATCATAATCCTCTATTCACCTTAATTCTTTTATGAATTTTAGGTCATTATTGCTTTTGTAAACCAAAAGGTCCTCTTCCTTTTAGCTACCACTCACAAAGAGAGAACCTTTGCACTCCTCACCATCCCTCCTCTCTCCGCAATGTTTTAATTCCATTGTATCTTCTCAGATCTGTGGTAACTAGAACAGTATGCAGTATTTAAGATGGCAAAGCAGAAAGTGACCATGCAAAAATATAAGCAAACAAAGGAATATTTGCAAAAATCCCTCTAAAGGAACATGAAAACACTCACTTAAAGAACTGAGGTAGGAAGCTGTTAGCACAGAGAGCAGGAAGCAAGCCACAAAGCCTTTTGCCTAAAAAAAGGTGAGCTGCATAAAATACAGTAAAGCGTAGCTATGATAAAGATAATGGATACTAAATGTTTGCACTTTCCCCATGGACAGTGATGGGAAATAGGTTTTGTGATTTCTGTCTAGTTTCTTGAGGAACGAGACTGCAACTACTGTTTCACTACACGGAAAATTTTTACCTCTAATGCTGTCACTTATCCTATGAATAAACAAGATTTCCATCTCTCAGACAGAAGAGTCTGAAGGATTAAGAAAAGACAGTGTGTGCAGAATTACATGAATGCAAAAGAATTGTTAATCCCCCCCCAACAGGACTTTGGAGGAGGAAACATTACAAATGAATGTAATGAAACAAGGAACATAATGACAGCAGACAGTAACTGATGAGGAAAGGCATAATGGAAAGAGCATAAAAAGCAGTACTCCAACTTGTTCCCACACTCAGAAAGCACAGGTACAGATAATCTGTAGCATACACAATACAAGATAGTTTAAAAAATAATGTTTCTTGAATGATCAGCAAAAAGTAGCACACAGCCGAAATTCAGAACATTTAGTATTTTTCTTGGTGTGATTTATCTACTTAACACTTGTAATAAGAACACTTTCTGAGTGAGCAGGGCAAAAAAATGTATCAAGCTCTTCAATACACGTCATACAAAATTTCAGTCCTTCCCTGAAGCACACTTACAGTTCACTGTAAATGCACTTTTCAAATAACTTCTTTGCCAACTGCATGCAGCCCGGTTTAACATCTTGCATTAACATTTAGCATTAGCAAAGTATTCATACCAAAGCTTTAATAACCATTGTTGGGAGCTGATTTAACATTGAAAACATGCCTCCCACAATGTTTCAGTTGACATTTCAAGTACTCTACAATTATAGTTTCAGTTAAATACACAATTCGCAGTACTAGAAGTGTATGGAACAATGACACCAAACTGGTGGATGTCAGGTCAGTCAAGGCATGCACTCAGGCCACTGAAAAGCAGTAACTGGAAGTGAGGGAAGTTGTATAAACATAAAGCACTTCAAAACTTGTCCCTGCTGACACGCCTGTGTGACTGCTTATGAATTATAATCAATGAAGAAAGCAGCAGGAATGCCCTTTAATCCCACCAATGATTTTACATCAGGTCTTACTGTAGAAATACAACACATGGACATTGCCATAATGTCTTCTTTTCAATTATGTACTAAATGGTAGATCAGCATATATGCACATGCCCAGATTCAGGGACTCAGCACAAACAAGCTTTAATCCTTGACTGGACTGAGGAAGGTGTGAGAGAACTATTGTAAAAAAGGACGCCTGCAATAAGGAGGCCCTCATCCTTGGGGCCTGTGGAAGGGATCACTCCTTCTGTCCATCCCATTAGCTGTCAGGAGAGAAATACTACACACTCATCAAGGTCTAAGGGATTTTTTGGGGAAGGTGGGAAGGATCCTTTTTTTTTTTTTTTTTTGGAAGGAGCAGAGGAGTAAGCTTGCTCTTACAGTGTTTTCTTTCGTGCTAATTATTGGGCTCTGTGATGAGAAACAAATGTTTTAAGATAAAGCTAACCCAAGAAGTAGCAGCAGCATGGCGCATGTCTAAAACTGGTATCATTTGTTGAAACCTAAGATTTGTCAGTTAATTCAGCTACAGATCTGGACCTGATTCACTCCAGAAACTTTTCTGATAGTTCCTGCAGACTGGGAAATCACTGCAGATTGTTCTCTGCTTGTATTTGACTATTGACTGATAATCTTTGTTATGCTACAACTAAGGATTAAAGTATCCAGACCCTTAACACCATCTCTCTAGACAACAATTCTATTACCCAGAGACCTAGATATGAAAGAGTAGGATTAGCCTATTTCAAGAAAAAAATTCCATTACAATAGTTAGCCTTGGCTGAGCCGTGAAGATAAAATTACTTCATGAGAAATACTGAATAGATCTGAGTGAAATTTCTCAAATTCTGAAAAAACACTTTATGCCTTCTCACCAGTTGGGAACTCTGACAGAAGAGAAAGAAATGAGTTTCCATTACTGTTTTTTCCTTCATGATCTCATCTGGAGTTTTCCCTTTAATTTGGGGGTTATCCCTTCCCAGTAGCTTGCTCCAGCACTCAATCTTTCTTATAGGTTATACCTTTCCACTGCTTAGGGAAGATGCAAATGATGTGATTTCAGTCAGTGTTAACACTATTGAGAGCACTGTGAACATCAGTGAAAAACATTATCTCCCACTTGGTTGCAACAGCAAATTCCACAAGCAAAGCTGTCTGCTTTCAGACTTCGTAGTACAGCATAGTGATTTCATATATATTCCAAATGTGAGCATTATCTCGCTAACTAGGAGGACCAGTAACAGACTACTTAAAAATACCACCAGCTTTGGATTCTATGGAAACTGTCAACACTGGTTTTCAAGGTACCCAACAAATTTCACTATGAATAAATCAGATCTGGTTTTAGCCCCTTCATGTATGAGTAGGCAGCAACATTAAATTTTCTAAGACTTGAAGTAATACACACAAGGTGACCATCAGCAACAATATGAAGCACTATGATATACAGATTACTGGACAGCTCTTGTACAGTATTTCTAAAATATGAACACACACTAAGATACAATAATAGACTCTTACCTGGATGTTATCAAATTTTAATCCAGGCATGGTGAGATTCTCTTTATCTATGAACACAGTGCTGTATTGTTGTGTGGCCACTGAAATTAGAACACTTCTGGTTTCTTCACTAGGAAGCCAAGCATCATTTCTTCTATCTAGTTCACTCATATTTAAGGCTGTGGCAAACGGGTCATCACTCCCAGCAAAAACAGCTTGGATTTGTGAGAACGGCTTGGGGGATTGAATTATTTCTAGAGATGATGGAGGACCACCTGCTTCAGGTCTCCCATTTTGCACAGAGAAAGTAGGGTTAGATGAAGCACAAGAACTGTCTCCACCATTAGAAAGAGAGGACATTTGTTCTGGAACTGAAGAGCTTGCATTGGGATTACTAACAGAAATAAAACTGGATGTGGTAAATGAATCAAAAAAATCAGAAGCTAAAGTATTAGTGTTAACGGTATCGCCAAAGAACTTGCTTAGACTAGGACTTGGTTGAACCACCTGTGGGTTAGACTTCACTGGAGTCTCAATTATACTACTAAAACTGGGAGATTTTACCATCTGAGGCTCAAAACCGTCAGGTAGGAACAACTGTGGCTGGGTATTAACGTTGTTTGCTTGGCTGAAGATGGTACACACAGGAATAGGCTCAGCCTCAGAAGATGGTTTCCTGGTATTGGGTGATGATATCTGGTCCTCAGGTTTGCTTTCATCAATATTATTTGGTTTTGTTTCAACAGGAACATTGTTTCCCAACTTTGGTTCTTCCTTCACAGCTTCCTGAATTGATTCTTCCTTTAAAGATGCCTGATCATCTGTTCCAATCTCAGAAATGTCTTTGGGTGTTTCTTCATGTTCGGTTTCACTCTCATTACTTAAAAACTCTTCTTTATCCACTTCTGCCTGTGTTTTCTGATTATCTTTAGCTTCCATCTGTTCTACAATTTCCTGGAGACAACCAAGTTCACCTGTGTCATCTTCACTGTTGTTTGGAGAATCTGAAATAATGACACTCTCCATCATCTGTTCATTAAGTTTATCTACGAAATTGTTTGAATCTTCCGATACAGTTTCATTCCCTTCAGACTCAAACTCATCTCCACCAAGATCAATGGTTTCCTCGTGAAAGAGAATTTCCTCCTGAGTTTTCTGTTGAACTATGTCTCTGCTGTCATCTTCATCCGAGGCAGTCTTCGCATCCTTAGCATTACTTTCATTATTCTCCATGGTAGCTGAAGGCAGAAAAACCCCCACCAAAACAAGTATTAGTTTTATTACTCAGGTATTGCTCAGGTGCCACCCTGAAACTCCTAAGCATCATACAAAGATTGAAACTCTTGCTTTAAAAATATAGTCGTTTCGCTATTTGACGTCTTGCATTCAGCATCAACCCGCGGAGTAAATTAATTCTGCTAAAGGTTTTGTCCTTTTTTGCAAGTCGCAAAAATACGGGGACTGAAGAGCAAACGCCTCCCACCACACACAGACAAAACCACACTGGCTTTTCTGCTCGCAAAGACTTCTTCCTCGGTCCCCATGTAAGAAGAGGAAAGGGCGGCTTTACGCCTGCCACCAGCGCAGGCCGCTCAGCCCAGGGCCGGCCGCGCAGGGTGGGAAGCGGCAGCGCTGCTTCCGTACCGCCGCCCCGCGGCCCCGGGCTCCCGGCGACCGGCCCTGCCTCCAGCACCACCGCGGGGTCCCCCCGGCCACGACCGCCCCGCGGCGGGGGTGGCCGCGGCCTCCCCCACAGCCTCCGCCTG
>JANHGO010000037.1:25268758-25283437 GCA_024606505.1 Aquila spilogaster
AAATGAACAGGAGTCTCACTATTTGGGAGTGTTTTGAATTCTGAATAAATACGTTTTACATCTATAATAAGGCATGGCAGCGCCGAGGGCCAGAAAGGGCGGCGGGCAGCGGGGTGTGCCGCGTTGTGGGGCCGCGATGGAGGACGATGCGCCCGTGATTTACGGGCTGGAGTTCCAGGTGGGCGCTGGGGGAGACCGGAGGAGAGCTAGCAGGTGGCGGTCCTACCTCCGGGAAGGCGGTGGCTGCGGGACTGGGGGGGGTGGTGGGGCAGGGGAGTGCTGGGGCCCGCTCGTGGCGAGGCCGGCGTCCCCTCGCCCCCCGCGGCCGGCACCGGTGGCACCACTGGGTTTTGGTGGTTCTTGGCACCTGCCCGTCGCGTTGGGGTCTTAAAAGGTGGCTGAGCAGGGGGCAGGAGTTGGTCCCTACTCCAAAACTTGCTGTTCGCAGGGGAGGCGCGCCAGGGTGGGTGCAGGGGCCGAGGGCAGGGCTTGTTTCCCCTCATGGTCGTGCACAGCCTGGCTGGTAGGGCTCCTGCTCTGTCACCAGTGTCTGGTCCCCCTCTGGAGAAGTCTTGGGCTGGCACTGGGCTGGTAGGAAAATACCGGCAGTCTCAAAGAGATTCTAGTGGTTGTTTTTTCCTGTTCAGAAATTAAAAAAAAGAATAAAAATGCTTTTGTGAGGAGAGGGCATGAAACTGTTTTCTGAAGTTGAAAATTGCAGTTGGTTATACCCAACTGTAAAGCTACTTGATGTTTGTGGGACCTCCTGCTGTGCCTTCCATGTCTGCGCACTTGTCCCATAGGACAAATCTGTCCATCATATTGGTGTTTATGGCTATAAGGAAATGGGACTGGCTAACTTAGGAACTTACTGATCATGTTCATGGAGGAGCACAGGTCTCACGTTTAATAAAGTTTCTGCAAGTTCTGGGAAAATAAACAGCTGGGTAGCTGGATGGGTGAGAGGGACTCTAATTTATGATTCTTTCCCACAATAAGGGTTTTACTCAGCTGTTACATGTTCTCTTTGGCAACAGCTGGCTTATCATTGTTGCTCTTATAGCAGTAATAGGAGGCGCTGTGTTTCTTCTGCAGCTCACAGAGCAGTGTTTTCATTCTACAGTAAATGTAGTAATACAAATATGAACATGTGTACTGGGTTTTTTTTAGGCACCTTTACCAAAGTGCTCTTGGAAAGTAATATGTGAAGGTTCCTTGTTACAGGTTTGGGTGTCCTGGCTACTGAGTTGTGTGCTCTGTAATCCTGACTATACCAGTAGATCTCTTTAGCAAATTGTATATTTGTTTGGTTTTCCTCTTGTATAGGAGCTAGTATGTAATATTCACCTGTACTAACTGTTGAATCTACTGAAGTCTGGTAATACGCTGTCATTTTGTGATTGGCTAAAGATGGCTGTAACTTGTACTTCAAAATTTATAAAACTTAAACTATACTTAAATCTCTTTTGCAGAATAGAATATATATATCCTGTACTTAATAAAATTCATAGCTTCTTTCTGGTAGGTCATATATAATAAGTCTTACAGAAATTTTTGAAAGCTATCCAGTGTGTTGTCTAGGACCTCCATGGACCTATGCCCTGCACCGCCCCAAATCGTACATCTCCTATGGACCTCTCCTCTTCTTCTGCAAAGTACGTAGCAGGGCTGTCTGGTGGGAGGATAAAGCAAAAGGACTAAGAAAGTGGCTGTAATCAAAGGGAATTACAGTTAATACAGATCATTTAGAGAGAAGTGGGGAAAGAAAAGATGGTTTATGTCTAAGTTGGGAGAGGAGCATAGAGATGAAGGTTCTATTTCTGATCTCCATTAATTGCCATTGTGGCTTTAAAACAAATTGCATCTCTGTGCTTTCTGAAAAAGGCTTTGATGGAGAGACTTAAACCTAAAACTGGTCTGGTTTATCCAACTTGCATCCTCAGGTCTAATAAGAAAGATTACTATTCTTTTTAAGCCTGGTTTCTTATGTGTCGCTAGACAGTAATGGCTAGCAGCATCATCACAACTACTGCTTCCTTCCAGTGTGTGTCAGAAGCACTGTGACTGAAAGCATCTCTTCAAATGAGTTCTTCAGCCCAATTTCGTTGTTTGTTTTTTTCGTTATGTTTGGAAATAAAAAAAAAAAAAACAGTCTTTACTTCAGCTCTATGACAAGCTTATTCAAAGTTCAGATTTGAAATTATAGAGTATTTAAAAAGAGGAAGGGATCTTCTTACTCTTGTTACAAATAAAAATTTTATGTCGCAAAACCATGACATCTAGAAGCTACGTGAGGGGTTGCAGACTAAGAAGCTACATGTGGCTCCAGCAGTCAATAAGAATCTGTCTTTGCACTGCTGGAGAAAATGTAGTTGTGCAGATACGCCTTTCACCTGATCCAATGTGGCCAGGTTTGTAAGAACATGAAGCTGATTCCTCCTAGGGTGCTCTCCACCAACTACCTTAAAATTACTTCTGCACAATTTCTGTTCATTTTTATGTGCAAAATGTGTTTTGATGTATCAGCATAAGTAAGGTAACTTAGAATAATGAACAAATATGTATTTCTCTTTTTTGAATCGAACTTTCATCAAAAAAAGGCTTAGTGGAACAGGGAAGTCTTCCTTAGAAGAGCCACACCACTCAGTTCTGACAAATGAGAATGGCAATTAAAGATACAAATCCTGAGCCCTTATACAACTGTGTGTAATTACTTAGTATGTGTAACTACTGTGCAAGAAGTTTTACCAAGTAACAGTGAGAAACAGGTTGGGGTTTTTTGTTTTGGTTTGGTTTTTTTCTGGTGTAGAGGGGAAAGCTAAACATGTAACAGCAAAACAAGATCAAAACTAGTGATGAATTCATTTTTCTGCATGATTAGTTAAATTTTTGACTTGGCTAGTTCCCCCTGTTTTACTAGATGGCTGCAACTCTTTCTTTTTTGCTGTTTATAACGTTCATATAACCCCCAAAATGTAGTTTCCTGGAGTGGGTTTTTTTCTCTTCTCTGTCTCTGTGAGCTACATGAACATTGTACAGACATACAAAATATGTGTGAATGTTAGGATGTGTGATTCTTTTTGTGACTTCTTTTTTTCTAAAGACAATATCCCACCATAGTTGCTCTGTTCATCCAACTGTAGTGAAAATGAGAAGATTACAGAGTGGGTGGGGAGTGAAAATGTGAGATGCTGCTTGCATTGAGGACTGAGTGATGTGACTGTGGCTCATGAATATGGGGCAACAGCAGTAGCTGCAGAACATTTCAGTATTGAAAGGTTGTCCTTCTCAAAGGAACCTTGGTAGACTTCACCAATATCCTGAATTATGAGAGTGTGGTAAATGGGGCACCAGGGGTATCAGTGAGCGCTATTTTTTGTCAGTGAAATTATATGCCTCTCACTTGTCCAGAGTATAGTTGACCTATGTTTACTATCTAACCTGGTGTACCTGGTATGTTTACCCTCTGTCGAATAGGCTTTCATTTTCAGGGATTCACAATTTTCCCCATCCTATTCTTTTAAGTGTTTAAACAGTGATGTTCTGAGTACGTGTACAGGCACTACTGAATATCCTGAAATACCGTATTGGCCTTAGTTTAAGGTTGACTGGATGATGCTTATACACCTGGAAATGAGTTGTGTGGAGGGTTGCTTTCCAGGATAGGTATTTGGTGCAGTTGTAATGCCAACTGTGATTCTTGCGGGGACAGCCTATGTCATGCTTGTTTAAAAGTGTGCAGAAGCTAGCCAGCATCATGCAGGGAGGGAGGAGGAACATTGCTTGTGCCAGAGAGTGATAATTATGGAGCATGTGTTTGGCACATTTAATGGATTTTGGGGATACCACAATGCTGAGCTGGATTTCAGCATGCCAGATACTCTTACTGCATGTTACATGTCAGAAGTACGTAGGCTTGCAAGGGAGAGGCATAATGAGCAGGAGGGAAGGACAGTAGAAAGCCTGCTGGCTGACCACAGGGCTGTACTACACAAGGGCAACTCCAGCTGCACCCTGAGATGCGGTCTGGCTGAAGCAGACTTAAAAAGAATGCACTGATGCTTTGTCAGAGTTTGTGTACTGCATTGTGGTCCTGTTGTGCTTCTTGAATAAGCAATACTTGGCCCATATTGTATTTTCAGTTAGCTGTTAACAGGTTTTATGAATCTGAACAGAGACTATTGATTTTTAGGACTTTCTTGCCTGTTTGCAAGATTAAGGTGAAACTTAATTTTCCTAAAGCCAAATGTGACTTCTTATTCCAAGAATCTTAAAGTAGTGCAAAATACCAACTGAAATAGATTGGTCACAGGTCTTGCACAATGTGTGTATATATATAATATCAGTATGTATTGAGAATAGCTCAACTGACCTACCTTTGATGGAGTAGAAGGCAGGTGTAGATTTCTTAGAAGGAGGGGTCAAGGGGGACTTTTTAGGAAGATGTATGTCACTTGTGCAGTACCCAGGGAAACATGCTGCCTTTCAGGCTCAGCTATGTTTCCAGTAGGGCAGTGGAGCTTCTATTGGCAGTGGTGTTCTCTTCCCTGGGAGAGCTTTCATGGTCTCTTGTGGGATGAGAGAGGATGGCCTAAACAGAATGTAGATAATAATTTTGATACAGCTTTAGAGATGTCTTTGGAGGATTTATTTTGAATATTGAATCAGTTCAAGAAACTGCATGATAATGTCTTAGTGAAATTACTAGTTTTTGTCTTGGTCCTCTTTCTCTTCTAAGATTACTTGCCTCATGAGTGCCAATCCTGTATATTTTAATCCAGGCTGAGTGTCTATTCTATCATTTTCCTTCCTGTCTCTCTCTTCAAGACCCTTCTTGAGAGCAGCATGTCAGTTGGGAAGACTTCTTGTGGAACTACAATGTAACATAGTGTTAAGTTTAAAGTTTTACTAGGCGGGGAAAAAAGTAGATAAGTGGCAAAACTCTCTTAACTAATCCCCCAAAGATCTTCATAATGCATGAAGTGGATCAGGTGGAAACTATTTCTTCTAGGACCCTTAAGCAATTAGCAGAATCTTGCTAATATTAGGTATTGTACAGACTAATGACAATATGAAGATAAGTTATGTGAACTTGAAGGAACTATTCAAAGATGATTGTTACCATTGTGGTTCATGATAAACGAACGGGATTTCTAAGGATGACTGTGCTGTGCAAGGCTTTGTGTGAGGGTTGCTTCTGTTGCTGTGATGGTTTACAGAATCTGTCAGTCTTTGGAATAGGGTCAGTGCACTAAATACGTCAGTGGTGGGAATTCTTATGCTGTGAAAGACTTGGAGAAAGCAGCTGTCTGAGAGCACTGAAGGTCACCTGGGCATGTGTGCTGCCAGCTTCTTCACTGATAGAGTCACTGCAGCTTATTACAGTCAATGATAAGAGGGTCTCCTGCTGTGGTGGGAGAAACAAGGCTGTCCTACCTAAGTAAAAATCAAAGTGTACCTACTTGAAAATTGAAATTATGCCAGAAGGCAAAAATAATTTTCATGACACTAGCAGCCTGAGGCTTCTCTGGTGGGGGCAGGGAACTTGTATTTTACCTCCAGAATGAGGCATCAGCGAAGCCAGCCCTTCCCCCCCCGACAAGTAGCAGTATACTATTTCTGGTTTACAGCGTAAGCAGATGGTCAAATGACTTTAAATTCAGATTTGGGCACTGCAAGCCAAATACTGTGTCCTTTACATTTTGTACTGCAAGTTCACTGCTTGTTAGTACAGATTGATTGTATGAATTTCAAATGATACATGGGTTGCAGAAATTCTTTTGATTGTATTAAATGTAATACAAATATTCAGATGTTGGAGTCAGCGTATGTTTTCTTGTTGGCTGATACCAAACCAGTGCAATGCATCAGCAAGACAAAATACTTATTGAAGAAGTACTGATCCTTTTTTCTTTGCCTATTAATACCCTAAATAGTAACAATCTAATTAAAAAAGTAACTTTTATTTGGCTGGTATTTCAAAAGAGGTGGAGAAGGGAAAGTTTCAGGGGAACTTATGAATAAAGTGTAGAGATTCAGTGCATTACAGTTCCATAATGCACTTACTTTAAACCAACCTTTATGTTTTTGAGGTTTGTCATTGTGTTCCTCTGGATCATCTCGTGCTGTTGTCAAGGACCCTTCTCTCTTCAGTCTCTGGTCTTTTTGTTTCTCTCAGAGGGTTTTATTATTCTGCAGGTAGTCTAAATTGTCAGGGTAAGGTAGAAGGTGGTCTTTGCCCAACATCACACTGTGCTTAGCGTAGGCATGGGCATGATGCCCAGTCTCCAGTTAGTCTTTGCATTCTGGCACAATGATTGCTGTTTCTTCTGCTTTATCTTTATGCTGCTGTTCGTCACACTTGTATTCTAGGTTTTTGCATCCCCATTGCATAAATAAATGTCTATTTTTGCAGTTGATTTGCAGTTAAGTTTTTGTTGTCCTTTTCCTTTATGTGTGATGCATTTCAGGACCTGTTTCTAAGACAATGGAGCAACCAGCTTATGTGGTGTCAAAGCTGTGTTTTAATTCGGTGTGAGCCTGAATTATTGTTTAGACCATAATTACTATGTAAGCAGTAGGATCTGTTAAGCATGTGTGCCTGACAGGAATAACTTTTGAGGGACTGGGTTTCTCCTGATGAGTACATCTAGGGGTTTTTTTGGATAGGAGTGTGATGTCTGCTCAAGCCTGTCTTTGTTTCCTTACAGTTTGTGGCAGTTTTTTTTTCTCGGGTTGACTTGTCCCTGATGTGGAGCTGCACTTGTTTCCCCGTCACCATCACTGGGTAAAAAAGTTTGGTCACGTTCCTTGTTATTTTTCTTTCTTGTCTCATGGAAATCAGACTACATAGTTGGTTACCTAACCTGTGAACTTCTGAGAACGCTCTACTAGCTTCCTGTGAGTCAGGATTTGTTTGGTGGTTGGGTTTTGTTTTTTTTTTTTTTTTTCCTTTGCCTACCCTTTGAGGATAATATGTGATATTAATGTAGAATTTGAACTATTTTTCCTAAAGCTTAGGATAACTTTTTTTCTCATTTGCCTTATTCTCTTCCTTAGATTGATCTTAAACATTCTTGTTGGGATTGGATCTTCCTAGCCTTAGGCTGAATGGCTTTCCCTGGAAGTTCAAGCTTGCTCTAGGAAACAGTTGGAATTTCTTTCCATTAATATGTCTCAGCTTTTTGATTTCCCTCTCAAGCATGTTTTGCTGTATCTTCATCAGACATTTTGGCAGCCTCCTGCATATTAATAGGATCTCTGTCCTTTTCCCACAGTGCACTCAACAAAATCTGATTCATAAAGGTGCATGACTGGTTCCAAACTTTCAGTCCTTTTTGTCTGTCAATTGTTTTCACAGGTGTTCTTACAAACTGGTACCCAGTTCATGATAGGTGATACACTATTCCTTTCACTTTCATTTGCCCACAAATAAGCAATATTAATCTGTTCTTATTTCAGATGCATGTAGCAAGGCTTCCTTCATGTTGTTATAAATTTGGTCTTCTAAAAATATATTGGAGTAAGTCTCTGGAGTGTTCATGTGAACTCTTTCAAACTCTTCAGTAATTCTTTATTGATATCAATATTTAACACTTTTTAATTTTTTTAATCCATTTTATATTCCTTTTTTCTCTTCCCAGAAGAGTATCTTTTCTACGTCTTGTCAGCGAGATGTATCTACACCTTTGACTTTCATAGAGGCAATGCAATCTAGCATGGGTCTGTTAATTGCCAGTTTTATTTGTAGACTTACTACATATCAGAATCTCTAGCAGTTCTGGGATCTGATACTCTTTTTCTGTTGTGGATTAGCAAATTACTCAATTCTGTGGCACAGATTCAACTGAGAGCGTAAAGGGATGTTAAGCTTTCGGTAGTGGAGTCACCTCTCTGAAGTAAGCAACACTAAGGATACATCAGCACTGTTTCTGCTCAAATCACTGTATTCAAACAAGTGCACTGTAGAAGTAAGGTGTGCTCATCCAGTGGGCGTGTAACGGACTGTGTTGGAGATATGAATGGAAATCTGTTATGTTGGCTCCCATCAAAAGGAGCTGTCATGACAGGCTGTACAGCTCTGCTGATGATAATAATTGTGCAAATTGCATGACCAGCTCAGTTTACTTCGCAAGAGTTTCATAGGATTGCAAACTAACGTAGGTTCAAAGGGACCTTTGGAGATCATCTATTCCAACACCCTTCTCAAAGTAGATTCAATAGATGAGGTTGTTCAGGGGCCTTGTCCAGCTGAGTTTTGAATACTTTCATGGTTGTTTAATTCCACGACTTATGTGAGCATCCTGCTCCAGTGTTTGACTACCCTCACTGTGAATTTTTTTTCCTAATGTCTACTCTGAATTTTCCCATGTTGCAACATATGTTCACTGCCTCTCATCATGTTGCTGTGTACTTCAAAGAAGAGTCTGTCTTTTCTATACCCGCCCTTTAGATAGTTTAATCTAATCCACTGATTTTTTTGTTTGTTTGTTTGTTCTTGTTTCTTTTTTCAAGTGAAAATATTTCACTTTAATGGCAGAGTTATTCTAACTAATTGGGAAAGGGCAGTAACTGCTGCTGAAGCAGTTAAAGTAGTCTGACGGCAAAGATACAATTTTGAGGCAAAAATAAATACCCTTACATTTCAGGTCAGTGAAGGAAATTTAAGCCCAGAATGTCTAAACAAAGAAGTGATGCTGTCTAAGAGTGAGTGTGGACACCTGTGCAGCATGTCTCTAATCCTTCAATGCACACAGTAAAGAAAGGACTTGTCTTCTGGTAATGGGGTAGGCAATATTTGCTTTCTAGTTACATGTGCACTAGCTACAGTTTCCATGGTAGGAATAGTAGCAGGATAGAAAGTTTTCTGTATCATTCATTACTTACATACTTGCATATGGGGAGGTGGTATGAAATCTTAAATCTGAGATGTTCCATCTCCAGTGGGAAATGCTAACACAGGATTTAGATCATGTGTAAAAGTAATAAATAATTTAAGTTTTTGTTTTCTTTTCTAGTAAAACTTCCTACACTCAGCTTCAGGTGACTCTTTACTATCCCCCACCCCTTTCTTTTTGATCTCTGTCCCTCTATGGGATTAGTTTTACTTTCTGCTGTGGTAGAAGTATAGCATGTTCAAAGTTCATTCAGAATTTGTGGTTCCGCTACTAAAAGCATGGCAGCTATACTACCTTGGGAATAGATGATGTGTTGTGAATGCTTTTTTTTTTCATTTTTATTTTTCCATGCATGCATACAGTTATTCCTCTCTAGGTATGTAATTTATGGCTCTATAAAGTACTTCAGGATGCAGTAAATGAAAATGCCAGTTTATGTTTGCTTGACTAGATTCTGTCTCCCTGACCCGTATTGAACTTCAGTATGACCATTGCTATAGGCTATTCAGTTTTGTATTTCTGTTATAGTATGAATTCACACCTTGTTTTAGAAAGTTTAAAAAAAAGAGTATTTGAGTTTTAACTGTACTATAGCAGGCCACCATGCTTTTTTTTAAAAATAAACAAAAACAAAACAAACAAACAACAACAACAACAACAAAAACAAAACACAAAAAAACCAAACCACAAAAGTTTCTTGAATATGGCATGTGGAACCTAGTATTTCTCTTAATATATTAAATGTATTTAAGTATTTGAGTACATGCAATATTCCTTACACTGGAGTCCTAAGATATTTTCTTCCTTTCTACCTCAGCCTTAACTTTTCTACAAATTGATTTTGTCACCTTGAAAGATTCAGTGTAGGTAAGAGTGTCTAGCCCTATGATGTACAGAGTACTAGTCAGGAATGCCTCTGGAGCATGGTGATGCTATTTCCTGCATCTCTGCAACAATTGCTCAGCATCTCTTGTTACCCATAGAGTTTTTCTTTTTTTCCCCTGAAAATGCAGGGATGAATTGATAATTGTTGCATTTCTTTGGTTTTCTGTTTTGTGATTATGTGCAACCCCTAATTTAGTGGAATAAATGAGAACTGGGGAAGCTACAGACTATTATGCAGAATAAATACATAGACTTTGAAAAGCCTCTAAGGAGGGGTGGTTCTTTCAGATTCCTTGGCAGACTAGTATGGTATTGAGAAGTCTTTGCTGTTTGCTTTCCAAAGGCAGGATTTCCTTTGTGTTAGCTGAGTGGAATTTTGACTGCATATTATAAACTTCCTTCTAGACTGTTAAAATATTTGGTTAGAGCATCAATCACAATCAAGTTGCCTCTGTATCACCCCTGTTTTATAAAATTACCTGCTTTAAACCATTCACATGTCCTTATAGAGCTGTTGGTGAATATGGAATTTGGACGTGTAACCAAAAGGTTCTTTGGGGTTCATGATGTTTTAATCTTTGCTTGCTAATAATTTTTTCCTAGTCTTAGGCCCTCTTTAAAATAAAATTATCTAACTACATATATTGTTGCATTGTCTAGAAGCATCAGTTAGGTGGGGCTTTGCTGTGACAGTGTGTGGAAGGATGACTTGTTTTCTCCCTGTTAGCATCTCTCAGATGTGTGTTCTGGGTATTTTCTATGCATCACGGCAATTTTCTTAGTAAATAATGCTTTAATATCTTGGGTAGTAAACGTTTTTGGGGGCTACATGCAGTTTAGTGTCCTGTGAATGCTGACTTATAAAAATAATAAGTTCTATTGGTTTAGATTAATCAATATTCATTATTTTCATATATATGCTTTTGTTTATTTGCCATCTAGTAGCTGCAGCCAGGAAGCAGGATGCTTTTGTGAAATATATTTGCAACCTGCTCTGGTAGATTACAGTACAAGATGACAAACTTAAGGCACTCATCTTGATCTTGACAGCACTCCAAATTCAGTTATGTTGTTCATCACGAGGGTTACTCAGTGTCTTCATCATCTGTTGAAATAACTTCTGTTTCTCTAAAAGTAACTCAAAAGTAGACAAAATTGGACATATCTTTGTGCAGGAGACAACTGGAAGTCCATTGTACTGTTATTTCTATTATGAATCAGATATTCCTGATTTATGAACACTTAATGAGTTTGAACCTTGTATTCTTTGGATGCTGTAGTCTTTTATGACACAGAATAAACAATAGTGTGTTTCTTGTTGTGAAATGTGTTTAAATATTTTTCTCAGGCGGGGGGGGGGGGGGGGGGGGGGGGGGGGGGGGGGGGGGGGGGGGGGGGGGGGGGGGGGGGGGGGGGGGGGGGNNNNGCAGAAGATCAGCTTGTAAAGAAATTCCTGCATTGCTAGAGTCAGTTATCCATCACCTCCAGAGCAGAAGAGAAGGGGTAAGACCTACTCAAAAGGCCTTAAAAGGGGTGAAAACCCCCTTTATTTCTTTATTTTATTGAGATCCTGGAGGTCTCTTCTTCTGTTTGACTTATAGAAACAACAGAAGCTTGCTTGATTGAAAGAGATACATAGCTCTTGGCTTATTTCTAGTGTTTTCTTCAAAATAGTTGAAAGCAGATCTGAAATGAAAAGGAGCTCTTGCCAAAGATCTGCAAATGTAAATTATGTTCAAGACAAAATAAAAGCTTTTCTACAATCTTCTTGGTGAACTTTAGTTGTTTCTGTCAATCAGAAACACTGTCTAGGCTTGTTGTAGGTAAGTGCTGCATAAACAAGAGAGTACAAACAAATCAGTATGCATTCACACTGATCTCTGATCTGCATTTGAGTATGTTTTGAACACAAACTACTTGCTGAAACATGCTCTGTAGTGCTTTTTTCCTATATAAATGTTACACTACTAGCCTATACTTACCAAGCTCATTTGCATTCTTTAAACTTTCTATGCTGAATCTTAAGCAAAATATTACATTGTCTAAAACACACATTTCAGATGCAAGATAAGGAGTACCTGCTCTGTAGGAGTTCAGAGCTTATTCTGAAAAATGAGTTGGCTCTTATTGTTACTGCCAGACAAGGGCTTGGATTGCTTTGCCTTATTTAAGAAACATCAGATCTCTTCAAATTGCTGTTCTAGAATTAAATTGTTCTAAATTTATGTATTGTGATGTAACGTATTTCAAATATTCCCTTTCAAGCTTCTAGGCATCTTTCTGATATCAATTTAAAAATAAGTTTCAAACAGGACTATATTGAAGCTAAATGTTCCTGAATCGAGAACGTAATCATTAGCTAGCTGCACGACGGGATGGCAGTAAGAAGGGCCATTCAACAGTTACCTGAATCCTTCTGAAGTATTTGCTTGCAATACAGGCTTTAGTGTCTGAAGAGATCTGAACTATTTTATGCCAAACAGGATGTGAATTGCAAAGGTTTGTTTTCCTGTTTTGACCAAAAAAAAAAAAAAAAAAAATCATATTGAACAATATAATTAGGGTATCTTTTGCATGGGAAAGTAGTGGATATTCCTCACAGTTTACTTAGAGTTGTGAAAAGTGCCTTTGAGTGTTAGTTTACCTCCCATTTACTCAAAATTAGCTAAGAGAGTCTCTACTAATGACTAGTGCAAACTAGCAATTGTGGGTTTAGTTCAAGCTATACTTTATTTCTCAATGTCTTCCATGGCCCTTAACTGTTCTGTTTTGCTTCTACCAAGACTGTGGTTGGTGCAAGTTGAAGAAGCAAGGCAGAGAGTCTAGCATTCTCAATAGTACAAAAAATTAATAAGATTACAACAAAATTTTGATAGGTAAATAACAAGTTATTTCTCCTATATTCAGACAATTCTTATCTTTAGTGGCCTGGAGTAGAAGAGGAGGGGGTTGTTTTTTAACTTTCTTCTAAACTAGGTGGTTAATGGTAAGAAAAAGAATTCATTTTTATGTAGGCATCTTCAGTCTGAATGAATGGTTTGAAAACTTCTGCGGGAACAGTCTCTTTCTTGGATATTTTAGCTAATGTATTTAAGGATTGACCACTGTTCTATAGATGTTTTTTTGGTTGATAAGGGAGAATTAGTTTGGAAGAACTGCTATAATATTGAATATTATCACTGTTACAATGAAGGCCAGATAGTGTATTTAGCACCTCTATGTTCCACACACCTTACAAATGTGAGAAACTGCACAAAAAAAATGTATTAACCAAAATGGACATAAAGGGCGGGAAAGTCTGCAGATTGTAAGAATGTAATGCTTAAAATGATAATTGATACGTAAGCTTCAAGATTTTGCTGAAATTAATGGATTGCTTTTCTAATGGCTTTCTTCTTCCCTAGGCACGAGCTTTAACACCTCAGACAGCCGAAACAGATGCAATAAGATTTTTGGTTGGAACACAGTCTCTTAGATATGATAATCAGGTAATTTTTCTGTCAAATGTCAGTTGTAATTTTTTTCCTCTTTTTTTTTTTTTAACATTGTTCCAATATAATTTCTCCTCCTTTCTCCCCCCTGTTGAATCTGAACATTAAGTGATAGTCAAGTTGAAGACTCATGTGAGTAGAATGTAAAGACATTGGTAAGAAATGTAGGTGAATGAAAGCTGTGTATATTTTCGTAGAATTTAGAAGAGTAATTTAATTTTATGACTAAATCGGATTGGTTTAGTAAAGGAATTAGCCATATTTTTGTTAATTTAAATCTATAGATTCTCTGGAGCTATCTTTAAACCACAGAAGAGATGCAAAGTAAAACAAAAGTCTTTAAGCCTTGATTGCCTCTAATGGGACTCCTGGTACATGCACAGTGTATGTGAAGCTTCATAAACTGGATTTTTCATTATTAATTATTGGCAATCAGCTATGACCTTTCTGATTATAAGTTCAACAATAATTGAAACTAAAATTTGAGTGACTTTCGTGGCTCAATTTCTATTGGGCTGTTTCTTCTGTGGTTAAGAGTATAATACTTGTAATTGTACAGCAACTTTAATTTTTGTGACTAAATTTCAGTAAATGCCATCATACTGAAAGAAGATCTTGAGGCCAGAAGAATTAAAGCTGTACAGAGTGCAGGTGGCAAGGCTTTGGTAGCAGAGGGGCTGTAGTGGTGGCCTCTGTGAGAAGAGGCCAGGGATTGCCCATGCCAGACATGGCTGGTTCCAGTGAACCTGCCACAGGACACAGCTGAGCTGGTCAGCCTGGTGGCACCTCTGTGAAACCTTTTAAGAAAGGGGAGAAAATGCTGGATGGAAAGAGGAGGAGGGAACAAAGACTGAGAAAGAGCGGAGGAAACAACACAGGTGAGACCAAGGTCAGGAGGAACAGAAGGTGCTCCATGGTGGAGCATGTATCCACTACACCCTGTGGAGCACCTGCGCTGAGCAGGCGGATGTTACTGAAGGAACTGTGGCCCATGAAGACCCCACATGGGAGCAGAGGAAAAGAGTGAGATGGAAAGAATGTCAGAGAGAAAACGCTATGTACTGACCGTACATACCATACCACTGCCCCACGTCCCCCTGCACTCCTTGGAGGGGGTTAGGGGAGTCTGGAGTCAAGTTAAGCCTGGGAAAGGGGGGAGAGAAGGTGCTGATTTAAGGTTTGTCTTTTTCTTTCCTACTACCCAAGTTACTAATTACATTTTTATTTTAAGTGACAATAAATTAATTAATTAACCCAAGTCAAGTCTGTTTTGCCCGCAACAGTAATTGGTAAGTGATCTCCCTGTGTTTAGCTTCGCCCATGAGCTTTCTGTCCTGGTTTCAGCTGGAATAGAGTTAACTGTCTTCCTAGTAGCTGGTACGGTGCTATGTTTTGAGTTCAGTATG
>JANHGO010000037.1:25283537-25316777 GCA_024606505.1 Aquila spilogaster
CCCCCTTCATGTCTGTTCTTGAGGGCAGCATTTTACCTGAGAGGGCATTGTATAGAACTCCAGCCAGACATATCATTGGATTCAAAGACTCGCTGGAGAGGAGGAAAAAAATAAGGTATATGACAAAGCTCTCTTAAGTAGCCTTCTGAAGTTCTTAATGCTTGAATTGGACTAGATGGATACTACTTTTAAGACTCTTAAGTAATTAGCAGGATCGTAGGTATGGTACAACCTAATTACAGTATGAAGCTATAGTTACGTAAACTTGAAGAACTCTTAAAGATGTTTACCTTTAAGCTTTGTTACCTAGGGATGATTGTGCTATGCAAGGTTTTGTGCTTTTGTAGCTGAGGAGGTTCACAGAATCTGTCAGCCTGTGCAGTAGGGTCAGTGCACTAAATATGTTCGTGGTGGGAATTGTTATGCTATGAAGGAGTTTGAGAAAGCAGCTGTCAGAGCGCTGAGGGTCACCTGGGCATGTGTGCTGCCAACCTCTTCACTGATGGATTTGCTGCAGCTTTTTGCAGCTGATGGTTGGAGAGTCTCCTGCTGGGATGGGAGAAACGAGGCTGTCCTACCTAGGTAAAGATCAAAGTGTACCTACTTGAAAATGGAAAACAGGCCAGAAGGCAAGCATAATATTCATGCTGTTATCATCCTGGGGCTTTCTTGAGGAGGGAGGAAAAAACGCTCTTGATTTTTATTTTCCTCCAGACTGGGACATCAGCAAAGCCAACCCTCTTCTCTCCTGCCCTTGCAAGTAGCAGTATAATATTTCTGGGTTTGAGCATAAGCAGGTGGTCAAACGACTGCCTTCAGATTTGGGGGCTGCAAGCCAAATGCGATGTCATGAACAGCTTGTATTGTAATTTCACTGCTTAATAGTACAGACTGATCATATCATTTTCAAATGGCACCTGTAATGCAACCAAAAGAATTTCTGTAGTTCATTTAATGCAGATATTCATATGTTGAGGGCAGTGTTTTTGTTTGTTGCTATCAGACCAGTGCAACACATCAACTAGGTAAAGTATGTGCAGAAGTAGTATTGAGATTACTCAAGCCACTTTTTTCTTTGTGCATTAACACCCTAAATAGTAACAGTCTAATTTGGAAAGTGACTTTGTGGATTTGGTTAGTAGAGAAAAGGAAAGTGAGAAAGTTTTGAGAGAAGTTAACAGACTAAGTGCACATTCCGTGCATTATGGTTCCAAAACAGCCTTCTTTATCTCTTAGACCAGGCATGTCCAACCTACAGCCCAGCATATCCTGTGCTGTGGCTGCCACCTGCCTCATGCCATTGTGGTGGTGGCGTTTCATGGTGGATATTCAACTCAAAAAATCTGACCATGTCTCATTACCAGAGTTTTATGTGAGAAAAATATCTCTTGCTTCACAGTCATGTCTTATTCATGTCATTGGTTTTGCCAGTACAGACATTTTTGAGCAACTGTTGTCAAGGATGAAGCACAGGAAAAGTAAAGTTTCATAAATCTCTGATGAGCGCCTTGAGAATTGCAAACACTTCATCAAACCAGCCTGGTGCATGCGTTAGTATCACAAAAACAAGGTCAAATATCCCACTAGTTTTATGTTTTTGTTGCTTTTTTTTTACTGTTTTAATGATATTTAAAAATTAGAATCAGTTTTGTTACGTATATACATTAACTATGCAATATAGTTAATGAGGGTGCTCTGGAAGTAATGCTGCATATTTTATTATGTTGGCCCATGACATCAGAGGCAGATGTTGGTGGTATGGCAGTACAGGTTGAACCTTCCCACCTGTATTCCATTACATTTTGTTACTGTGTGACAGATGGCAGCAGAGGGGCAGTCTGACACAGTGGTGTCTGACATGGAAGTGTATGTGAAGCAGAAGTGTGAAATTGAATTCCTCCATGCAGAAAAAATGGCACCCGTTGACATTCATCGGTGCTTGCTGAATGTTTATGGAGACCAGACAGTGGTTGTGAGCACAGTGAGGTAGTGGATGATGTTTCAGCAGTAGTGACAGCAACAGTGGATCACCTCCGCTGGTGTGGGTTTTGATGAGCACAGCATGCAGGCTCTTGTTCATTGCTGGTGAAAATACATAGCTAATAGTGGTGACTATGTTGAATAATCTAGCATCTCCATTGGGAAGTGCTAGAACTGGATTTCAGATCGTGTGAAATCAGTAATCTAAGTTTCTGTTCTCTTTTTCTAGAAAGACCTACCTACACCTGCCTTTAAGTAACTCATTTTTACCCCCATCTCTCTCTTTTTTTGTCTCTGTCCAAGGTGCTGGTCTTTCTTGCTGCACATTTGTTGGTTTTTTTTGCCTTTCTGCTTTGGTAAAGGTGTAATTTTTGTTCCAAGTTCATTCATAACTTGCACTTCTGCTTCTAACAGCATGATAGTTTTACTGTCCTGGGAACAAATGATGCATTATGAATGCTTTTTTATAGTTTTTATTTTTGTATGCAGGTGTGGTTTTCCCTCTCCATATATGTAATTTATTGCTCTATAAAGCACTTCTGGCATTTTCATCTACTGCATCCTGTTCGTTATGTTTGACTAGATTTTTTTCTCTGACCCATACTGAACTTCAGTGTGACCATTGCTATAGGCTGTTCAGTCATGTATCTGAGTTCACTCCTTGCTTACCAAAAAAGTGTTTGAATTGAACTGTACTTTTTTTGAATATGACATGGAAATGGTGTTTCTAATTTATGCACAAAATAACATGATATGGTATTCTAGTACAGTATTCCTTACACTGGAGTCCTAAGGTGGTTTTCCTTTGTTCCCCCTCCAGCCCCTCCCCCCCACCTCCCACAAACTCTCTACCTCAACGTCATTTTTTCTTCAGGCTGTTTCTGTTACCTTGAGAGACTCTGAGTAGGTGGAATAGCCCATCCTAGCCCTAGGATGTTAAGGGCAGTGTTTGGGAGCACCTCTGGAGCACAGTGGTGCTGTCCTGGATCTCAACAACCATTGCTCACATCTCTTGTCATTCATAGAAACATCTGTTTTCTGAAAACACGGGGTGGAATTGATAATTGTTAGATTCCTTAGGTTTTGTAATTGTGTATATGTAACTCTTAATTTTGTGGAATAAATCAGTTGGAGAAGCTATAGAACGCTATGTACAGTTTCCTTGGCAGATAGTATTGAGAAGTCTTTGGTGTTTGCATTTCAAAGGCAGTATCTGCTTTTGTGTTAACTGGGTGGGACTTTTGACTATATGTTTGTAAACTTCCTTTAGACTGTTAAAAATATTTGGGAAAATTCATCACAGTCAGGTTGCTGCAGTATTGCTCCAATCTTCTAAAACTGTACCTGGTTTAAGCCATGCAGGTTTCTTCAGAGATTGCTGACTGAGGTTTATGGTAAATATGAATTTTGAATGTATAACCAGAGGGTTCCCCAATGATCACACTATTTTACTCTTTTCCTACTCTTAGATGTCCTTTAAAAATGAAGCTAATTACTTCTATTGCTGTATTGTCTAGTAGCATCAGTTAGGTGGGGCTTTGCTGTGCCAGTATGTAATGCCACGCATCATGTCAATTTCCTTGGTAAATAAAATTTTAGTATTTTCAGTAGTAAACTACTTTCAGATCTATATGCTACTTAGTGTTCTGTGGATAACTAGCTTTGTATAAGAAAGGTTTTTATTGGTTTAGACTAATGGATACTCATTATACTGTGCTTTTTATTTTCTAATTGCTGTGATCATGAGGAAGGATGCTTTTGTGAAAGATACTGGACGCTTCTAGACTCAGCTCAGTCCTAATGCAGAGCCTTTATTCATCACAAGATTTCTTCTGTTGAAAAAGCATTTTGTTCCTCTAAATGTAACTACAAGTAGACAAAATTAAACATACATTTGTCCAGGAAATACATGATAGTTCATCATAATGCTGTTTATTTCAAAATTCAGATTTTCCTTATTTGTCAACAGCTGATGAGTTTGAACTCTATATTCTGTGGAAGTTGTAGTTCTTCATGACAGGCAATAAATGGTAGTCTGTAATCTTATTTTGGGCACTTTGTGTCTAACCTGATTATTCCTGAAAGCAAAAGGATTAGGTCTACTTGAACAGCTTTAAAAGGGGTGAGAAAGTCCTTTATTTCTTTATTTTTATTGAAGGTATTGGAGGCCTCTTCTGCTCAACTTGCAGAAACAAAAATAAACTTGTTTGCTTGACAGGGATATGTAGCCATTGAATTCTAATGTTATCTTCAAAATAATTGAAAGAAGGTCTGAAATGAAAAGCTGCTCTTTGCTAGAGATCTGCAAATGTAAATTCTGTATAGGGCAAAAGCTTTTCTTTTTGGTGAACTCTTATTGTTTCTGTCATTCAGAAATTGCACAGAGAGGTTGCTTTTTAATTTTTTGTTTAAATTTAACATTTGATGGTGAGAAGAATTCCTTCATTTTTATGCAAGTTCTTCAGTCTGAATTGTTTGAAGGGAGTGATGGTGGGGGAAACTTGCAGCATGAACAGCTTTTTTTTTAATTATATCCAATACATTTAATCAAGTCTATTGTTCTGCTGTTTGTTTTTTTTCCTATTTTACTTTCTCCTTTTGCAATTCATTAAGGAGAATTAATTTGGAGGAATTGCTCTTACTATGAAGGCCAGATAAGTGTTTAGGAACTCTGTCTTCCATGTATGTTACAAATGTGAGAAATTGTAGAAAAATGTACTAACCAAAATAGACATAAAGGACAAGAAATTATGAAAGTTGTAAAATATGATGCTTAAAATTGATGCGCAAGTCTAAAGATTTTTGCTGAAATTAATGGATTGTATTAATTGAACTTTTCTAATGGCTTTCTCTTTCCCTAGGCACGTGCATTAACACCTCAGACAGCAGAAACAGATGCAATAAGATTTTTGGTTGGAACACAGTCTCTTAGATATGATAATCAGGTAACTTGTTTGGTCAAGTGTCAGTTTCTTGGTTTTTTATTTTGGTTTGTTTTAATACTGTTCAAATATCTTTCTTCCTGTCCCCTAGCTCTGATTGAAGTTTAAGTGGTAGTTAAGTTGTGGATTTACATGATTTGTGGATATATTGGTAAGAAATGTAAGTGAAAGTGTGTTGAAAGTGTGTATTTCTGGGAAATTAAACTTTTCTAAATTGTATGTCTAAATTAGATTGATTTAGTGAAGCAGCTGCCATTTTTTCATGAATTTAGATCCTTAGATTCTCTGGAACTGTCTTCAAACCTTGGAAGACAACGTGAAGTAAAGCAAAATTCTCTAGTGCTTGATTGTCTTTAATGAGACTCCTGGCATATGCATAGCTGTGTATCTGAAGCTACGTGACCAAGAACAATTAGAAAGCTGTGTTGGGTGTAGGCTTCAGGTGGGTGTAGCAGAGGTGTTGCAGAGGGTCACTGTTGGAAGATGCTAGGTACTGCCCTGTGCGGTTTGCAGCTGCCTGTGCAAGGAGGGCACAGTTCAGACCATCAGAATGGTGGAACTTATGTGAAAACTTTTGGATGGTAGAAAATACTGGATGGTGAGAGAAGGGAACAAAAAAGAGAAAGAAACAGAATAAACCATAGAGGTAATACCAAGGTCAAAGGAGGAACAGACAGTACTCTGTGGTGGAGCAGATATCCTCAGCTCCCTCTGGAGAACCTGTTCCTGGCACATGGATATTCCTGAAGGAACTGTGGTCCATGGAGAATACATGCTGGAGCAGGAAAAAAAAAAGGGAGAAGTGGATAGTGGCAGAGAAGACCCTATGTACTGACTGTAACCCCAGTGCCCCATGCCCTCATGTGCCTTGTAAACCCTCTAGATTGAAGGAGTTAAGTCAGAATGGGGAGGGAGAAGGCATGATTTTAAGGTTTGTCTTTCTGATTTCACACAATCCAAATTAGTCACTGTATTTATTGCCAGTAAAAATGTAATTTTCCTCTAGTGAACTTCAATGTGTTTTGCCCACAACAGTAATTGTAGACAATCAGGTGTTGAGTTATTACCAAATGTTAATACCGGTTAAGACTTGAGGGGGGAAAAAAGCGCTCAAAGGCATAAGGAGTATGGAGTATTCAGTTTCTTTACATTTCAGGTAATACTTGCGAGACCAGTAACAAAAGGTGTGGTATAACAAACTTAGCTAAAAATAAGATTAAAAAAAAATCATTGTGTATGTTTGTCCTGGTTGGTCTTCAGACATCTGGTTTTAAGGTGCTTTTCTACTGTGTAAACAGCTTTATCTGGTTAAAAGTTGAATCTATCTTTTATTTCCTGGTTTGACTAATTAAATTCAAGTCCAAAATTGGAGTTAGTCTTGCTTATTGATTGACGTCCAGCAGATCCTCAATAATTTAGATGTTCTGATTTAGGTAAATTTTTTGGCATAGACTACCTATTTTAGAAATATCTCCATATACATGTTTCAGCCTCATTGGACATACTTTATTTCCCGATGAATAGCATTAATAATAGATGTGCAAGCCACTTCCTAGGGTATTAATGAGTCTTTGGGGGTTATTGGCCTTTAGCTGTGCCTCAGGCCATCAGCTCCATCAGCTAGTTGCTAATCCCTAAGAAATGCCCTAGGCTTCAAGTCATTATTGTTTAATTCAGCACTATGTTCTCTAGATTTGCTTAAAAACTTTTTTGGTTACCTGACCTGACTTACGAACTGGCTTGCAGCCTTTAGTGCTTGACCAAGTGTTGTGCGGTAAGGTAGTTCTTATGCAGCTCCATCATGTGCAGAATGTTGCTTCCCTTCGAGTCACAAACAGGTACATTGCAGGTAAGAGAGCAGCAGTTGTGCAGCTGGCGAGGTAATTTCTTCCTTAGTGAGATTTATTTCTGTACAAGTAATTCATAGGAGATCTGGTGAAAATATTTTGCTATTACTGCTTTCCTTATAAGTTAAAGGAATGTATTTAAGTGTTATATTCTGTCAATATTTTGGATATTAACAGTGTCAAGTACTTGATATTTGACCTGCATGACTTCCTGAAAGTGAAGTAGTTCCTTTTTGACTGGAGATCTGTCATCTACTCCTGTAGCAAAGCTGTTCTACGTACTTTTGAAATGTGAATGGGATTAGGAAACCTGAACGCATACAGCTAATGAAGAAAACACAACTTGTGGTGGTTTACTCTCTTTTATGAGGTTTGGAGATCTTGAGTAAGGAGAATAAAAGTACAGGAGATAGAATGAAGGAGAAGAGAATGTTCTTGATGACGTATTGTGGAAATGGAGAGTAAAACTGGCAACGGAGTGTGTTGCCAAATGGAGGAGAGGTAGAGAAAACCCTTCATTGAAATACCACTTCAGGGAAGGAGATTATTGAGGAGAGCAATCTAGACTGCTTGTCTGTATTATTATCTTATTTTTTAGTGCTTCAAAGGTGATGATCTCTGAAAATCGACACCTTCTTTCCAGGTATCTGTCACCTGATATAAACAGCTGCTGCTGCTGAACCTGGGTGCAGGGGGGAAGAGTGGAGGTTTTGGGTGCTTTCTTTTCTAGATGAATTCTCTAAACTGAAACAAACATTTCCCATCTTTGAATATAGTTTTTGTTTTTTAAAATTATGTTCACTGTGACTTCTGAGAAATTGTTCATGCAGTTTCATACTCATTCTCTGACAGTATTTTACGTGATCCTTAAAAACTTGGCCTTTTGGAAGCTTTTGTTTCATCTGCTGCTCTTAGTTTAATGCATTTACTGTAAGTCTTTGGAAACATAAAATAAGCGTACTTCACCTAATCTTTTTTGATCTCTCTGAAAACTGAGTTAACTTCAGTCTTGTGTTAGAATCCAACATAACTGTTTTAATGCATGGCATTACGTAGGCGCAGAGCATGGCAGTGGCCACTCAAACTGAAACACTTGCCACATCTCCCTCTCTGCACTCTATTAGTCTCTGATGTAAGGAAACCAATTACAGAGATTGTGTAATGGAAGAAAAAGTGTAATTTTGTTCTAAATGTGTTTGTCTCCCTGCCTTAGTCACTTCCATAGCAATTAGTGATTTCTCCAGATTTTTTTTTAGTAAAGTCAAATGATTGTTTGCCTTCAGATCTCTACATTTTTTTCCTCAGTGTTTGGACTTCTGTGTGTTCAGAGGGAGCCTTCAGCATAATTACAGCAGCTAGGTAACTCCTTAGTGTTGCTACTGATGGTAAGACCATTCAATTTTAAGTGGTATTTTCCACAAAGATTGTGTTCCACAGGAACTATGATAATGCGTACCATTACTCAGGACAGTGCAGTCATATTCTGAGTGAACCTATACTTACCATTTCTGTCATCCTCATGTGTAGCATCTATATGCTGCACTTATTCATCCAAGTTTCCATACTACACCGGAAAGTCAAAAACGGTAATTCAGCAACTGAAGGATAAGCAGCTTGTGCAACTGGGGCTTGCATTACGACAATTGTTGTAGCTGAATGCTTTTCTGCTAGTATTTCTCTTCATGGCATCATACTGGTACTGTATTTGGTACTATACTTTCTGTGACAATTGTTTTGTCTTTGGTATTTAGCATAGTTATAGCAGAGTTTCCAGGTATCCATGATGTCAGCTGAAGCAAAGACATGTCAGCAGAGGAGAAATTGGTCATCTGTGATTTCAAAAGGCTTCAGATGGGGTAAAGAGCTTTCCCACAGTTTGTGTTGAATGATCCTCTTAGCTTGGCCAGCACAGGCACAGTGTATGTTCAATTGAGGTGAATAGAGTTTTGATTTGTGATTCACCTCTAGGGACTTCAGCAGAGTTGCCAAATGAACTTCAGTGATTCCAGTGGAAGGTTTCCTTTCCTCTTTTTTTTTTTTGTTTGAGATAACTGAGAACAACCAAAGCAGACCTGTTTGTGCCTTTCACAGAGAAAATAAATTCTTATTTTTAAGTATTTTCATGTATTTAACATTATTTATCTGTTAAACATCTAATTCAGGAAATTTGAGGGATCTGCTTTTTGTTGGAGATGCAAAAGTTAATTATTGTTATTTTGGTGTATAAAAATAATAGAGTTGTACTTCAGAGTTGTAAATATGTTGCTGTTTAACTGCAGTCTGTTGTATTTATGAACAATTTCGGTTGTGAGTTGACTCAACATCAAAATGCATCTGATGAGAGCAGTTCAGGGGGCTGAGTATATGGTGTCTGATAAAGTTAGTGATTTAAGCCATTAAATGAGGGAGAGTTCTTTGCAGAGGCAGAAACGATTTAGGACACAGGGAGTAAGTAGGTCAGGAGAGGATATATGGAACACCAGAATGAAGGGCAACTGTAGATGTGTCCAAGAGGTGTGACTCTGGAGAGTTATGGAAGTCAGGAGGGTGACTTCCTTAAGTTGGATGGGAAGGTGGCTATGCAATTGCTGTAGGAGATGGATGTTGTCCTGATGCCTGGGTGGATTTGTAAGTTCAGGGCAACAAATGGAGTCAAGTTTGCAAGGACAGCGTGCTCATCAACTGCAGGACTGTTTATGTGCCCTGGATGGCTGAGAATAACACTACAGGTGAAGTCTTGTATTACATTTGAAGAAGTTGCTGATGACTGCACTCAGCTGTTGGGAGTTTGAAGGAGAGGTAAAAAATGGTAACACATCAGCCATTTCAAAAAGTAATGTACAATGTTGCCAATATAGTCTGAGTTGATACCTGTCTAGTTCCTTCTCCATTTTACAGAAACTTTCTGTAATATTTCGTAGTTAAGACTTTACAGTGTTAAGATGGTGTCTTTGTTTCTCTCTTCATTGTTGACACAACTTTACTAGCGAATCTTAAATGAGATTACATAGAAGAAAAACTGGAGTAAGATATAAGTTTATTAAGACATAGGTAGTATTTCTTGAAAGAAAACTGTATAGATTCTTAATCTTTCAGTTCGGTATTTTATCTTTGCTTGTAGTCTAAGATTTATTGCATTTCCAAGTGTTTTAATAATAGTACTATATATTGGTACGTATGTTGGATTGCTTGCTTGAAGAGAACTCTCAAAGTTTCAGTTATTTCTGTTTCAAAACAAAGTCCTTTCTCTCTCCTGTTCTTTCTTCAAAAGATATTTAAATTTGTTGGCTTGGATACAGAGTTAATACAGACATTTAGACTAAGGATTGTTATGTTATTTCTGTTTATTGCTGGAAGAAGTGTTGAACTGCAGTACTAGTGGCTTATTACTATTAACTATAATATGAAAAATCACCTTCAAGCTTTAAGCTGCAGAACTGAGAAGAATAAACACTGTATTTCATCAAAACAGAGAGATGGCTTGTTTTTCTAGAAAAGTCTATCTTGCTTGAAATCAATGATATACTAAATTGTTAGTATAACAATTAATTAAAGTAGATATCAGTTATAAAATTCTCATTAAATTGTTCTGTGCAGTCATTGTGTATAATTAAGACCCACAGGAAAACATTTGAAAACCTAATGTTCTCTTTTATTGTATTTGCAGATTCACATCATAGATTTTGATGATGAAAATAACATCATAAACAAAAATGTGCTTCTTCATCAAGTGGGTGAGATCTGGCACATTAGTGCCAGTCCTGCAGATAAAGGTGTATTAGCAACTTGCTACAATAAAAGTAAGTCCTTTCCAACAATTTTCAAGTTTAAATGTTTTGTTATTTTTTTGAATGCACAAGGATTGAACATCTTGCTATGTGTAACTCCTTAAAAATAGGAGTTATCAACACAGGTATTTTTTCAAAGATCTGCTGTACTGTTATTTATACCTCATCCTTCTTCTATCATTAGATTGTTTTGATTACAAGTCTGTTTGCATTTGTATCAAAGACAGCAGCAAAACCGAAGTATTGCTTACCTGATTAATGCCAAGTGTGTTATTTTAGGCTTCATTCTTTTTATTGTTTTATATGTTTGATTTTTAAGGTGAAAGTAAATGTCTTTCAAAATGGCATCTTGCCAGCATCAACCTCCCTTTAAAATTGCAGATTAAGTCTGCATATAGTGTTATTTGTCATATGTTTAATGCAGATATGCCCACAGAGAACTATGAATTATCTAAATATCTCATCAAAAACAGTAGGAGTGCTCCTTGTGTACCCTTAACACTAAGTGTACAGCTGTTTAGATTAAGGATCTTTGTGCCTTTCCTAGACAAGGCAGGTGTGAAGATTTTCTGCTCTAAGGCTTGGAAAATCCCCTTGCATCACTTGAGGAGGGGGGGGTAGTTTTTCTCTCTGATGAGTAAGAAATCTGCTGTCAGTTTGAATATGTATTTAGTCTAGTGTGTTCCAGTGTTTTCTTTCATGAAAATACAGTCTAAGCAGACAAGAGCAAAAGACAGTGAGTTTCAGACTTCATGCATCTGACAGCTGTAGAGCTGTAAATTCCTACTGCTCGACCTTTTGGTAGAAAAGAAGCTCAAGGGCTGCTAGGGTCTTCTATTTCATCTGGACTAAAGTAAAAGTACTATGGCATGAATTTCTTTTGTGAATCAATTGTGAATCTTTAAAAACAATTACAAGAAGTGATGGAGGTCTGCTTTCTTCTTCAATTTCAGTTTAGTGGGCATTCTGGCTGAGAGTTCACTGAAATGGTATTGATGTGGTGTGTTTTTTGTTTTTTTATTTACTTTTTACTGTCTTGTTGACTTCCTGGATGTAACTTCTCCATTGATCACAGCCAAGACAAAGAATATCCTGAAGTTTTCATCAGAAACTTCTGATGAAGTTTCCTTTACGGAAAACCAAATCAGGTTTATATATTACATTTCTCTAGCCGTCCTGAGCTGTTTTGTTGATGTGATGGGATAGGGGAGATGTCTGCTAAGCACAACACTTTAAATTTCTGTGGTATTTCTGATATCCATTATTGGACCTATTAATTCATATGTATACTTTCTATTCTATCTTCCTTGTGTTCTAGATTTGGTTTGCTTTATCTGGTTTAGAAACACTAAGCTTTATCGTTTGTACTTCATGCATCTTCATTTAGATCCATCAGCCATAAGCATTCTGAAGAAAACAAGATCTGATTCTCAAATGATTATTGATGAATCTAAATAGCAATGCATCTAATAGAAAGCACACAGCATGGGGTTCTAATAATAAGGAATATTGGATTTAGCAGACAACTTATTTCAAGTAGTAATGCAACCAAATTAAGCATTCGAAACATTTAAGACTCTTTTATGTATTTGTTTTTATGTACTGCACTTGTTCTGTTATTTTATAGAAATGCTTTTTCTCCTTATTGAAGTACCAGGCAAATGACATCCAGTCAGAGATATTATGATCATCTCTTGTTGTCTGAGCACTGTTCATCAGGCAAATCTTGACTGCTGTTGAAACTCAGAAAATGAATTAATGTGATAGGTGACCGTTGTTAATAGCTGTTTCTTAATGTTGCTTAAGTAGTAAAACTTGACAGAAGTTGAATCATATTTTGCAATTCATAGCTCACAGAAATAAGTTAATAGTGTGGAGTGCTGATGGGAAAACTGAAAATCCATTGATTATACTATATTACTTCAAAAGAAAAGGTCTAGTAGGTACAAATAGAACTTTTATTTTTAACAGATCCACCTGTTTTTTGTCTAGGAAGAGAGAGCTACCTTTCATATAAGAAGTTTTACAGTTCAGCCTTTATTTACATTCCTAAGATTAATGCTATGTACCTGCTTTGAGGAGAGATCTTTGAGACTGTTCATGTTTCAGAAGCATTCTTCAGCTAGTGATACAGAAATGCATTGATTCCTGAATTTTCCATGCGCTGATGTGTCTTAAAGAGAGTACTCCCGATGATCAAAACTATAGATAAATTGTCTTTCTAGAGCTAACTTATGCAAGATACAATACTTTTGTTTTCCCTGGATTTTAGCTACTTTTATCATACCACATTCTTTACACACAGGAAAGTCTTTCTACTGCATGCAGTTATCACCTCCTGTAATACTAATAAACATTCACACATTTTAACTTAATAAATTGTCTGTTAATACTACTGGCTCAAAGTCAACGGTGACATTAGCAGTCTTACTGTGTATGTTGAAATACAGTTCACCGTTTGTAGATTTTTTTTTTTGTTTGTAGAGAAAGTCTTGGCAAAACAATTTGACGTGCAAAAGATTTTGCTAACTTCTGCTGAGTGGGGTACTGTATGAGGGGAAGCTGATATTTGTATATGGCTAGTAATTATGTATTATCTGTGGGATCAAGAAGTAAATGGAAAGATGTGAACCTTTTGTGTTTGGAATGGGATGACAAAGGACACTAATGATGTTTTGATGTTTTAATGATGATTGAGAGAGGCCTTGAATTAACGTAGATCTTGCTCAAAAGTTGCTAGATTCTCTTGAATGGGGGAATTCTTCGTGTGTTTTTGTTTGTGTTCAAGCACTTCAGCTATTGATAAATGTGATGATTGTGCAGCATATGCTTCCAGTGCTACAGCATGAGGCTTTTTTCACTGAATCATATAGCTAGAAAACCTTCAAAAGGAGTGATGCTTATGTAGAATCTGATGATGTAACTCTCCATGTGGAATTTGCTTAGCTTTATTTTTTTTCCTACTTCATGAATATGTGAAATATTTTTACTTGCCCTTGAGCACAAGTGAAAGAGGCGTAAGCAGGTGGGACTTCTAATATTGATTATTATTATTTGTGCCCCTACTGAGGAGCAAAATCTTGTAACAAACAATGAGATAGCTGCACTTCCATATCAGTGAAATTTATTTCCTTGTTAGCCACTAAACTGATCAGAGGTGATGTCAGTTTTCTCCTTTTTGTCATTTGTCACTTTGCCATTTAAAAATTGCTTGTCTTATTTTCAAACGATAGTGTGGATGTAGCCAAGACTTGGGATCCCTACAGATAAAATGTTGAAACCCATTTAGTAACAAGTAAAATTTTGTAAGTTTAACTTTGAATCTCTGTGGTAATAAGTATGATTTTTTTTCAAAGGTTTTAAACAAGTTTGGTGGTGGTGGAAGGAGATACCAGCCTAGCAAACTGTGAACCTAGAGATTTTAATGTGTTTTGTAAACATAACCTGTATACACAAATGGCAATTTTACATTGTCTCCCTTCTATTCTGTACAATTGTTACACTTTGTTTTGTTTTTGAAAATGTGTTTGGCAGCTGTTTAGTACTGTGAGCACTAAGAATTATGAACACTGTATTTATCCCAGATTGCCAAACTGAATGAAGAAAGGTGTGTAAGTATGTGAAAGAATCTAGTATAGGAGGAAAAACTATGTTAAAACATGGCTGAATATTTTGAGGATGAGGGAGAATATATTGTAAAATTAATACTTACATATTAATACTTATATACTTATCTAGATAAAGTTATGCTCTTAGTCAGTTTTGTGACATGTTGATGCATCAGCTTTTCACTCTATTATGACAACTCAACTGAATTAAAAATAAAGTAGTGGGTTTTTTTTCTTGAACAGGGTTTACGCTTCTATTGACAGCTTTAAAATAGGTGAACTTTAAGGGGAAAAATGATTTTAGTAGTATTATAACTTCAAACTTTTAATTTGAATCACATAAATTTTTCTTGGATTGCTGTGTGAGCAAGATACGATGTGCACACAGTCTTAGGCTACAGTAATAAAGGTGGCAATAAGCTGACGTTGCATTTGCATTTTGACTGGCTAGTGCTTCTTCCCTGAAAATTTACATGTGCTTATTTATATGTAATGTTTATTGTATCTTAAAGTTGCCATGTAGAAGTAGAAGTTGCATTGCTTTGTTCACTGTGGCCCAGTAATAAAAAAGGAGAATTCAGAATTTAACAAAAAATCTGTCAGAACAGTTCTGGAATTTTTACATTTTCCTTCTTTTTATTATTGTGATTAGTTCCCATCAGTTGCCTGTAAATTTCTTACTTTCTCTAAAGTACTTCTGTAATGACACTTAAAAACATGAATGAGAAAGGTGATGAAGTAATTAAGGAGATAAAAATAGGCTTTTAGATATTAGAAGAGAATAATGGTGGGGTGGGATGAGGGTCAGGATTGCACTCTCCAAATAATGGTATAAACCAATAAGAATAGTGATACACAATATATAATGAATATAAAAATGAAGATAAAAGATTCTTCAAATTGGCGCGAGGTTGGTAGCTATCCAAGAGTTCTATTCACCTTTTAAGGGAAAATAATTTTGTATATGAAATATTACATAAAGTTCAGAAGTTTTTCAGTATTTGAAAGAGCATTATAGGGTAATTTTTTCATTGTGATGAGCTAAAATGCCAAAAAGGTTGTAGATAGAGGAGACTAGCTTGGAAATCAGAACAAGGAAAAACAGTCAAAACCTACACCCAGCTGAAGTTCACTTTATGGTCTCTTTATTGCTGGAGATACAGAAAACAGGAAGGGAGGCAGGAAAGTGTTTAAATGGATTTGCAACAGTGTTGTGAGGCAGGGAGAACTATTGTACCTATAATCTAATCTTTGTATGTAAGTGGATAGTGATATCCTCCATTAGAGTTGACTGAGGAAAGAGGGATCCCTGGGTTAAGATGAAGCTGAATTATGTGCTTTTTATGAGTCCGGTTCATAGTACATTGTTGTGGGGTGCGTGAAACATTTACGTTTGGTGAAGGCGCAAGGGTGGGCAGAGGTTGCATATGGCTCTTGTGACTGTGTGTGTCTTGCACATGTGTTGTTTCACACAGTTGGAAAGGACAGCAGGTCAGAATCTTCAGTGTATCCTGCTTTCACTTGTGGATACTGTTTAAAATGGAGATGCAGCATTTCCTGAGCTCATCTGTGTGCTGCACAAAGTAAATTTCAACTACACTTGTGTTGCCAAGCAGGTTGGGAGCAGATGCCAAAAGTGGATCTGGTGCAGAGGAGGTTGTCATAGAATCACAGAATATCCCAAGTTGCAGGAGACTGACAGGGATCATTGAGCCCAACTCCTGGCTCTGCACAGGAACAGCCCAAATTCAAACCTGATGTCAGAGTGTTGTCCAAATGCTCCTTGAACTCCATCTGCTTGGGTGGGACTGACCACTGCCCTGGGCAGTCTGTTCCATACCCACCGCCCTTGACTGAAGAACCTTTTCCAAACACCCAACCTGACCCTCCCATGATGCAGTTCCATGCCATTCCCTTGGGTCCTGACACTGTCACTAGTGAATGTGTCAATGTTGAAAATTATTTTAGAACAGAACAGTGGTTAGCTGGTAGCTTGTGAGGAGAAAAACTGCTGACCATAACAATTTTAACATGGAATAAACAGTTTTTGACACAGTTGTCTGTTTTTGGTTTTTCTGATTACATCAGTATTGCTGACAATGATGATTTTTGCTGGAAATTATAACTTTTAGTGTAAGAGGGATCGTTTCAGGACATCAGGCTAAGATTTTAATGTTATGTGTGTATTCTAGTTACTTGAACAGGGCTGTAGTGTTGCAACTGTATTATAACAGTGCAACTGCAGTACACTGCCAAGTTAATAGAATATGCACTACAGTAATAAATAAAATGTGAATAAAATTGCTTAAAACCAAGAGAATGGTTCTTCAAGAAGTTATAAACCCTGAAGCCCAAGAACTTGGGTTTTTGAAAAATTCAAGACTGCAGAGAAGAGTTCTTTCAAATTAGCACATATTAGATAGGCAAGCTGTATTCTTTAATTTGTACTTTGAGAAGTATACATGCATGCTTTCAGAGCTGAAATTTTATTACGTACTTTTGCAGATTCTTAGGCAGATGTTAACATGAGTAAACATTTATTATGCTGTTGATGTTGGTGTATGCCACTGTGTGTGTTCTGACTGCTATTGAGGATGAAACTTCAGATCTCTTTCAAAGGTGGGGAAACTAGACTGCAGTATATCAGTTGAGGAGCTGTTTAAAATAGCTATTAGTGAAGTTCTCCTTTGTGCCTTGATAAGTGTAAAAAAAACTTGAAATCCGTTTTGTGAAAACTATTTTTAGCGAAAGGAAAACTTTTTTTTCCTTCTCCTTCCATTATCCTCCCTAAAGGCAAACAAACCAAATCCTAGTTTAGTTTTGCTTGTTTTTTTTAATGTTTTTAAACAAATTGAATCTTCTGGTCTTGATGACTGGATAACCAAGGAAACTAGCAACCCAGGATGTAAATTAATCAGTGCATGTGTTTAATTCCCTGTCTGTGCTTTCCTTCTGTTTTGAGATGTAGATTGCTTAAAGACTGTTTATCACAAAGCATTGTAGTAGATACTTCCTATCCATTTCTGCTTCGGGAGCTAGGGGGAAGAGATGAAGAGCTACTTTGAGATGATTCCTACTTACCTCTGAAATAGATCAGGAGAAATGGGAACCTAATGTGGTTTTAAGAAGGTAGAGGTCAGAATTGGTTATCAAGATTATCTTTGCATGTGTAGAATTAAACATTTGCTTGGACATAACTATCAGTTATGGCAGGAAACCTACACAGGGGGGAAAAAAGGATTAACACAATTGTCTATTTTCTGTTGGTGAAAGCTGTTTTTTGTATGGAGTGGATTGATGAGGTACTGTATTGTGTTTTACCTTTGATTTGCAGTTCTGTGAAAGTTCTAAGTACTTTGTCCTTCCAAATTGAGTAGTCTCAACCTGTTGATCAAAACAAAGACTGGTTCATCTGTATAAATAGCATGACTTGTACAGCAGCAAGAGCAGATTCTGTGTAGGAAGAGCATGAACAGCTGTCTAATCCCTCCATGAAGGGATTTAGACCATCTTCCTCAATTAACTTTAGGCTGCTTTTCATGGCCCAAACTCCCTGTCCTTTGTTGCTGAACCTGTTTTGCACTATTTTGGTGAGTGGCACTTTAAGCAAAATGTTGCAATACTTGAACTGTAATGGATTATTATTATTCTTTTAAATAAACTTTGCCACTGTTTTCTGTAAACTTAGTTCTTTCCAGGACATTTTCCTTCCTAATGAAGTAGTTCCAACCTGTTGAACATTTCCATTCTCTTTATTTATGTTGCCCCTACTAGTTCTACTGTGTCCTACTTTAGATAAAAACATTGGATTTGCATTCTTTACTTGAAGTATGGGCATACCAAAACTTCATGGAGCTGTAAAATAATTCTTCGTTTTATTCTTTGTGCTTTTTATTAAGTTGGTCAATGTTTTGCTGGCTTATGTAGTTACTATTGCACATTACCTTCAGAGAATTGTCAGTAGTGACGCTGAGAACATTTTTCCAAGTTGTGTGGACCAGTCGGAATACAACGTCATGTCAGAATGACTTATTTTTCTTCCGTTCTTCTATTACAGTTCTTCTGGTGTTAATGCATGTGCAGAAAGCTGTCAACAGTGAAGTTCATCTGTAACTTTTTTTTTACCACCATATTTTCAGGAATTCCTCCGAAGATCCTGCCTTTTGCATGGTATGGAACCACCTGAAATTATATTGACAGTAGACTACATGTTTACGTTTTCATGGTAGCAATTCTTTTTAGGAAGCTTGCAATGAAATCCTGTTCTGTTTCTGGCTATAGCTTTTCAGAACCTCATTATAAATCCATTGGGATAAAGTTTCATGAGTTGAAGCAAGAAAAAACCAAAATCTTTTCGAAGCATAACAATTTAGAGATTTTTTTAAGTCAGTTTGTCATCACTGCCAGAAAAGTATTCTTTGTGTAACACAAGTGACAAAAAGCAGCACTCATGAAGTTGTTAAAACCTTCTCTCAGACCATTTTGAAGTTAAATACTTGATATATAAAATTATTTTTCATGTTTGTGCTTGCCTCACTTGCCTCTTTTAAGAAGTCAGTTTCTTAATCCAAATCCATTGATAGATATCTGGAAAACAGTTTGTTTTTCCAGTGCAAATGTATTTTTTGACTCTTACAAAATTAGAATTTAGACTTCGCTTACATGTAGGAACATACAAAGCCACCAGAGGGCAAAAGAAAAAGTGCAAATGGAGAAGGCTGTTATCTGAGTTTTTGCACATGCAGACATGCACATGTGCAAACGTTTTCTTTATTGTTTTTGTTCCCGCAAACAAAATAGGTGCCACTGTGCAGCAGTCATGGAGAGTCAGTATAAGCAGCATGTTTTTGTAGATTCAGAGCCTATATGCATACAGAATTGCTGTTTAATTTTGATTTTAAAAAGAAAAATAAAACTTGTATTTAAAATCCGTTAATTTCAAACATTGAGTCTGCTTTGACTATAACATCACACTTTTCACGCCATAAACCTGTGTGTTTAATTTCCAGCAGTGAAATCTCACCAGTAGGGGTAACAGGAAATAATGCTCCTGGTGATGCTCTCAACTGCTTAGTAGTGAAAAGAGCAGCTGATATGGACCTCTATAGTTTCACTGCCCTTTTCTGTAATGAAAATACTCCTTGTAGGGGAATCTTCGAACAGCACTGTGAATAAGTTGAAGTCACAATGCAGAGGTGAATTGGGATCTAATGAACTTGAATTCATCTCTCAAAATATTGTCTGGTGCTCTCCATAGCACTACTGGGGAACTGTATAGAAGAAAGCTTCTTATAGTTTGTTTGTTTTTTTTGTTGTTGTTGTTCTGTGTTCTTTTTAGGTTGCACCTACTCTTTTTCTAGGAATTCTAGTTATATCCTTGTAGCATTCCCAAAGCACTTCCTATGAGGTGTTAAGTGAAATGGTTGACTATTTGATGTACATGATGGAAAACCAGTATGGAAATGTTAAGAATGTTATAGGATAATCATGATCTTAAAGAATGTTTCTAAAATACAGGAAGTGGATAAACTGCTGATGAACTAGGACTTGCGCTGAGAGACAATCTGAGTTACCCTTTGGCATTAGAAGACTTCATTGTATTCCTTTTTTTATTTTGAAAGCAGAACAAGAAAAAACTGTTTTCTGGATCCAATCTCCAAGTATTTTTAGCTCAGCTTTCAAATATTGAACTGATCCAGTGTAGTAACTGGATAAAAAACACGCGTTCTTTCTGCATATCTGATCAGCACATTGCTGCAGTAAGTAACATTTGGTGTATAACACATATTGTGTTGTAGTACACCTAAGCACTCTTGTTCCACTATCTTGTCAGGGAGTTAAATCTAGAAGCCAGTTTTTCCTTGTATGTATTAGACTTCAGAGTTATTCCTGAATTATGCAAGTGAAACCAAGTATTCTGTGAAAGTTCCATCAGTTAAACATTAAGAGATTTTTGTGACTTCATTTTTTTTCACATTTCATTCTGTGGTCTATTTTTTACAATGGAAATATAGCCTGCTTTTGCTGAAGAGATTTGCTTGCTTGGTGGACTCTTAAAAAAAAACACGGAAGATATATATATATATTTCTCCTGCTGATCTAATAAACATCAGAATTCATGTCCTAAGCATCTTGTAACTCCTTACTCAATAGCTATATTTTCTAATATGTAAAGTAACAAATCTAGATTTGGCTTTAAGTCTGATATTTAATTATACTGATACATAAGTTCCAGTTTATATTTTAAAATGAAAATTGTTTCTATTTCTATAGAATCTTTTATTCCCTACTGCACTTACATGAAAACTAGTTAAAATACTTAGAAGGTGACTGTGATTGTTTTTTTTCCTTGTTTTTAGGTTATATCTTGCAACTTTAAGCATTTCTGACTAATTGACATGAAAGCGAAGAACTGTCACAGATGTTTCTGCTACTGAAGGTAGCAGACAGCTATAGGGAATAAGAGAACTTGAAGTTAATACCTGTTTGCTGTTTCTGGCATTGTGAAGACTCTTTTGCGGCTCAGCATAGTTTTGTTGTCCACTGTGTATGTGCAAGGCTATCTAGTAGACAAACAGCGCTTTTCCACAGTTTAAGAATCACTGGGTGATTTGAGTTGTCAAGAGTGTCAGAGGGTCTCTAGTTCAACATCCTACATGAAGCAGAGTTCACAGTGAGATCAGATGAGGATTTTCAGGTTCTTACATGGCTGCTTCTGGTAAATCTTCAAGAATGGAATTGGTACGAGCTCTCTGAGCAACTGCTACTCCACTGCTTGGCTGTCTTAATAGTAGGGGAAAAATTGTTGGCTTGTATCCAGTCAGGACCTCTCTTGTTTCAGCTTACTCCTTGTTTCACCTGTTGGCTTTTTTTTCCTCCCCCCACAGTGAAGAGACCTGATCTGTTTGTCCTCTTGAGAATCTTTTCAGAGGTCCTTGAAGGGTTCTTGTTGGGTCCCTACAAGGCCTCCTCTTTTCTAGGATCAGCAAACTCAGCTTGTTTGTTTTCTTCTTTATCCCTCATCTTTATCCTTCATCTTTGAAGCACAGGGTATGTGCTTCAACTCCCTGACCATCCAGTGTGGTCCTCTGCTGAAATGTTTTTTTTTGTTTGCTTGTTTGTTTAATGGACTCCCTGATTCTAGAGTAGTCCTTATGTTTTCTCTTGCTGAGTTCTCAATAAAACACAAGTCTAAAATACTTTTTTTTAAATGCTGATGTTCATTGTCAATGGATAGAATGTCTTCTGTCTTGATTTAGTGGATCAGTCTGCCTCTTGAGATTGTGTGTGTTTTACTTCAGTTTTATTGGGCTTGTTTCCTCAGACTTGCCCTCTGTTTCTTGTCCTGATCACTGAGAGCATCTTCATCTTTCTGTCCGTCAGTGTCACAAAGTGAGATTTATGTTTTTTTTGGGTGCCTGGGTCTAGATGAATGTCTTGCAGTGTAATTTCATACAGATCATACAGTGTATGTCTGCCTGCTGCAATCCTATACATCTTTTTTCTTTAATGTTAAGCAATTCAGTCTTATTATAATCATGTTTGTTCAGAGAAATATCATGAAAATGGTTTTCTTAGTCTCTGACTTTGACTAAGTCAGCCTGCTTCTCATCCGTTTACTTGATCAAACTTTTACATCTGCTTAGCCCTCTCCTACCACTTATTCATAATGTCTAATCAATGTTGCCTATTACTTCATATTCTTAGGGGGAAAAAAGAACTTCTCCCCCCCCACCACCATGTTTATACTACATACAATAGTTCACCTCAAAGGTATTTCGTTCTTCAAATTTCTTCTGTCTGACTCCCCGCTTTGCTGCTATACCTGCCAAAATATGAACATAAGCATAATGTTGCACTGAAATTGCCATCTGTTATTATGACAAAAAAAGTTGTCATTTTTTCCTTTGTTATACCATTGTATGTTAGCTGTTGTCTGCCTTGTGCAATGCTTTGCACAAACCATAGCATGTACAAGAGTCCTCAAAGGCTGGCATTATCAGCTGGAGAAATTTTACATTCCATTGAAACATTTCAGAGGGTGAGTTTTATAACTTCAGAGAATATTTGAATATTGTATATGAACATAAGCTTCTTTACTTTGAGGTTTACGGAGTGCTGGAACAAACTGCCCATGAATGTTATAGAGACTACTTTCTTTGGAGATACTCAAAACTGCTTGGGTGCTTTCCTGTGCAACCTGTTCTGAGTAACTTGCTTTAGCAGGGGTGTTGGGTTTGATGATCTTTAGAGGTCCCTTCCAATCCCTATGGGCCTGTGATGATTCTGTGAAACCTTCATAACTCTCACCATGTTTTAGTGACTATGTCATTGAGATCCAACAGAACACCTCCCTCATGTTGTCTCATTGATCATCATCATTAGATATCATCATCGTTAGATACTATCTTCCTGAATTGCTTGTATCCTGCTCTGTTTTCCTACTGGTGGACACTGAGGTGGTTGAAATTCCACATGAGGACCAGGACCTATGAATAGGAAGCTCCTTCTGGTTGTCTGAAGATTGTCTTTCTACACGAAAGAAGATGACACCCACTACAATGTTGCTACTTTGGTTTGTTCTCTATTAAACTATAAACTGTCAACTGGCTCTGGTCCATCCATTGACAGAGCTCCATTCTGTCTGCTGTTCTTTATAGAGAACAGTTTTCCGTTTAAGCCTTCCTGATCTGTACTTCCTGAAGAGCCTTTGTTTGTCCATGAGCGTGTGATCCCAGTGATATTGTAGATATGCAATAAACATAAGGTATATTTGGTCAGTAATAGCAAAGACATTGCCTTGTCTCTACGCTTAATTTGACCATGGGATGGCTTTTACAGGTTTTTTTTTTTTTGTTATATTCTCATGACTTTTCTTTTTAGATTTTAAGCTGCTTAGGGAGAATCTGTGTAACTCTCCACTCCAGGTTTATTAAAAAGTTATGTTGATGTTTCTCTCCTATGAGCACTTCTGAGTTGTAAACAAATGAGAACTGAATAGTGGTGAGTAGCTATTAGTTATAGCAATATAGCTAATAGTTATTAGCAGTTATTAGTTTAGCTAGCATTAAAAGTGGCTGACTAGCATAGCACAAGATTTATTCTTTGTCCTTTCTGGACTTCCTGGATGCACTAGCTGTTAATATCTTGAGGCATCAGGTAAATGGAATTCAAACAATAATGGTAAAAGATTTAGTAACGTTTCTTGTATTAGCAAAATCAACTTTCTTATCCTAGTATTCATACTTCATGTCAGAAAATGAAACAATACTGCATCTTATTATGTCCTAGTTGTGGCCTGAACAGAGTTAATGCTCTTTCTAGTAGCTGTTGTGGTGTTGCATTTCAGATTTTTGATGAAAACAGAGATGATAGAGCACAGATGTTTTAGTTGTTTCTGAGCAGCGTTACACAGAACTTCAGCTTCTTGTACTGCCCTGCCAGTGAGGAGCTGGGGGTGCATAAGGAGTGGGAGAGGACAGAACCAGGGCAGCTGATTCAAACTGGATAAATGAATGTTCCATACCATATGGTATCATGCTGAACCGGAAGTTCGAGGACAGAAGGAGGAAATGGGACATTTGAAGTGGTGGCATTTTTGTTCCCAAGAAACCGTTGTGTATGATCAGCCCTGTGTTCCTAGGAGGGACTGAATGTCTGCCTGCTGATGGAAAGTAGTGAATGAATTCTTCAGTTTGCTTTACTTGTGTGCTCAGCTTTTGCTTTACCTAGTAAACTGTGTTTATCTTGACCCATGAGTTCTTGTGCGTTTATGATTCTTGCCCTTATCTCTCTGTGGGGGCAGCAAGTGAGTGCCTCTGTGATGCCTAGCTCCTTCTAGAGTTGAAGTGCAATGGCCTACTAGCTTTTCAGTAATAGTTATGTGGTTATATTTTGACTTGTGTTCAGTTTATTACAATTTTTTTCTTCCATTGACTAGTTTTGCTTGATGTGGGAGCAAATCTGAAAGTTATCTGCCTAAATTGACCAGGTAATATGAAGACTTAGTCAAATTATGATTCTGAGGTCTATCATTTCAGTCACAAGCCATTGCTAGCAGAAAGCTTGTGTACATTGATAGTGGCTACATTTTTGGATCTCTGTTGAGATTAAATATGAAGTAGAAACTGCAAAAGGTTTACTACACCTTACATAAGACTATCTTTTCAAATCAAGATGTTGGTTAGAACTTGATCCCACCAGTTCAGGGTATCCAAAATCAGTTGTTTATGTGGCTGTAGTGACATCTGTCCTATTGGTATTAGATTTCCATGAACTGTCAAGTCATCTCCATTTGTCTTTGGAGTTCACATGCAGTAAAATAGTAGGCTAAAGCTTACTTAAATGCTTACTTAAGTAGAGCATTGAATGTGCAACTGTCTGGTGATGGCGTGATTCAGTGGAGGGGATAAGTGGTTCTCAGTTGCCATTAAGTTGTTAAGGAGTGTAGTGTTTTAATATCTCACGAAACATCAAGTGGGAACGTTAATGCATTGCTATCATCTAGCCGTACTTAACTGACAGCTGCTGTGGCTTTGGTGGTGATGCAAGTGAGTACCTCTGAGACTGCAGCTTTCTCTTTGGTACTTCTGCATGCAAAAAAGGGCAATGTTGATAATAGTGTTCTGCTTCACTAGCCTTAGTGATGGTGGAAGCCAGTGTGTATGGTTCATTGGCTTTTATTGGTGCATTGTGCAGATCTCCTCAGCCCAGGGTAAACTCTAACAGTGCTTTTTGAATGGCCAGCTGATGCTGCGGTTATGGTTTGCTGGTGGTAACAATATTAGGAAGATCATCACAAACAAACAAAAGCAAGTAGTTTCTTCACTAGTTTCTTCATTCATTTCTGCTGCCTTGAGAGGGATATTTGATGGATCAAACATACCGTAAGTCACAGTTGTGAGATCTGGTCCTCTGAAGTTTCAGAAAGCAAGCATGCCTGTTGGTGTTGCTAAGCAGCTTTTACAGTGCTGTAGCCAAATTTTGCCGGAAGAGCGAAGTTTGGCTCATCAATATAGTGAGAGTTACAGTTCTTCTCTTGGATTGTCCTCCCATGGCAGAATTCCAGAGGTGCAGTCAGTAAATTTTGAGGTCCCTCAGGTAGGTATATAAACATCTGCAGAGCATGTCCTGGAAAAAGTGTGCTGAAATACTGTCTCAAATTACCTCTGGATAACATGAGAAACATCAGGCTGTTAAGAGTTCAGTTTATGCTTTTTCCAGTTTTTCAGCCTGCTGACTGCATGCTTTCTGCGAGTTCTGTCGCACAGTCCTATATTACATGATTGGTTTACCTGTTTCTTCACATCATACCCACTGCTTTGCACATGTTTAGATTGTTATCCTTGTTTTCTCCAGGATGCAAGGGTGTTAAAATTTCCTTATACGTTTGTAAATACAATGCAAATGTGTAAGCCTGGTGTCTAGTGCCCGGGTTGTATCTGTGTTGTAGCTGTGCAGTAGGTGTGGATTTATGGTCACTTGTCTGCATGCTAACAGTGAAGCTTTGTGCTTCCGTGTGTTGGAGTCATGAGACATCAGGTAGGCATGGAAGATGTCTTCTCTATGAATATGTCTGGGCTGGACCTGACTGGAGCGTGTTTCTATTAATTAATTCTTTTTTCAGCTCCTCTTGGAAACATACTTCTACTAGGATGCAGAGTGAGCTGCTATATTTCTGCTTTGTTTCTGTGTATACATGTAAAAATAAGCTGTATGTTGGTAGCTTAAAAATGCATTTCAACAATGAAAAGAAAAATTCAGCTGCCTACAGTGTTTTAATCTTATCTTTACCTCAGCCCATGTATTTCTGAAAAATGTAAAATGAAAGGCTATGTACGCTTGGAGCACTATAGTTGAAATTCTTAACCCAGAAACAGAATGGTGGTTTTTTTCCTCCTCCTCTTTTGCCTGTAAAAGATGAGTTGATTAAAGAGAATATAGTTCATCTTTTTATGAATCAGCTGAGAAGGTTATTCTTCCGAAATGTTATTCTTTAGAAAGAAGCGTCCTTAAATCATGTTGGTTTTGATTTTTTCATTTTATTAGGAGAAGGATGTTTACATTCATTAATAAGGAAGAGTGATAACTCTGTTTGTCAGTGGTGAGAAGGAGGCTTCTGCACACTTGCTGCTTGTTCCTGTCATACTGAGAGCACTAATGGGCACCAGCTGGGCTGCAGCTATAGCAGCTTCACCACTTCAGCCTCGCACAGCAAGAGTTGCTGTGGCAGAGCTGCAGAAGGGCTGCCTGTGCGGATTTAGGAAGTATACACTTGAGTTGTTGTTCCCTGGGCAACAGAATAACTGCAGCCAGCTGGCTCTGCACCACCTGAGCTGATCAAAGAGCAAAACCTGTCAGGCACTGATACTTCAGTTCCTCCAGATTCAGCGGCAATGTCTGCAGGCAATGATGTAGGGAGCATTGTCATTTGGATTTCAAGGTTAAACACAGGGGAATGAAGCAGAATGACAGCAGAAATAAAATGTAAACATTGTTCCTGTAGGTGCTACCATCTCATGTATATAGTTTTAAATTCTAAAAAATCAATTTAAAAATACTTCATTACTAATGTACATATAAAATGTTTTTCAGAATGAATTTAAAAGAGAGCAGGAGGCTAGCAATAACTGTCTTTGTTTTCCTTCTTCCAAAAGAATGCATTAATCGGGATGATTTATCACATATGTTTAGGTAAGAAAGATGGTAAGGAATGATTGAACATATCATTTTACTAAGCATTGCAATCTTTATAATTAGGGTGGGCTGTGCAGAGCTGGTCTTATTCTGCTTTAGGTGACTGCTGCAAGCCTGTGACAAGTGCAGACTGTGGTTGTTACATATGTCAGAACATACTTCAGTGATATGATGGTGGTTATTCTGCAAGTGGTGCCAGAAGAATGAAAGGTGGATGATTGAACAGCTGTGTGTTGTAATGTTGGCTGATTTATTCCTGTATAATTGGAATCAAAATCCACTTATGGGATGGTTTATGGGTGATGATGCTTCCAGAATGTCCACTTATTTGTATTCTTACGCTTTAGCCTTTATATTATACCATTGCCTTTAAGCATCACTTTGCTTAAGAATTTTAGGGGGTTTCACATTTTAAAATCCTGTTTTAAGCAGTTACCAAATGGTAAAGGTTGAAATTGTGTTTTATCACTCTTCTTGAAATATGTTTGTTCTTTATATTTTCTAACATCTCTTTTGCCTGTGGAAGATAACTTCAATTCTTGGAAGGTAATGGCAGTGGATGAACTGGAGGCAGGCAGAACATGGACAAGTGTTATTACAGGTTGACTTTTGTTGAGCTTAGGATGTCTTCAATCCGCACCTGATCAAGTAAGGCAAAAACAGAATAGGTGGATATCTACGTGTGCTCAAACCTCTTTTCTGCTGAAACTGTTGAGTATTGATTAGCACCCTGGAGGATTTATTGTTTTTCATACATTCCATATGCTCTTTTTGTTCTTCTGCTTTCTTTGTTTTAGTAATACTTGACTAATGGAAGTGTTTCCATAGGCATAGTGGTTTCAGGTAGATTTTTTGGTTTTTTTTTTTCCTGCTAAACCATAGGGCATTAGTCTTATAAGTGGATTTTTTTTGTCCTTATCAGAAATCTGTGTGGGGAAAGAGTTCAAGTGAAGGAATCAAGTTTGAGAAAACAGTAACATTGTTGGATTGCTTCTGACTGCAAAATCATTTACATCTCCAGTATCTCCCATCATCTACATTTCCCTCCTCTGCTCTGGTAAGACCTCACCTGGAGTACTGCGTCCAGATGCTCTGTCCTCAGTGTAGGAGAGAGACAGACCTGTTGGAGGGCGTCCAGGAGGAGGGTCACAAAAGCGATCCAAGGAGTGGAATGCTTCCTCTGTGAGGACAGACTGAGAAGGCTGGGGCTGTTCAGCCTGGAGAAGAGAAGGCTCCAAAGAGACCTGAGCGCAGCCTTTCAGTATCTGAAGAGGGGCTGTAAGAAAGAAGGAGACAAATTCCTTAGCAGGGTCCCTTGTGATAGGACAAGGAGAAATGGGAGATTGTGATTAGATACAAGGAAAAATTTTCTTACAATAAGCACTGAAGCAGGTTCCCCAGAGATGTGGTAAATGCTCTGTCTGTGGAGGCATTCACAGTTGGGCTGGACAGGGCTCTGGGCAACCTGATCTAGCTGTAGGTGACCCTGTTCATTGCAGGGGAGTTGAACTAGATGGCCTTTAAAGATCTCTTCCAAATCCAGTGATTCTATGAACAAGTATGCTCTTTGTACTCAATAATACAAAAACAAATGGGGGTCTAATTGAGACTGTTTACTGTCTACAGTGATTACAGACACTGCATCTCTTCCTTCTGCATTTATTCATATTTACTGTGTCAGTCATCTAGATACAAATTGATTTCTTAGTGCTTTTACTGGGATTACAAATTGTATTTTCTAAAGTGGCTATTTATTAAAGGGATTAAATTATATTTTTGAAGAAGTCTCTGTAAACAGACTAATGATTGCACCTAATGTTCAGCTGAATAGTCGAATTTTTGTGGTTTCTCAGGCTGTGGGATTTCCTGAATAAATCCGTGTAAAAAAAATAGGAAGTACTTTTAATTTTTTCTTTCAAAATCTGGAGACCTGGTATAGCTCACTTCTTTGATTATGGCGGTCTCTAGAAATTGCTAAATCAAAGTCAAGGGTTGTTTAAAGTGCTTAGACAATTCCTTCTGGCTTAAGAGTCTGAATATATGGAGGAGTTGAAATTTTCTGCTAGGGTGAGAATGATTTTTAATGTCATAAGCAAATACATCACATCTGAAATCAGCACTATGTTCTTACATTCACATTTTTCTTTTTTCTTCTAGTCTCGTAACAGTTGCGTAGTTGTTGAGGAATGCTGGATGGCTACTGCATTCCAGCCAGCAGTGGTTCAGTGAATTGATCTGTTGTATGTGACAAAATTCTGTAAGGGAGCAGCAAGTACTTATAGTTGAGATTATGTGTGTGCTTCTTTTTGTACTGTCTTTAGTAGCTTCCTGATAACTTTACCTGTCAGATTTTTTTTTTTGAGGGGTTTATTTCTCTCTCAGAGGTGATTAAGCTGGAACAACTCTCTAAGGGGAGCAGTGTTTGGAGGTAGATAAACAGGATGTTTCACCTGTCTACAACTTCTCTTTTTCAGTGTTGAAACTGCTGATGGTGGAAAGCTGAAAATTGTCATGGAAGTAGCCCTCAATGTGAAGTTCTTCTGAATGCTATAGTGAAAATTGGTATTGATTTGACCCAGTTGTGACCTTTTTCAAATTGCACACTCAGTATTCAGAGGGTTTTCTCACTTGCTTAACTTGCAAAGTAGGCATCTGAAGAAGGCTGTGAGCTCTGTGACTCTCAGGCTTTGGGCAAACTTGCTGAAGCTTATTTCCTGCAGTTTGTTCCTGCACCCTCAGAGCTGCCAGAACAACTAGTGTCTAGTTTGTTTCTAACTCAGTACTGTCAAAATGTGGGATTATTTGCTTATTTCTGACTTCTTGCCTGCTTGCTTTTTAAGCTTGGATCATTTCAACGGAACTAGGTAGAAGGAACTGTGTATAGTCATTCTGGCAGGTCTGTGAGTATGGTGTCCTCAGCCCAGGAGGTTGTGTTAATGAGTGTGAGGAAGCAATGCTTAACAAGGAGTTGTTGCTGTTGGAAGAGTGTGTCTAACACCAGCTGTAACTACTGAAACGTATACTGAAGGTGCACAGGGAATTAGACAAGGGATTTTTCTTGAGTGATGAGGAACAAAAGTGACAGCAATATAACAATTCATTGTCTTATTCTTGGATCACTGTTTTGAACAGTTCTTTAAGAGTGCAGCAGGATGCCCTTCTGCGAAACTTTTACTTACACTTTATGAAGGTGTAACTTAATGGTTACTTAATTCTTAGTTAAACCCACTAATGTTTTGCTTAAGACACAAGCTTATCAATTCTTGTCTGCATTGGTGCCGTGTAATAATTTTGGTTTAAATGTGAGGTAACACTGGAAAAGTAGTTCCCAACTATATGAATACCTTTAAAGTGTATAGGTATGACTTAAATAGGTATTCTGTGTTTTGATTGTTGTTTTCTTTGACAGAGTGCCTGGTGCATCATCATTTAAATATTCCATTTGCTTGTATGGGTCTCTTACTAGTTTTAGGGAAATAATATGAGAGGTTACAGATAAGAACAGTGTTTTTACTAGTGTATGTGTGCAGTAGAGTGAAGTAGTGTAGGCAAAAATCTTGGGTTTCTGATGTTAATTTTCTTCCTGTCATAGAGAAAAGAACTGATGAAGTTTTTCTTTATATTAATTAAAACAACTTATAGATATTTTATTTCTATTTCTCTAAATACGGACAAAAAAGGTAACCATTGTGAGAAAGAATAAATGACTGCTATGCTGTTGAGATCTGTAGAAAGTCTAATAAGTAAAATTTCATTTAAAAGATGTATGCTAATATACAGTTCTTAAGGAATTTTTAATGATAAAAATTGAATTATGAAAGAATTTCTGTAAGTCCTACATAGACACGACTATTAATAAATGTAGCATGGTCAAACTGTATTTCAAAAGTAGAATATTCTTTTGCATTTTGGAAGAGCAAATCTCATCTGATGCAGATCATAGCATCGGAGCATCTGAATGGCTTTTCAGAAAGCACGGCATTTCCTGGACTCCATGGAATGGCATAGGTAGATCTGCAAGATATGGAAACCTGAATTTTTTTCTGCTACTCAAGGAAATGTCTTCTGCCTAGAATATCAAAGTACACTTCCATTTGCTCCTTAGAAGCATCAGTAGGTATGCGTAACTTGAAAACAAATAAGAAATTTTATATAACTACTGCATACATAAAATAAATTCAAGCAGATCCATTTCATTGATGGATTTTAACAAATTTTCAAAGCATCAAAACGTTAAAACAGCCCAAGTTACATTCAGTTTCAGGGAGACTTCACTGTATTTTCTTCAGCTTCGATCAGTCTTCAAAATGCTGTTTGCTTAGTTGTTTTGAGGTTTCTAACATGGAAATCTGATTGTGCATGATACTCTACACCTTTATTGTTATTAATACTATTTTTGTCCTTGCTTGTAGGAACGTACCACCACAATGCCAGAATGTTTGTTCTGGAAAGTTATAATGACATTCTAAATGTTATGTTATGCTGAGAGGAAGGATGGTTTATGAAATATTTAGTTAACTTTTCATGATTGGTTTTGTGGTCCTGTGCATAGATCATGGTGATAGCAGAAAAGCTAAAGCTTTATGTGCATGGTACAGACCTTTCAGTATTTTTAATCCACCAGAAACTTCTTTGATGTGTTCTTTAACTTTCTGTTATATATTGACTATCTAGGCAAAGCATTCAATAAATCTTATTTTCTCAAACTACTTTGCACATTCAGTTTAGGTTGTTTATAATTTGTATAGAGCAGAATGCATGCTGTGCATTGACTTGCCCTTTGCTAAGAAAGGTAGCCATCTGCTGTTGCTTCCTCGTCTTTCAGTGGTACATTGATTTAAAGTGAAGGATTTACCTCAAATGGTTTGGAAGTAGCTGTTTAGCATGCACTGTAATTATTAAAAGCTCAATTATGCCCTGATAAATAAAGGATTATCCCTTATTTATCTTTAGATAATGATATGGCCTCTTTATAAAAAAGTTATTCAATTTGGGTATAACTTCCAATTACAGTAAAGCAGTTACAAATATTTTATTTCATATGTAATGCTTTCCATGAAATACCCAGTGCTCATGTATTCTGAGTTCTGTGCCTTTAAGTTCTTCTCTTATTCTTGTTTATTTCTATCAGAAGTGCACACTGCTTTTCATCTTATTGTCTGTTGTTAGAGTGGCTATTTTGTGTATATAATATCCAGGTTGGTCACCTTTGTAGTGGAGACATTTCTGTTGAATGACATTGAGCCTGAGAAAGCCTTTCTCTGATTCACCATCCTTCCTCTTGAAAATGCTCTTGTTACAGTTCTTATTTCACTCTAAGTTGGTCAAATCTGCTCATGGGTCTTTAATCAGGCACTCTAGACTAAAATCAGCACTTGAAGGTAGAACAGTAAGAGAGAGGCATGTGATATCACCTCGTAACACAAAACATTTCACTAATTATTTCTCATCCTCAGGACTTTGTATTGAACATATCTTCCAGTAGACAGTGACACCCAAAGCCTTCACTTCCCAGTATCACTGTAGCTGGTTTCTTTGTTCCTGCTGCCGTAGGCACATTCTTCTGGTCCAGGGTTTGAAGCAGAAGCTGTTACAGTATGCAAACATTCAGTGCTGCTCTGGTCTCCTCTCATTCTGCACTGATGCAAATTCTGATTATTTTTGGGTGGTGGGCAATACCATATGTGCATAGACCATATGGTATTTGTTCCCCTTTATTACAGTTGACTTCTTTCTCATATACTGTGATACTTTGCTATATGCATATGAGTTCTGTTTAACTTCTGGAAGCTGTTTTTGTTCACTAGTGTTAGAGGAGCATACTTGGGTGGAATACTGAAGTTTACTAGTAAACTGTTATTAGTAGCAAAGGGTACAGCATAATGCTCTAGGTTAAACTGAAGATAGTCCTTGAAAGGAAAATAGTAAAACTGTGTCTCAGTTATATTGTTAAGGGCTCAAGTAACATAAATTGTGTGTCTTTTTCATTAATATTGTAATGGTGAATGGAACTTGGAAAACTTGCTGTAAAAATAGAGATGTTTTCATTAGCACTGACTTTTACCTTTCAAATAGGGTGAGCTGGGTTGAATGCATGCTAATTATGAGTTTTGCAGTAACTTGACCGCAAGCTTGAGGTCTGATGGTACCCATATTCTGTGTTCTTTGCATTCAACTTATGGTCTCTTTAAATTTTTTAAACAGCTGATGTGCGTTGCCTATAGATTTGTGTAAATGTCGATGCACTGTATACAAAATATGTCTACCATGCAATGATCTGTTGACATTATTCTCTGTTGCTCAGCTTCAGACAGTAAAGTCATGACATGTGCTGCTGTTTGGAGGATGCCGAAGGAATTGGAATCAGGCAGTCATGAAT
>JANHGO010000037.1:25316877-25370371 GCA_024606505.1 Aquila spilogaster
AATCCACGCAGGACAGTGCTGTATTCTTTCCTCCTACTTCCCTCATTCACTAGAAAAAATAGAAACCAGTTGGAAAGGCCACCATTGCTGATGGGCTCGACCTTGGCCAGCAGTGGGTCCGTCTTGGAGGCGGCTGGCGTTGGCTCTGTCAGACATGGGGGAAGCTTCTAGCAGCTTCTCACAGAAGCCACCCCCGTAGTCCCCCTGCTACCAAAACCTTGCCACACAAACCCAATACACATTATGATAGAACGTCTCTTGTTTTTTTTCCTCTTCATTGTTCACCCAACTTTGCTAATGAATTTTTAATGAGGATAACAGTTTTCTAAAAATGTTGAGTCTTCTAGAATTTATTTGTTCGCTCTTGAGCTCAGTGTAGTTAGTCCCATGAGTAGTCACTTGTGTATGTTGTGCCAGGCTAGTATCTTTCTCATTCTTCTATTTCTGAGGTAACTATAGAAAAACAACTAAGTAGGAAAAATGAGAGTAACATAGACCTATTTAAAAAACACCCCCCCCCTCAAACAAACAAAAACCCCATGACAAACAAAAATGAAAATCAGAAAAAGCAAACTTAGCTGTATGTCTTTTAAAAAAATCTTGTCTAGATATTTAAATGTTATTGGTTTTCTTCATCCTTCCGTTCAACATTTTGTTGTTCTATATAGTATAAAAAGTATTACAGATTTATATATTGCTACAGATACGTGATCGCTGAAGTGAACTCTCAAAATGTTTCTTACTGAGTTACAGTATTTGCTTCAAATGAGAGTCCCTTCCCTTTCTCCCCTTCTTTCTTTGTAGGATGTTTGAATTAGGTGATTTGGATAAAGAATTGGTGCAGACATTTAGACTAAGGATTGTAATGTTGTTATTTCTGTTTATTGCTATAAGAAGTGTTGAACTGCAATACGAGTGGCTTATTTACTATTAGCCATAAAATGAAAAATCACCTTCAAGCTTTAAGTTGCAAAATTGAGAAGAATAAAAATGGTATTTCCTCAAAACAGGGAAATTGCTTGTGTTTTTCTAGAAAAGTATATCCTGCATGAAATCAATGATATACTAAATTGTTAGTATAACAATTAATTAAAGTAGATATCTGTTATAAAATTCTCATTAAATTGTTCTGTGCAGTCATCGTGCATAATTAAGACCCACAGGAAAACATTTGAAACCCTAATGTTCTCTTTTATTGTATTTGCAGATTCACATCATAGATTTTGATGATGAAAATAACATTATAAACAAAAACGTTCTCCTTCATCAAGTGGGTGAAATTTGGCACATTAGTACCAGTCCTGCAGATAAAGGTGTACTAGCAACCTGCTACAATAAAAGTAAGTCCTTTCTAACCGTGTTAAACTTGTTGAAGTGTTTTGATATTTTTGAATGTTCAAAGATTGAACATCTAGCTATGTGTAAACACTTTAAATTGAAATTATCAACACAGGCATTTTCAAAAAAATCTGCTGTACCATTACCTATACATCATTTGTCTCATATTCTTAGGTCATCTTGGTTAGAAGTCTACTTCTGCATTCACATCAAGGAAAGCAGCAAAATAAAAGTATTCCTTGCCTGATTAATGCAAAGCATGGCAAATAAAATATATTCCTGGTATTTTAGATGTCATTCTTTTTATTGTTTTATATGTTTGCTTTTGGAAGTGGCAGTAAATGTCTTTCAAAACAGCATCATGCTAGCCAGCATCAAGCTCTATTTTAAAATTGCAAGTGAAGTTTGTATATAATGTTATTTGTCATATGTTAAATGCAGATATGCCCACGGAGAACTATAAATTCTTATATAAATATCTCATCAGAAACAGTAGGAATGCTCCATGTGTAACCTAGCACTAAGTGCACAGCTGTTGAGATTAAGGATCTCTGTGCATTTCCTAGATGAGGCAGGTGTGAAGATTTTCTGTCATGAGGCTTGAAAAATCCACTTGCATCACTTGGGGAAGGGAGTACTCTTTCTCTCTGACAAGCAAGAAATCTGTGCTGTCACTTGGAATAAATACTATTTCTTCTAGTAAATATTAGTCTATTCTTCTATGGAAATACGGTCCAAGAATATAAGAATAATGTAGTGAGTTTCAGGCTCTGTGCATCTGTGGATGGTTGTGGAGATGTGAATTCCTGCTGCTCACCTGGTGGCTATGTTGGAGAAAAGGTTCCAGGATTGCTCGCTTCTCCTGGTTCTTTTGGATTGAAATAAAAGTGCTAAAATTCAAATTTCTTTCACAAATCTTATGTGAATCTTTTGAAGACAATTATAGAAGATAAGTAGAGTAATAAAGAGCTTTTTCTGTTTTCTAAACTGAAAATGATCGTAGGCATTTTGACTAAGAGAGCACTGAAATGGTATTAGCCTGTTTTTTGACTACTTTTTACTCTCTGGTTGACTTGGTGAACATAACTTTCTCACCTTGCCAGTGATCCATGGAGAAAATGAGAAAGCAGTAATTGGGCCTGAAATTCTAAAGTAGTCTTAGTAATTTTCTGGCTAGTTTCAGGGGAGAATCTGAGAAAGTTGTCTGAAGTCTCCTTTAAAGAAAACCAAAACAAGTTTCTAAGTTTCTTTCTCTAGCCTTTCTGAGTTGATTGCATTTTTATTTTCTTAAAGAATATTGTGCTGCACGGAATAGTGTGCAACATTTTAAAGAATTTCTGTACCTCTTTTTCAGTGCATAACTGAACAGCAAGATGGTACGAGATAGCTTATCAAGTCCAGTATTTCATGTATGTAACGTACCGTTTAATGTTAACCAGTCTTCATTTTTTCAATTTGTATCTATTCTTGAGCTCAAGTATTGGTCTAGAAAGTATGGCGAACACAAATAATTTTATACTTTTTTCTCAAGAAGGCCTATATTTAAGTTCTTTATAGCAATTCCTTACAGCAATATGCATATTAATTGAAAATTCTCTTTGGGAGAGAGCTTACTGAGATGGCTAGAATTGAGCTTCTATCCAAACACTCCAAATATCTGTGAGTTTTCTGATTTCCATTATTGGACCTATTAATTCATATGTATGTTTTCTATTCTAGCTTGTGTTCTGGATTTAGTTTACCTAGTTTCTGAACATGAGGGTTTATTGTTTTACTTCATGTATCTTCATTTAGAATCATCAGCCATAAACTTTCTGCAGAAAATTAAGCAATGGAAACCTTTAAAATGGTTTTTTTTGTATTGTATTTGTTTTGTTATTTTAAAAAGACTCTTAACTGTTTTCCTCATTGAAGTACCAGTCAAATGAGGTGATGCTGTCAGGAACAGTCATATGTACTGTGACCATCTCTGCATCTGAGCCCAATACTACTGGCAAATCTTGACTGTTGTTGAAACTGGGAGAGCGAAGAAAAGTGGTGTGTGTCCATTAGTAATAGCTATTTTTTGAAGTTGCTTAAATAAGTGGTGAAATGTGGCATTTAAGAAAAGTGGAATCATGTACATTTTGCATTTCATAGCTCACTGAAGTAAGCTAATGGAATAGGGTGAAGCACTCATGAAAAAACTTTGAAATTTCCTCTTTTATATTGGGAGAGATACTGAGTTGTCTTTCACTTTCTTACACTTATAGTTAGCATAACCAAGATATGAATAAGGTCTTATGTTATTTCATGAAAAAACATGTAGTAGGTGCAAACAGAAGAGCACTTTTTTCACAGCTCTCCTGTTCTTTGTTTTGTGTCTAGGAGAAGTATGCCTTTAATATAGGATGTTTGGGGAATATAATAGTGGTTGAACTGAAAGAGTAATACCGTGTACCTACTTTGAAGAGAGATTTTTGAGTCTTGATTAACTTTTTAAAAGCATTTTGCAGGTAGTGATACAGAAAAATATTGATTCCTGAATAATTTGCTTTAGTGTTTCAGTCATCTGGACTCGCTGTTCTTCAGACTGTAGATTAATTCTTTTTCTAGAGCTGACTTACGCAAGATAAAAGATTTCTTTTTAAACATACTTTCCCTAGAACTTAGCTACTCTTCCTTTTTTTAATCATACCGTATTTTTAAAATGTAGTGAAAAATATTTCCTCAGTATCCAGTTGTTACCATCCATTGCAATATTATTGATATTGTTCATATTGATTATTGATATTGCAATATATTGTTCAAACTCTTTTTTTACTTTATTAACTACTTGAAAGTTAAAACTACTGCCTCAAAGTCAAAGACAACACTAGCAGTCTTGCTGTATGTTTTGAAATACAAGGGATCTGATGTTATTTGCTTCTCTTTCCTCTTGTAGGGATTAAATTTAGCAAAATAATTGTAATACACAAAGCTTTTTGTTAATTTCTGCTGAGTGCTAAGAATTGCATGAGGGAAACTGATACTCTTATTCAGCTGGTAACGATAGGTTATTTGTGGGGTCAAGAATCAAATGGAAAATTATAAGCCCTCTGTGTGTTTGAGAAGGATGCTGATGCAATAATGTTTGGAAGTTTTTGCTGTTCTGGTTGAGAGAGGCCTTGTATTGATGTAACAAGGCTGTTAATCAAAAGGTGAAAGATTTTCTTGGATGGGGAAGTTCCTATGTTTGGGTTTTTTGGTTTGTTTTGGTTTTTTTGTGGTTTGTTTTTTTTTTCCTTCGAAGAGGGCATTTTAGCTACTTCTAAGCATGATTGTGTGGGATTTTACAGATCTGAAGCTTTTTTTCCATGCATGTGTATATGTATGTATGTTTTTGGTGTCCCCGTCCCCCCCAATATATACAGCATCTGCTTCCAAAGTCATTGTTATGAAGTTTTTTGGTTTTGTTTTGTTTTTTTTTTTTCCCCCCTGAATCGTACAGGTAGGAAACCTCCTTCAAAAGGAGTGATGCTAATGTAGAAACAATCTGCCCCTGTCACTCGCTGGGGGATTTACAAATTATTTTTTTTTCCCCTGCTTCATGGATAAGTGAAATCTTTTTACTTGTCCTTGACTTGTATAAGTGAAAGAGGCATAAGGAGGTACAACTTCAAATGTACATTATTATTATTATTATTATTATTGGTACACCTACTGAAGAGCAAAGTCATGTGCTCATGAGTCATAATAGCTAGGCTTCCATGTCAGTGAAAACTAATTTCCGTGTTGTCTACTGGATTGTTTTTAAGTGCTACACACACATTAGAAATACCAATTTAGAAAAATCATGTATTTGCAAAGGGAAAACTTATTCTACTCAGTTCCTGTCTTGATTATAGTGGTCCCCCCAGTCCCACCAATGATGGATATATCACTTAGGGAATTTTATACTATTACTACTGATGTTATAGGAAGATGATTTTATTATCAAGTGATAGGCTTACTAGTAATGTGTAATCTTTCCTAACTTTCAGCAAAGATCAGATATCTGCTATGCTGAAGGCATAGTACTTGCCTATATTATACATTTCTGACGTACTCAGCGATATTGTATGCTAGAAATGTATTAAGACCATTCCTGTGTAACTCGCATTGCTAATGGGCAAGATGTGTATTCAGTAGATCTAGTAGTTGATCAGAGGTGATGTTGTCTTTCTGCTTCTTGTCATTTGCCACCTTTACTGTTAAAAAATTGCTTTTCTCATGTTCAAATGGTAGTCCAGATATAGCCAAAGCATGATAAAACACTGAATGTTTTTTGATAAAACACTAAAACTGATTTGGTAACAGATAATGTTTTGTAAGGTTAATTTTGCATCTCTAATAAATAAATGATTTCCTAGGGTTTTTAAACAAACTTTATGGTGGTGGTGGGGGAGATATCAGCGTAGCAATCTGTGAACCTAGTGGCTTCCTATGTTTTAGAAACATAATTGGATCCTTCAGATCCATGGTTTAAAATAAATAAATAAAAATCCCTGACATGAGCTACCTATTTTAGACAGTCTTTACACTGAGAAGTAACTTGGGTTTTTGGGGGGGTTTTTTTTGTTTTGTTTTGTTTTTTCCTGCAAATGTGTCTGGCAGCTATTTAGTATTGTGAGCACTGTAAGAATTAGGAATGCTGTATTTTATCCCAGATTCCCTAACTGAAGGGAGAAGAGTGCATAAATACGTGAAGAAGCTAGGTATAAGAGGGAAAAGGAGGATTAAAATCTGACTATCTTGGGGACGGGGGAAGAAGGCTTTGTAAAATTAATACTTGAGATATCTAGATGAACTTATGCACTGTTAGTCCGTTTTGTGATGTATTGATGCATTATTTTTCCCCTTTACTGTGGCAAGTCAAGTGAATTAAAATAGGGGGTGGGGTTTTTTTCTTGAACAGGATAAGATTGCTACTGACAGCTTTAAAGTAGGTAAAAATTAAGGGGAAAAATGAGTTTTGTAGTCTTCTAGCTTTAGAAGTTAAATTAGATTGTTAAAATTCAGTATGTTATAGATTAGGTTCTAAAAAAAAGCTAAAAGGATGGATTGTTGAGAAAAGGGTACAATATACAGAGGGTTTTGGGTGATGATAAAAGTGGCAATAAGCTAGAGTACTGCAGTTGCATTTTAATTGGTTAATGCTTAATCTCTGAAAATTTACACGTGCTTATTTGCCTTTAATATTTATTGATATCTTAGTTATGTTCAACAAAGCAGAAATCAAATAATTTGCTTCACAGCGGTCCAGAATTAAAATGGAGGATGCTGTATTTAGTGGAAAATCCCTGTCAGAACAATTCTAGGAACTTTACACCTTACTGCTTTTTTGCTATTCTGACTAGCTGTACTCAGTTGGCTATTTGGTTTTTACTTTAACTAAAATGTGACAGGAGTGACACTTTTAAAAAAAGTGAATAAGAAAGGTGACAAAGTAATTAAGGACATTATAGTATCTTAGTAGAAATGCACTTTTAAATATCAGAAAAGAATAATGATGGGGGGGGGTGAGGGTCAAGAATGTTCCCTCCAAATAATGATATAAACCAATGAGAATAATGGTACACTAAATATAATAAGAAGTTTAAAAATGAGGATAAATTAGTCTTCAAATTTGCAAGAAGTTGGTAGCCATCCAAGAGGTCTGTTCACCTGCTGAGGGGAAAATAATTTCACATGCGTATTGCTAAAAGTTTGAAAGAAGCCTTGCTTCACTACTCAGAGGTGCATTCTAGCCTTATTACAGATGCATGACTAACCAAATCCAACAGGTGTTAAAACTCAGATTTATTCTTCAGCAAAAGTTAGTTACACGTCCGGTAACATTTTATAAAACCCCAGGCTCAATGATGTAGAGAGAATTAATACTACACGGCCAACTTAAGAATCCCCAAGATTTAAAGTGACGGCTCAAAACGCGCGTACCGCTCCCCGAAGGGCTGAGGGCTCTCTCCCTCGAGGAGTTACCGGCCGAGGGGGAGTCCCCGACGGCAGACCCGCTGCTCCCAGGAGGACTGGTTCCAGCGGGTCCTCCGGCGGGACCCGGTTATACCCCTGTCGAATCTGACCGGCGGGCGTTTAATCCTATTGGCTGGGAGGGTCACCTCGGTGTACCTCGTGCATCTCGATTGGCCAGTTCAAATTTCAACCTGCGGCCTCCAGGGTTTCCTTCCCCTTCTCCCTGCCTGGAGAAGTTTTGTTTCCTGCTGGCGGAATGGGGGGTTGGGGGGGAATGTACTGCCACAAGCCCGTGCTAGGATAAATTTTTCATTGTGATGAGGTGAAATGCCCAAACCTTGTAGATCATGCTAGAGTGGAGTCACTTGGGAACTAGAACAAGGAAAACCTGACAAAGCCCTAGACCCCACTGGAGTACGATCCATATACAGTCTCAGTATTGCTGAAGTTTCAGGCTACAGGAGCGGAAATTGGAAAGCCATTTGAATGGACTTTTAATAGTGTTCGGAGGCAGGAAGAAATACCAACAGACAACAGACTGTGGAATGTGTCTAATACCATTTTTGTATTCTTTTGTAAAGTAGGTGATGGAAGCCTCAGCTCTGGGGTTGGCTGAAAAAAGTGGGAGCCCTGGGTTAAGATGAAGTTGGGGAATACTTGGAAATATGTTCATTTCTGAATGATGCCGTCTTTGTCAGCCCAGTTTATAATACACTGTCATCGGGTATTTGAAAAATTTACCAGTTAGGTGGATGTGTGTAGGTACAGGTTGTATGTGTTTTTTGAGTGTGAGTGTGTCTTGCTATGCTTTGTTTCTTATAGAACTTCATTTTAATCTGCTCTCTTGTTTATACATCCCTTCCCTTCTCTCACCTGCCGTTTTAGAATACTGTTAAAATGGAGACGGACTATTTCCTAAGGACTTATAAAGTAAATTTCAGCTACTTATTAAAGGAATAGAGAATGCAGAGGGATTTTTTTGTAGGCCTTTTGAAGAGTTTTGCAGCCGTGCCACTTTGCCAGCAGTGGATGGCTTCTTTCTGAATGACTTGCCTCTGGTCTCTGCACAGCAGAATATTCAGTAAAGAGGGTGAATGCTCATGACGATGTGTTTGGGGAAAACTATCATTCTAAAATAATTTTTTATAAATATAAAGGGAAGCCTTAATCCAATAGTTTCTACTTTATTCTTTGCAGAACCTGAACATAACTTTCATTATATCCTATAAGGTAGAATAAAACCTCAGAATTATACATTGCTCTGAGATACCGATGCAACTATTCAGAATATCAGTGAGGAACTAGTGGTTTGTTTAAATTTTGATACTATCTCATGGCTAGGTACTTGGGTAGTTACTACGTTCTGGTAGATGTACAGATGCTTAGAAGAGATGGTAAAATTGTTTGAGAAATCAAGGGGTAAGGCAAACTGGTGGGTTTACATGAAGTGATGGGGAGATAGAGGAGTGGAAATAGAGAAATGATCCAGACTAAAAATTCTGCATTGGTGGAAAATACAGTTTGCCTGCTGAACCTCTAATTGGATCTAGGTAGCTATCTCCATTACTGTAAAGGTGAGTTTTCAGGGAGTGTTTGTAAGCAGCTGCTTCAGCATATCTCCTGCTTGCAGGTGAAGGAAATGCTTGGGGGTGGGGGTAAAAGTAAATGACCTGATCTCAAGAGCATAATCATAGGCAATGCCAATGTACTGTTAACTGTCACAGATCTGATGGGGAAATGTTTACTGAAAGACAAAGTGAAGAAATGAAGGAAGTAGTATAATTGGAGAAATAAGGAGATCCTGAAGGAAGGAGATCTCAAAAACAAATAAGGGGTATGTCACTTAAAGGACAAGCATATGACTGCAACTATGCGTGAGTAAGCAACAAGGTGTGAGGTGGTACACAGCCTTTGGGCAATCAGTTCTGTGTAAGACTGTAGAAATGTTAAAGGGGTAAGATATGGCCCTTACGTGTTAGCATTTTGTAGGTGTTTTCTGTACCATTTAGTGTCTGTCAGTAGAGAAATCTATTATTGTGACTAAATGTCTGCCTGCTCAGTTTTTTTATTAGTGCTTTCTATTTTGCATTTTGTTTCTTCATCTGTGGCAACTCCCCCTATTTTCCTGAGGCCTTATGTTCTTCTTGCTTTCCATGCCATTTACTGAAATGCTCAATGAAATAATTTGTTGATTCTTAAATTGTTGAGTCTAACTTTTAGTTTTGATGCTGCTGTAAGATGAACAGTGGTCTGAAGACTTCATTTCTCTTTTTTACCATTTCAAACACTGCTAGCAAACTAAGCAAAATGTTTATGCTGATAGTTTATGCAATTGTGAATTGGATTGCAAGGGTATTTTCACAGCCACAAGAGTACCTTTATGTAATTGAAAACTTCAAAATTAGAATGTGACATAATGGGCCACAAAAAATAACAGCATTGAAGTCTGATGTTTGGAATTATTTACTTTAATGATGTGAAGCAGCGTGGGAGCAGGTGTGGAGAGTGTGTGTGTGTGAGTATTTAAGAAGAAAACAACCCTTACCTGCTAGCTTGTGAGGTATAAAACCTGCTGACTGAAAAAAAAAAAACAAAAACAAAAAAACCCAAAACCAAACAAAAAAAACAAAAAACAAAAAAAAAAACCAAAACCAAAAAAACCCCACAACTTAATATTGAATAATCAGGTTTTGGTATTGGACAGCTGGCTGCTCTTTTTTTTTTTGCATCAGTATTGCTATAATGATATTTTTTGCTGGAAATTCTAACCCATAGAGTAAAATAAATAATTTCAGGATATTAGACTAATATTTTAAGGTTATATATGTATTCCAGTAACTTGAACAGGGCCATGGCATTGACCTAGGGACTGACTTGCAGTAGTGTGTGCTGTTAGACTCAGGATGCTCCCTGAGCAGTTTTGGTGTGGGCCATCTAGCACTTTCAGGCAATGGTGCTCAGAGGTGGTCCAAGAACATCATGAGTATTTGGAGTGCGGCCTCCTTCTTTCAGCTTACCCTGAAAAAATTTTGAGCTTAACTGTGTTAGCTGGCCTCAGGGCTGGAGAACTGTACCCGACTTTATTGAGTTGCCAAAAAATAAAATATCTGTCATGGTTCTCCATTGCAGATTGTTATAAAATACACAGATTGTTTGTTTTGGAGAATGTATTGCAGGGAAACATGCAAGTACTTCAGAAATTAGACAAAAGACATGATAAAGACATATATGAAATAAATTAAGGTAAAAAGATATGGTCAAGAATTTCTGTTCTGCTTATCTCGGTATGATGGTTCTGTTGTGCAGCTTATTCCACAAAATTGAGAGAAATAATTTTGGAGAGAATTTGGTCCTTCTAGAGAAGAACAGAGTTTTGGAACAGTTATCCTTTTTGTATAGCTTTTATAGTGTCTCGTGCTATGAGGTGGTCGTGTTGTAATTAGGATTGCTAAGTATTGTGCAGGTATGTCTTAAAGAATGCTGATGAATTAGAGAAAATTTCACACTTCTCAATTTGAAGTGAATGTTTAATTGCTGGGTATTAGGTGCACACGTTTGTTGAGGCAAAATATGTTTCTAACGATGATAACTGTCTAATTTATCCTAGCTTTTGCTTCTGAAGACAGTACTCTTTTCTAGCTGTTTTCAGATACTAAATTCTGAATTAGACCGTGGACCAGAGCTCTTTGCCAGCATGGTAATTTCTGAGCTTATGGAAAGGTTTCAAGTAATCTGAGGTTTAACAAATGTCCATGCTTTGACTAATTGAAAGGAATAATTCAAACTCTTTAAATAATGTCAATAAATTATATAGACTATACTGAAGAATTGTTTTAGGAGTTGCTTGTGATTATTTTACCTGTGCTTTTCATCATTGAATGATATTTAGCAGAACTTTGAGAGAAAGTGTTTGTTGTTTTGTTTTGTTTTGTTTTTTAAACAGCTGACATTTCTTATTCTTGATGACATTAAGACCATAGGCAGTCCTGAGCAAAGGAGCAACATGTCACATGCTGTCTGGTACTTCTGTCATCCTTGAAATGTGTGACTTTAGTCTCATCAAGTACAATTAAAAAATGACAGCTATTTTGAAGGAGGGCAGTTTTTCATAGAATGCTATATCCTGTGCTGCTTGGAGAAGAATGGTCATTGGTTATTTCTCTTAAAAATTCCTGTGGGAACAGAGGATGAAAGACACGTTATGTACAACTACACATGGAAATGCAAAGCCAGAAAGAAAAACGTGAATGTGTGTTCTTGATAGATTTATTATTATTTTTTGTAAGCTGGCAGTCACAGATCTTAAAAACATTAGGAAGAATACTTGTCACCTTGTTCTTTGGGTGTCTTCTGTAGTAGTTCATGAAGGAAAGACTTAAACAATGTGTAAAGAAAAGTATTAGCAGGAAAATGAGCCCTAAAATGTTTAAATGCCCATTGATATCTGATGACTCTTAACTGCTGCCAGAAATGCACCATGAGGTGAAGGCAAAATAAGCATTTAAATAGTTTAACTTGATTCTTAGGCAGACTTGTCAAATTAATAAGCATCTCTTGTACTGATGGCATCAGTATATGCTGTTGTACCTGTTCTGATTCATATTTGTTGCTAATGACACTAGAGATTTCTTTAAAAAGAGGGAAACATGACTGCAGTCTATCAATTGCAGAGCTGTTTAAAATCTAAACCAGCTATCAGTGAAGGTCTCTGTTGTATATTTATAAATGCAAAAAATTTGAAAGGAAAAAGAGGGTGGTCATTTTTTCTTCCATTCCCTTCATAAAAGCAAGCAGACCAAATGCTATTTTTTGCTCATCTCCTTTCAACATTTTCCCTTTTCAAATCAGATCATCTTGTCCTGGTGACCAGTGAAACTGGCATCCCAGGATGTGTGTGCTGATGAAGGAAGCGCTATTGATCAGTCTGTTTTCAGACTTTCATTTTATTGAGCAGCTACTTAGCTTCAATGGCTAAGAAAAACTTGGAGGAATTTTAAATACAGTACACTTTTCCATAAAAATTTGCAGTTTACAGAGCACAGTATGTTCTCCATCTCATGCTCCTCCATAACAGGATTATTTGCAGTTCACCTGAATGTACTAATAAGATTACTTGAACTGTTGGGAAAAGTAAGAGTGTTTTCAGTGCTGCAAATTAATCTGTGTGTGTTTCATTCCTTGTCTGTGCCCTCCTTTTATTTTGAAATACGGCTTGCTTAAGAATTGGTTGTCACAAACCCTAGTATGACTTCCTGTCCATTTCTGCTTTGGGGGTTGAGGGGAACAGAGGAAGAGCTGCTGAGATACCATTCCTATTTATCTCCAAAGTAGATCTGGAGGAAAGGGAGCCTAGTTATCCTGATTGATTATCAGGGTAACCTTTACCTATACAGAATTAAAAATTTTCTTGGACATAACTATCAGTTCTAGTGGAAAACCTACAGAGGTGGGGGGAAAAAAAAGGAATGACACAACGATCTTGTTTGTTAGCGTGAACTATTTTTGGTATGGAGTGGTTGGGTGAGATGCAGCAAGGCATTTTACCTTCATGCTGCCATTTCTGTGAGAGGTAAGTATATAAGAACTATCTTTACCTTTTCCTTCCAAATGGAATAGTGCCAACCTGTTGATCAGATCAATGACTGGTTCATCTATACAAGTATCATGACTCCTACAGCAGCAACAGGAGATCCTATGTAGAACAGCATAGACAGGTTTATAGATAGGTCTCTAATCCCTTTTTGAACCAGATGAGATTGCCTTCTGCCACAAACTTTTTTAACATCAATTTTCAGTCCGCTACTCACTGGCCAAAGTCCCCACCCTTTCTTTTTAAACTTACCTTGTACTATTTCAGTGAGTGCCACTTAGTTCTAAGATTACAAGATTTGGCCTGTAATAGCAATTCTTTCACCTTGCCACTGCTTTTCTGTTTCTGTAAACTTAGGTCATGTTCTTCCCAAGGTGTTTTCCTTCTAAATGAAATAGTTCTAACCTGTTGAACATCTAATAAGACAGTTTTTCTACCATCTTCGTTTACGTTGCCCTTCTCCAAATCTGCTATGCCCTTCTTTAGATGCAAACACTAGAATTGCATTCTCCTTTTGAGATATGGGCATTATCAAGTTTTTAAGGGGCTGTGAAACAATGCTTTCTATTTTATTCTCAGTGCCCTTTGTAAGGATGCCTGATGTTTTGCTGGCTTCCATAGCTACTGCTGCACATTAGGTTCAGAGAACTGTCAGTCTTGACACAAAGAACTTTTTTCTGAGTTGTAACTACCAGTTCTGAGTGCAGTATCATGTCAGGATGGCTTAAATTATTTTTCTCTACTATGCATTAACTAACTTTTGTATACAGAGAAGCTCATCTGTCGCTTTTTTGACCACCAAGTTTTCTGGAGTCCTTCAGTTGTTCTCGCCTTTGGCATGGCATGGAATTATCTGAAAGTGTCAGCTCCTGTAAGACTAGGAGTTGATACTGTGACACTAATAACACTATTTGGGGAGGTCACGGTGGAATGCCTCTTTTGTTTTTAACTTTAGCATTTCAGATAAATCCTTGTTTTAAGTCCATGGGATAAAGCTAGATGAATTTCTCTCACTAGGAAGAGGAAAAATGAAATTTAAAACCAAAATCTCTATCAAGTGTAACAATAATGAGATTTTTTTTAAGTCAGGTTGTTACCACTGCAACAAAAATAGGTTCTATCTGTAAAGTGAGTGACTAATGAAAGCAGCACTCTTAAAGTTGGTTTAAAAACCTTTCCCAGACTATTTTGAAATTAAGTACTTTAAAAATAATTTTCTATGTTGCTGTTGTCTTCTGTGTTTGCGCTTGCCCCTGCTTCTCTTAAGAGTTCAATTTCTTATTCAAATCTATTGAAATATATGTGGAAACCGATTTATTTTCCCAGTGCAAATGTGTTTTTCAACCCCTGTAAAAATCGGTTCTGCACTTCCATTACATGTAGGGACATACAAAGCCACCAGAGGGCAAAAGAAAGTGCAAATGGAGAAGGCTGTTGTTATCTGCAACTTTACACATGCAGGCAGGCACGTGTGCAAACAAGATATAACCGCTGCACAGTGGCACCTGAAGACTCAGTATAAATAGCTTGGGTTTGTAGATCCAGAACAGAGAGACATACAAACACAAAACTGCTGTTTAATTTTGATGAAAAGGAAAATAAAGTTTGCATTTAAAACCCATTAATTTAAAAACATTAAACCTGCTATGAGTTATGGTTGTCTGGTGCATTGCATGTACGCACAGTAAACTTGTCTATTAAAAAAAAAAAACAAAACAAAAACTTCCTGCAGAGAAAATTCATCAGTAAGGGTATTGGAAATAATGCTGCTGGTGATGCTTTCAACTGCTTAGTATTGAAAACAGCAGGTGACACTGACTTCACTGGTTTCACTTTCCTTTGCTGTAGTGAAAACACTCCATGTAGGGAAATCATTGGTACAGCCATGTGATATGCTACAGTTATTAAAATGGGGAGGGAAGTTGAATGCATCTCTCTAAATATTCCCCAGTGCTCTTCTCAGCAGTAGTGGAGGCTTGTACAGAAGAAAGTTTATTCCCATAGTTTGAAGGAGGAAATAAATGTGCTTGGTGTTCTCCTAATGTTCTTTGTAGCTTGTACCTGTTGTTTTTCTAGGAATTCTAGCTGTTATATGTAATCTGTAGTGTTCCTTTACAAGTACCCTTCAATAAGGTTTTAAGTGCTGTGGCTTACTATCTGATCCAGATGATGAAAAACCACTACAGAAGTGGTGAATGGCTTGAGAAATTGTTCCACGCTAATTGCTGTTCAGGTTTGAAGGCCTCTGTGCATGGATGTATATTGAGTTCAGTCCAAATGACAGGTAACATAGCTGTATTATCTTAGTCTGTGCTATAATCTTATTCATATGTAAGACTGCAGTAGGAGTCAAGCTCAGTAGTATCTCAGCCAGTGTGTAAGAGCAGATACATAGGGAAAAGTGTAAGAACCGGGGGATTCTATATAATATAATTAACTTGAAGCACAGATGCTTGTTATCCCTTGATTTAGGATTTTATCTTTATTTGACAGCTATTATCAGGATAATTGTAACATTTGTGCTGTGAAGCAAAATAGAACTAATATCAGAAAGAAGAGGGAGGAGAGAAAATTACTGAAATTGGAGTATTACAGGATGGTCATGATATTGAAAAGAGTGCTTTTAAAATACAGGAAGTGGATAAAACGCTTCTGAATTAGAACTGTCACTGGGAGAGAATCTGTTGAATTGTCAAGCTGCTCTATCCTTCAGTATTAGAAGGCTTCATTCTCCTCCCCCTCCTTCCCCCTTTTTTTTTTTGAGCTTAGAACAAGAAAAATAGTTTTCCTTCTCCAATTTCAAATAGCTTTTTAAATCAAAATTTTCAAATATTGAACTGAAATAGTATAATAAACTGAAAGAAAATGCGTTCTTTCTCCGTCTCCAGTCAATGCTATTGTTGCAGTAAATAACATTTTGTAGATACGCATAAGGTCTTATAGTATGTGTTCAGGTGTTCTTGTCCAACTAGCTTGTTAAATAACTGAAACTTAGAGGCTTGGTTTATTCTGGTTCGTATTAGACTTCAGAGTTATTCCTGAATCATGCAAGTGAAACCAAGCATACTGTGCAAGTTCCTTCCAGTAAATGTTAAGACATTTTGCAATTTCACCTTTTTTTACATTCCATTTTCTGTGTCCTTCCCACCATGGAAGGATAGCCTGCTTCAGCTTTTCCGTGTCCCATCTTTCTTGGAACGCTGGAGAGGCTGAAGAAGAGTCACTTGCTTGATAGACTCTTAAGAGAACGCTAAAGTTTTTTTTCTTTTTCTCCTGCTGACTTTTATCAACACCACAATTCAAGTCCTAGCCATATCTTAAATGTTTAGCTAATTGATAATTTTTTTATAAAGTAGCAAATCTAGAGTTTGATCTAGTCATCTGATAACACTAAATCTGTAGTGTATTCAATTCTCTACAGTGCTTACGTGAAAATGCATTAAAGTATTTTGAAGACTATTATAATTCAAGCCTTTTTTTCCCTAATTTTTAGGTGATAGTTTGCAACCTTAATTCTCTTAACTTGTGTGAGTGTTTTTTGAAAGGAAACTGTGTGATTATATTGACTTCATGCATCATCAAACAAGCATCAACATTTCTGACCATTAGATATAAAACTTAAGCACCATTGCAGACGTTTCTGCTGCTGTAGCTACTGGAGTGACAGGTAGCTACAGGGAGTATGAGAATTTGAGGTTAATGTTTATGTGCCTTTTCTGGCATTGTGAAGATTATTTTGCAGCTCAGCATGGTTTTATGATGTCCATTGTGGGTATGTGTGCCATCTAGTAGACCAACAGCACTTCTCCACTGTTTAAGAATCATGGAGTAATTCAGGTTGTAAGGAATGTCAGAGGGTTTTAAGGGATGTTGAACTAGAGTTCAACCTCCTACCTGAAGCAGAATCAACAATGACATCAGACCAGGTTTTTTAGGGCCTTATATGTTTTGGGTTTTTTATGCTTAAGTGGAATTTTCCTTTATTTCAATTTGTGCTTATTGCCTCTTATCCTGTCACTGGGTGCTACTGAGAGAGTTTGACTCAGTCTTCTTTAGTTCCTAACATCATTATTTATTCACATTAATAAGTCTCACCCTGTGCCTTCTCTTTTTCAGTCTCCAATCCCATCATCATCTCTGTGGCCCTTACCTGCACTTGCTCCAGTATATCCATGTTTCTTTTGTACTGGGGAGCCCAGAACTGGATGCAGTTTTCCATATGTGGTCTGCCCAGGACTGAGTAGAGGGGAAGGTTCACATCCCTCGACCTGCTAGCGATGATCTGTCTAATGCAGCCCAGGAGGCTGTTAGCTTTCTTTGGCACAAGTGCACTGCTGGCTCGTGTTTACATTGTTGCTGCCAGGACCCGCAGGGCCTGTTCTGCAGAGCTATTCTCTAGCTGCTCAGCCCCCCCAGTGTGCACTGGAGCATGGGGTTATTCCTCTGCAGGTGCAAGGCTTTGCGTCTCACTGTTGAACTTCATGAGGTTCCTGTTGGTCCATTTCTGCAGCCTGTTGCGGTCCCTCTGAGGTTCCCTGAGGTCATTAATGAAGATGCCAAACAGTATTGGTCCCACTCTTAGCCCCTGGGATACACCAGTAGTGATGGGCTTCCAGGTGGATTTCATGCCACTGATCACAACCCTTTGAGAATGGCAGTTCTGCCACTTTTCAACCCACCACGTTGTCCACCTGTACTTCATCAGCTTGTCAGTGAGGATGTTATGGGAGACTATACCAAAGGCTTGTTAAAGTAAAGATAAACAACATCAGCTACTCTCCCCATGTTTACCGAGCCTGTATTTTCAATTTAATTTTCATTGCAGAATGCAGTCAAATTTGTCAGGCATGATATCCTCTTCATAAATCTGTACTGAGTGCTCCCAGTCACTTTATATTTGGCAATGTTTTACAGGTTCACTTAATCTGTCACCTTCCTAGGGACTGAGTGGAGGCTGACTTTCTTAAAGTCCTCAGGAACCTCTCCCCATCACCCTGACCTTTCAAAAATAATTGAAAGTGGCCTCATAATTACATTGGCCAGCTTCCTCAGCTCTTGTGAATGCCTCCACTCAGGTCCCATTTGTTTAAATATTCCCAAACTTGATGCTTCTCTGTGGAGGGTGAGTCTTTATTGCTCCAGACTTTCTCACTGGTCTTGGAGGCCTGGGATCCCTGAATCCTGAGGGTAGTAAAAACCAGGGTGAAGAAAACATTCACTGCTTTGGACTTCTTTGTGTTCTCTGTAATCAGGTCCCCTGCCCCATTCAGCAGTGGGCCCCCATTTTCTCAAGTATTCCCTTTGCTGCTGATATATCTGTAGAAGCCCTTCTTGTTGATTTTTGTCTCTTACCATATTCAACTCCAGAGGAGCTTTGGCTTCCTCACCACATTCTTGTGTGGTGAGATATTGTTTCTGTATCTCTCTGAAGTCACCTGTCCCTTCCACCTCTTGTACGCTTTCTTTTTATGTTTGAATTTAGCCAGGAACTGCTTGTTCACCTATGCAAGCCTCCTGCCCCTTCTGTTTCACTTCCTACTCATCTGGATGGACCATTCTTGAGCTCGGAGGAGGTAAACCTTGAAAATCAACCCGTTCTTCTGAATCCCCTTTCTCTCCAGGTCTGTCTTCCATGGGATTCTTTGAAGCTGATCCCTAACCAGGCTAAAGTCTGCTTCCTGAAGCTCAGGGTGATGCGTGATTCTTTTATCTGCCTTGATCTTTCATATCAGGCAACAAGATGAACTCTTCCATCTCCTGATCTTTGTAGCCCAGGCTTCCCCCAGCCTTCACACCTCCGACCGGTTCTTTGATGTTTGTAACTGAGATCCAGCAGAACACCTCCATTGTCTCATTGATCGCTGGTGTTTAGTTATCATCAATGTACTGCAGAAACCTCCTGTATCCGGCTGCATTTCCGTTCCAGTAGACACTGAGGTGGTTAAAGTCCCATATGAGGACCAGGACCTATGAATGTAAAGCTCCTTATTGTTGTCTGAAGGTTGTGTTATTCTCTGCTTCATCCTTCCTGTAGCAGACACCAACTGCAATGTTGCCACATTGGTCTACCTTCTAATGCTAAACCGTCAGCTCTCAGCTGGCCCTCATCCTTCCACAGAGCTCTATGCACTCTAGTTGCTGTTGTTCATGAAGGGCAATTCTCCCTTCTCACCTTCCTGATCTGTCCCTCCTAAAGAGCCATGCCTCTCTGATCCCAGTGAGATTGTACACCCCAATAAGATTCTGCGTTTGGAATAAACTTAAGGCGTATTTGGTCAGTACTAGCAAAGAAATTGTATTCCATCTCTGAGCTGAAGATTTGACTGTGGGATGGCTTAGGGCTTAAAAAACCCACCAAGGCTTTTTCGGGGTTGTTTTTAGTTGGTTGTATTTTCATGGTTTTTTCCTCTTAGATGATAAGCTTTTCAGGAAAGGGCTGTATGTCTTTCTCCATTTAAGTTCAATGAAAAAACCTATTGTAGGGTTTCTCTCCTATGGGTACTTCAGAGCTGTAAACCAATGAGGACAACTGCATGATAGTTAGCAGCTGACTAAGAACAACATGTATTGTTTGAATGCCCCAAGTTGAGAAAACTGCTGACTAGCATAGGACAATATTTATTCTTTTTCTTGGAACTTTCTGGATATGCTAGCTGTTGATATCTTGAGATGTCAGGTAAGTGAAATTCAACTAAAAAAAACCAAACGCGAGTAACTTATTTTTCTTGTATTAGTAAAACTAGCTTTCTTATTGTAGCATTTGTAACTGACTTCATGAACAGAAAATTGAATTACACTGTGTCTAGCTACTAATTGTTATAATTATTTTCTTCCATTAATTACTTGTGCTTGATATGTGATTGGCCAGATAATGTAAAGATATAAGCAGGTTATGACTCTGAGATCTAAGCTCTGAATCACAAGTTATTGCTGGAAGAAAGTTTGTGTCTGTTGATAGCGGCCACACATCTGGGTTTCTATCGAGAAAAAGTATGAAGTGGATATTGTGAAAGGCTGGTATAACGGGTAGTGAACCTACCTTTTCAAATCAAGCTAGTGGTAAGAACTTGGTCCAGCAAGCTTGAGGCAGCCACATAAACTGCTGGTGTTGGATATAGTGATATTTGTCCCGTTCAAAGTAGATTTCCATGAACTGTCAAGTCATTATATTTGTCTTTGGAACTCCTTTGGAGTAGAATGGGAATTCTAAAGGTTATTTAGATAGACCATTGAATATGCAACTGTCTAGTAAGGTGCCTGATTCAGTGGGGGGATAAGTGGTTTGCAGTTCCCATTAACTTGTTAAGGAGTACAGTGTTTTAATACCTCGTGAAACATCAAGTGGGAACCTTAGTGCATTGCTGTCATCTAGCCCTACTTAACTGACAGCTGCTGTGGCTGCTTTGGTGATGAAAGTGAGTGCCTCCATGAGACTCCTGCTTTTTCTTTGCCCTTTTTTTGTGTGTGTAAAAGTATCAACGTTGATAAGGGTGTTCAGCTTCGCTAGCCTTAGTAATGATGGAAGCCAACATGTAAGTATGGTTCATTAACTTTTATTGGTGTATTGCACAGCTCTCCTCAGCACAGGGTTAAATCTCACAATGCTTTTTATGTGGCCAGCTGATACCTTGCTTCTCCTATGGCTCCCACTGTTGTGGTTACGGTGTGCTGGTGGTAACGATAGCAGGAAAATTATTGCAAACAAACAAAAGCGCATAGTTAGTGCTAGGTTCTCCATTCTTTTCTACTCTGTTAAAGTACCTAGAGAGACGTATTTGAAGTATCAAACAAGCCATAAGTCATTGTTGTGACTTATGAGATCTGGTCATGTGAAATGTCAGAAAGAAAGCATGCCTATTTGTGCTGCTGAGCAGCTTTTACAGTGTTGCAGCCAAATTCTGCCTGAAGAGCAAAGTTCAGCTCATCAATACAGCGATGGCTGCAGTTCTTCACTTGGGCTGTCCCCGTATGGCAGAGTTCCAGAAATGCAGTTAGTAAATTTTGAGCTCCCTCAAATAGATGTATATCTGCAGAGCATATCCCCCCAAAAAGGTATGTGCTGGAACATTGTCTCAAATCACTTCTGGATAGCATAAGAAACATCAGACTATAAAAAAGTGCAATTTATGCCTTCTCCAATTTTTCAGCCTGCTGACTGCCTGCTTTCTGCAGGTTCTGTCTCCCGTTTCCGTACAACATGATGGGTTTACCCGTCTCTCCATGTCATACCCCACACCTTTGCACACTCTTAGGTCATTCTCTCTGCATTACTGTCCAGCTTGTGAGGTTTTTAAAACCTCCTTAGACATCTGTATATAGAATGCGAACGTGGGAACCTGTTGTCTAGAGAGCTAAGCCCCTATCTGTGTTGTATTGGTGTGCAGTAAATGTGAATTTATGGTCATCTGTGATCTGCATGCTAACAAGAGGGCTGCTGTTTATGCAGTGCTTTCCACAGGTTGGAGTAATGAGACAACAGCTAAGTATGGAAGATGTCCTGTGTATGAGTATGTCTGGACTGTTGCATGTTACCGTTTTTCTACTAATTATTTCTACTTTCAGCTCCACTTGAAAACATACTTCTATTAGGATACACAGTGAGCTGCTGTGTTATGTTTCTGCCCTGTTTCCATGTTTGTATTTTTCAAAAATCAAAGGCTGTCTTTTGGTAGCTAAAAGGTGCACCTAAGTGATGGAAAGAAAACTGCCTACAACTCTTTATTCCTATATCTTGCCCCATATATTTCAGAAAAATATAAAATTAAAGATTACACAGGCTTTTATCACAAAAGATGAAATTGTTATCCCAGAGAAAGTATGGTGCGTTGTTTTTCCACCTGTTTTGCCTGTGAAGGACATGTCGTTGAATAAATAGAATACCGTTCATCTTTTTACAAATTGACTAAAAAAGCTACAAGGTTATTCTTTTAAAAAAAGATGCGTACTTGAATCATTTTTTCTCTATTTCTTCATTTTAGTAAACTAGGAGAGGGATATTTACATTGATTAATAAGGAAGAATGATAACTCTGTGTTTGTCAATGGAAAGGAGGAAGGTTTCTGAACACTAGCTGCTTGTTCCTGTCATACTGAGAGCATTAATGGGCACCAGCTGGGCGGTAGCTATAGCAGCTTCACCACTTCAGCCTTGCACAGCAAGAGCTGCTGTGGCAATGCTGCAGAAGGGCCTCCTGTGCAGATTTAGGAAGTATACACTTCAGTTGTTGTTCCCTGGGCAACAGAATAACTGCAGCCAGCTGGCTTTGCACCACCTGAGCTGATCAAAGAGCAAACCCTGTCAGGCACTGATACTTCAGCTCCTCCAGCTTCAGTGTGAATGTCTGCAGGCACTGATGTAGGAAGCATTGTCATTCGGGTTTCAAGGTTAAACACAGGGGAATGAAGTAGAATGACAGCAGAAAGTAAAATGAAAACATCGTTCCTGTAGATACTACCATCTGATGTGTATAGCTATTGATAATAGAAAGTTAATTTTAAAATACTGAATTACTAATGTACATATAAAATGTGTTCTGAAATTATTCGGAAAGAGAACAGGAGACTAGCAATAACCGGCTTGAATATGTGTTTAGTTAAGAAAGACCATAAAGAATGATTGAACACAAAGATTAAAGTGCTTTGAAAAATGGTATAATTAGGGAGGACTGAGCGGAGCTGGATCTGGTCTGCTTTGGGTGACTGCTGTAAGCTCCTGACAGGTCAAGACTGCAGTTGTTACATGTCAGAGCATGCTTCAGTGGCATGGTAGGTTTTATTCAGCAAGTGGCGCCAGAAGAATGGAAGGTAGATGATTGAACAGCAGTGAATGGTAATGTTGGCTGATGTGGACCTGTATAATTGGAATCAAAATCCACTTGAGTCTGTTGGATGGGGGGTGGGAGGGGCAGGTGGTACTATTTCTTGTATGTCCATTTATTCGTACACTTTTCCCTTTATATTATGGCAACACCGACTTAACACTTTGCTTAAGAGGGGTATTAACTTCTTAAAATCCTGTTTTAAACTTTGTTATCATAATAAAGATTGATACTGTTTTTAATCACTCATCTTAAAATAAGTTTCTCCTTTATTTTTTCTAGTGTCTCTATTTACTGCCTGTAAAAGACACTAACTTCACTTTTGGAGAAATTACTCCAGTGGGTGAACTGGTGGCAAGCAGAACATGGATAAGTGATAGTATTTACTGACTTATCAAGTTCTGGGTGGGCCTCAATCTGCACCTGAAAGAGGAAGGCAAACAGAGCTGGTGGGTTTCTGCATGTACCCAGACCTTCTCTTTGCTGAAACTTCAGCGTATTGATTAGCATCCACACTTCTGATGAGGATTTGTTTTTTATATTCCATATGTTCTTTTTGTTTTTCTATTTCATATTTGTTTTAGTAATATTTGACTGTTGCAAGTGTCTCCAAGGTAGTTTTAGGTGGGGGTTTTTTGCCTTTGTTGTTGTTTGTTTTGGTTTGGTTTTTGTTAAAACTCAAACCATTAAGCTTTTAAGTGGACTAGTTTCTTTGTCTAGCTTCCTTACAAAAAACATATTTGGGGAGGGAGAATTTCAGTAAATGGATTCAGTGTGCGAAAACAATGAAATTACTGGGTTGTTTTCAATTGGAAAATCACTTGTAGCTCCAACATAACAAGTATGGCTTTTTGTTCTCAATATATAAAACCAAATAGAGGTCTAAGTGAGAACATTTACTGTCTACAGGGACGAACTAGACAGCGTCTGTCGTGTGTATCTATTCTGATTTATTGCATCAGTCATCCAGATATCAATTGGTTTCTTAGTATGTTTACTGGTGTTGCATGTTATGTCCTTTTTAAAGCTGTTATTTATTAAAGAGAATAAACTGCATCTTTCAAGAAGTCTGTGTAAACAGGTTTTTATGACACCTGATGTTCAGTTGAATTCTTTGTAGTTTTGCAGTCTGTGGCATTTTCTGAAGAAATCTTTATAATAATTCTGAATGACTTAAAATTTTATGTCCTCTCTAAATCTGGAGACGTGATAGAGCTCACTTCTTTCATTATGTAAGTCTTTAACTGTAGGAATTGCTGGAGGAAAATCAAGGGTTGTGTGAAGTGCATAGACAATCCCTTCTAGCTTAAAAATCTGCAAATTCATAAAAAATTGTAGTTCTCCATCAGGGCAGGAATGACTTTCAGTGTCCCGAGCAAATGTATTGCAACTGGAATCAGCAGTCTGTGTTCTTATATCCACATTTTTCTTTTTGCATCTAGTCCCAAAATGACTGTATAGTTGTTAAAGAATGTCTGCTGGCTACTGCGTTCCAGCAGCAACAGTACAGTGAATTGATCTGTTGTGTGTGACATAATTCTATAAAGCAGTAACGAGTACTTGTAGTTAACATTACATATGTGTTTCTTTTCAAACTCTCATTAATAACTTCCTGTTATGTTTACCTTTCAGGCAGATCTTTTTTTTCCAGGCTTATTTCCTTCTCAGAGTCTGTCACTCTAAGTTGGAGCAACTCTCCAAGGGGAACAGTGTTTGGAGGAAGATAAAGCAGGATGCTTTACCTGCCTACAACTTTTACTTTTTTTTTTTTTTCCCCCTGTGTTGGAACAGCTGGTAGTGGAAAGCTGAAAATTGACATGGAAATAGCCCTCATTGAGAAGTCCTTTTGAGTGCTGCAGTGAAAATTGGTATCGATTTGACCAAGTTGTGACCCTTTGCAAATTGCACGCTCTGCATGCACAGAGTTTTCTCACTTGCTCGACTTGTAAAGTAGGCATCTAAAAATGGCCTCATATTCTGTAGCCGTGGTTATCTCTCTTAGACTTTGGCTGAACTCATCAAAGTTTGTTTTCTGTGGTTGGTTACTGCACCCTCATTGTTGCCAGCATCACATGTAGTTGCTTCCTAACTAAGTGCTGTCAAAATATGGGATTATTTACTTATTCCTTGAATTTTGGTTTGCTTCTTTGTAAGTCTAGATCATTTCAACAGAACCAGGTAGATGGAACTGTACAGTCACTCTAGCAGATGGTATCCTCTGCCCAGGAGATCGTATTGATGAACTTGGGGAAACAGTGCTTCACAGGGGGTTGTTGCAGTTGGAACAGTACATCTAGCTCCATCTTTAGCTATTCCTAGAAAAAGTTATACCGAAGATGCACAATGAATTAGACAAGGGATTTCTCTTGAATGAGGAGGAACAAATGTGACAAAGATTAAACAGTTCATTGTCTCATTCCTGTATCATTTTATGCGAACAATGCTTTAGGAATACGGTGGGACTCCCTTCTGCCAACCTCTCACTTGTTCTCTATGAAAGTGTAACTTCCATGTTCTCAAGACGGGTTCAATAGTGCTTAGTTAAACCCAGTTACATTTTTCTTAATATGCTCAGTGGTAAGACTACAACAGAAACTAGCTTAATCTTATCCATTCTCTTCTGCATTGGTGCTGTGACATAAATAAAAATTCTGGTTTCATTATGAGATAGGGATGGAAAAGTGGTTTCCAACTATGTAAATAGCTTTAAGGAAGGCATAGAAGCATGACTTAAATAGACACTGTGTGTTTTGTTTTTCTTTCTTTTACAGAATAAATGGCATTGTCATTTAAATATTACATTCATGTTGGTCTCCTAACATTTTTAAGAAATAATACGAGAGGTGGTAGATAAAAACATTGTCATTTAGTATGTATATGTGCAGTAGGGTGATGTGAAGATAGTAAAAGAAGGGAAAATCTGAAGTTTCTCTTTGCCTGCAGGTATTATAGGTAAGCAATGAAATTACAGAGGTGGTAGTGAAATTACTTAGTTACTGAATTTTTAAATTTTAATATGATCACTTGGGAAATAAGGCTATATGGGTAATGCCACAAATACTGTATACTGCTAGTGAGCTTGTCATACAGCCATGAGAAGCTTGTTGTGGGACTTGGATTTCTATGCAATGAGGGTTATGTTGTGTCTAGATTCCTGTAGGTTTGTTGCTAGTGGTTACTTGATAAAGAGGAATCGTGACCCACAAAAAAGCTCCACTTCATCTGTCAAGAGTGACGCTTTCACTCAGCACTAGTGTTTGCCCTCTCTTTTACCTGGGAGAAAGTGGTATCTTTTAAAAAGGTCCTTATATAAAGGGAAATTAAGCCTTCCTTAAGGCCAGCTGTATCTAAAATTACTCCTGTGGGAGACCGTGGCAATTCCATTTTGGTTTCACACATCTGGGAATTAATAAAGTGTCAGAACTGTAGATAAGTAAATAAAAAGTGCAAGGAGAAATAATAGTGTTCTGAATCAAGTATGTGCTCTACAGATTTCAGCCATGTATCTAATTCCAGAATTCATCCGAAGTTTAAAATTAGAATCTGAAGATTTTTTTGATGCACATACAGTTGTTCATGATTGATGGTCATTCAACAGCTGGAAAGTAGTCTGTCATTTTCCATGAGCATCTTCAAACCCAGCTGAAAGCAGAGGATGATATCTGTGCTGAGTGTTGAGGAGTTTTGTGCTTGTTGGCTTTTAGTGTTGTCCCTTTCTGACACACAATGAATTTTATCCTTCACGACTATTCCCGATGAAGTGAAACAGGCGTGGAATGGCAAAAAGTCTGTGTGTGAAATTCTGCACCAACCTGTACTTCAGACCCTTTTACTTTGCCAGTTGTTTACAGGAATATCTATATTGTAAGAGGAAGCGGAGGTAATAAGCTTATTTTATATGTGTACGATAGTAACGTGAGAAGAAACTTTTAGCAAATACCAAAATGTAATCAATGTAGTCATGAGACAGAAGTAAAATTTTTCTATTTATCATGAAAAGTGACAGCTACCTCACTGAGACTTTCTTAATGTTAATTAAAAATAGATAGATTTTTTTTTTTAATTTCTGTTTCTGTAAACATAGCCAGAAGAAAATAACAACTAATTCTACTATTTGAGAAAGAATGAATGACTACTGTGCTACTGGGATCCCTAGTAAGTTTGATAGGTATCCTTAGTTTTAGAATTGTATATTAGCTCATATCTTTAAAATACAAGACTTGGAGCAATTTTTTTTTAATGATAAAAATTAATATTAAAAAATAATTCCCTAATATACTACATAATAACAGCCATTAATACAGAAATCTACTGTGGTCAAATTACATTTCAAAAAGATAAGTTTCTCTTGCGTTCTGGAAGAGCAAATGGCATCTGATACACATCATATCATCAGAGCAGCTTGAACAGCTTTCCAGAGAGGACACTATATGCTGGGCTCCAAAGAATGGCATAGATAAGTCTGCAAAATGTGGAAATCTGATAAACTTGTTTTCACTACTCAAGCAAATCTCTTCTGCCTGGAGTATCAAGGTACATTTCAGTCTTGCTCCTTAGTAGCATCTGTAGTAATAACTTGAAAACAAATATAAAATCTATGTAGAATTGCTGCACGCATTAAAAATTCAAGTAGATTCATTTCATTGGTGGCTTTCGGCAATTTTCAAAACACCAAAATGTTATAGGAGCTGGGGTCACATCACGTTTCAGGGGGATTTTTATATCTTTTTTTTTTTTTTTTTTTTTTCCCCTTCAGCCTCCCTCAATCTTCAACCAGCGCTTGTTTAGTTGTTTTAGGGTTTTCAATCTGGAAATCTGATTGTGCAAGAAACTAAACCTTTTTTAAAAAGTTTTCCATAGGAACAGACGATCAGAAATTAAAAATGTTCTGGTTTTAAGAAGTTAAAATGACATTTCAAGGCTGTCTTAAGACTTGTGGTGCTGTGCTGAGAGGAGAGATGGCTTGAGAAACGTGTAGTTTGTTTTCCATGATTTGCTTTTGTGGTTGTCTGTATAGGTCTTGATGATAGTGGAAAAGCTAATGCTTTATATGCATGGTACAGACCTTTCAGTAATTATAATCTACCAGAAACTTCTCTGTGGTGTTCTTTACTGTTCTGTCACATATTGAGTATCGAGGCGAAACATTCGATGAATCTCACCTTCTTGAACTATATAGCACTCTCAGTTTGCGTTATTTATTATTTGTATGGCATGCAATGCATGCTGTGCGTTGATTTGCTGCCCTTTGCTAAAGAAAGGTAGCCATCTGCTGCTGCTTTCTCCTCTTCGTTCAATGGCACATGGATTTAGAGTAAAGGATTTGCCTCAAATGATTTGGAAATAGCTGTTTAGTTAGCATGCACTACAATTAGTAAAATTTCAATTAAATGTTAATAAATAAGGGATTATCCGTCATCTTTAGATGTATGGTCTCCTGATACTGTATTCAACTTGTATATGCCAAATTACTGTGAGCAGTTATGTGCATCATACATACATTTTATATTTAGTATGATCTATCAAATACTCAGTGCTTCTGTGTTTTGAATTCTGTGCTTGAATTTAAAGTCCTCCTCCTTCCCCTGTTTTCCTCTCACAGAAATGGCCTTTTTCTCTTACTGGTTTGACCTAACTTCCTATGGTTTTTACTTCATATGGCTACTTTTTAAAGACGTCTGCATTCTTACATTTTGGGCTTACTTACTATGTATCACTACCTATCAATTGATTTTTTGTCCTATTCTCTGTTGTTTGGGTGCCTTTTTTGCATATAGAATATCCAGATTGGCAACCTTTTATAATAGAGACTTTTTTCCCCCCGTTAATGTCATTTTAGCCTAAGAAGGCCTTTTTCAGAGTTACTGTCCTTCCTCTTGAAAACACTCTCATTACAATTGTTCCTGTTTTCCTTTCCACTGATGTAAGTTGGTCACGTCTGCTCATGGCTCTGTAATCAGGCACTTTGCAGTAAAATCAGCTAAAATGTACTTGGAGACAGAACTGTGAGAAAGAGGCATGCGAAATGACCTCAGAACAGAAAACATGTCGTTTGTTGCTGCTTATCTTCTGGACTTCTCGTTTAACACATCCTCCAGCAGGTAGTCGCTCCCCTGCTTTTGCTTAACACGGCTGTGGCTGGTTTCTTTGTTCCTGCTGCAGTGGATAATACTGACCTATTCATCTTCTGTGAACCCTGGACCAGCGGCTGGAACAACATGAACATATGCAGTGCTGCTCTGGTCTCCTCCCATTCTGCACTGTTACAAATTGCTATATTGGGTGATGGGCAATGCCATATGTGCATAGACCATATGGTATTTTCTCCTCAATCTACAGTTGGCTTGTTCATCATACATTGTAATATTTTGCTATATGCGTGTAAGTTCAGTTTGTCTTTCGGAAGCTGTTTTTATTTGCTAGAATGAGAGGAGTGTACTTACATGGAAAACTTAATTTTGCAATAAACAGTTATTGGTAGTAAAGGATGTGGCAATGCTATAGATTCAACTGAAGATAACCCTTGAAAGGAAAATGTTAAAATCATGTCTAAATCCTTATTGTTAAGGAATTGAGCAATGTAGCTTGTGGGTCATTTTCATTAACATCAGTATGGGGAATGAAGCTTGGAAGACTTGCCTCCGAAAGAGTTATGTTTTCACGAGCACTTTTTTGCCTTTAAACACGGAGAAACGCATTAAATGTGTGCTAATTGTGAGTTTTGCAGCAACCTGACTGCTGACTTGAGGTCTGTGTCTGTATCGACATTCTGCATTCTTTGAGTTCATCTTTGTATAATATTTTTAAATATTTTAAACAGCAGATGTGCATTGCTTATAGATTTGTGTAAATGTTGATGCACTGTATACAAAATACGTCTCCAATACAGTGATCTGTTGACATTATTCTCTGTTGCTTAGCTTCAGACAGTAAAGTCATGACATGTGCTGCTGTTTGGAGGATGCCGAAGGAATTGGAATCAGGCAGTCATGAATCCCCTGATGATTCATCAAGCAACACTCAAACCCTGGAGCTACTCTGTCACCTTGACAACACAGCCCATGGCAATATGGCCTGGTAGGATTCTGCATATTTTATACTCCTAGAAAAAGCCTAAAGGATAGACCTGTGCTGTTAGTTTTGTGCAGATTTATATTGTAGAAGCTATGCTATACACTTTAAAACTATTCCATCTTTTTTTTTAAAAAAAAAAAGGTACAAATTGGATTTTTAGTCCCAGATGTTTCATAGATTAAAAACATTTATTATAGTCCTGCAAACACATATGGAGTAACAGCCTGTGTACTGTTTTAATGTGTTTCTCCCCACCTGCCCCCATCTAAAACCTTTGTTGCACAAAGGTATAATACTTAGCATGTCAATCTTTTTACGGAATATAAATTTGATGTTGTACTTCAGTCTTTGTTTTTCAGTCTTCACTCAACTGATTTGGCGTAAGTGCAAGTAATTTATTGTTTGTTAAGGATAAGAATTCATTATATTATATGGTGCCTGTTTAACTACTCTTTTCTGTTGCCTAAGAAAAGACAAGGAGAGCTGCAATACTGCAGAGGGTATTACAGAGGTTTGTTTCCCTTTCTTTCTGTTATTTAAAAGAAAATTAAATTTGTCTATTGTGTATTTGCAAGTTCTTTGCTTTATGGGTGTGTATACGACATGTTCCCACTCCTTCCTGAACAGATGTAGGGCAAAGAAATGTTAATACACTCAGTCCGTATTTTACCAACTACAATGTTGTTTGAAATAATTTTGGGACCACCTGACCATCTTCCACTGGCAGGAGAAGTTGAAACCGTAAGACCATGGTCTTCTGTAGTCCCAGGAATGTCTGTCTGTTAGAAAGAACTTGCATGATCACCTCCTACTCCATATTCTACAGTCCCTTTCACAAGTATCAGAGAATTTTAAGAAAAAAATGTGGAATAACACAGCAGACTTTAGTAAATGAAATGTGACAACTCTGAACTGAAACCCAACAAGGATAATGCAACATCAACGTTGAATATTGCTGTAAGTGTCTTACATGACAGTGGAAAAGGCCTCTTCGGTTTCTATATTCAGACACCTGCTGAGTAAGGTATCCATCATAATCTCATTATACTTAAGTATATTCTTGTAGGAGTAATTTTAAATGCTATCAAAAGGGAGCAATACTTAAAATCAGTCTCAGTTCCTTTTCAAAACCTAGTTGCATAAAAATTTCTATTTGTTAGCTAGCTAGTAAAAAAAAAGTAGACTTTTGAAGTGATAATTAATTCATTTGATTTTTAATTATGTCATACATTGTACTGTAAGTTTTAAGCATCTATTTCTAGCCGCTGATTTCTAGTTTTAGCCTTGTAGATTAAACTTCAACTAAAAAAAAAAATAAATAGAAGGTAATATGTATTAGGTGGTTCTTGGACAAGACTGGACATATCAGTGTATTCAAAAGTGTGTTGTCTAGGCTACTTTTTTCTAAAATCTCAGCTTCCTGAATGTTACATTTCTTCATGGTAGTATCTCTTAATTCTTTGCTACTCATTTTCATATGAATACTTCTCCTTATAACTCTTTGATTATATTAAACAATTCCTTTTTTATTGTTAGAAACCTTTTGATAATTAGTTTCCAGTATAGTTGGGAATATTATTTTTTGTTTGTTTTAATCTTCACATTGAGATTTGTAGTTTTTATCTTTTAATTTTCCATAATGTTTCTATCTGATGGTGGGATGCCAGAACTCTGTGGTAGCCTGATCACCAGAGGAGGAATAAGGGGCACATTACTGCTTTGTTATCAGGATGTGAATTTATGTGAATGCCAAAAATAATTTTTTCCCTCTAATATAGCTTGTAGCAAGTTCATGTGCAATTTTCCGTCTCCTGTCATCTGACTTTGTTCAGTACTAGTGCTCACAAATATCTTCTACCATTTAATGCCCATCGTCTATGTTTGTGTGTATATATAGGCACAAAGATTTGAAAATGTCCTGTGTTAGAGAGATAAAAGGTATAAATGGAACACTTGGAGTTAGTACCCCTCACATCATCTCAGGCAAGCACAGCTGAGTTATAGGATCTTGTTCTAGAGCAGGCTTTTCTATTCCTGCCTCAATCATAGTGGAAACAGTTTACATAAATGAGTAAAATAAATGTTTTGTGCCAAATGTGTGTCATTTAACAGGCCATGTCCAACTGAGTGGCATGTTGGCTATGAATAGCAACTTAAATATTCTTTTCTATTACACATTTCAGATGTTTAGAAAAATATGAAACTGCTTTAGACACTTACAGTACAATTGTTGTTAGAACCAACCATAAATCAGAAAAGCAATTTTCCTCAATGCAAAGTGTAAATACTTCTCAGACTTCAATGTAAGACCAACGTTCTGGTGTATACAGTCTGAGATCAGTAGTGGTCTGGCATCATACATTTGCAGTAAGAAGGGCAATGCTTATTCTAGCTCTGTCATTTGCCTTGCCATTAGAGCATACTCTTGTACATTTTACTCACAAAACATAGGCTGAACACTGAACCCAGGGGTTCAGTGTGACCACATGCACTTCAAGGAGGTTGTTTAACCCACAGAGTGCAGCAGAGCAATGTACCACAACTTCTACCTTTGTTAAGGGTGGAAAATTTTTAAGTCATGATAGCTTTTGGAATTATGCATTTTTAGATTTGATAAGGACTTAATTTTTTAAAGTTAATTTTGAAAATGGTTAGAATGCATGCCAAAAAAAAAAAAAAAAGAGTAAAAAAATAAACTGGGCTTTTACCACATCTTTATATGCTGGGCATGGAAGAGTACCGTAGTTGACAGTACAGTTTAGAGATGCAGGGTGTAATGTTGATCTTGGCCTTTGTGGCACCTAGTGTGAACTTCTGCGATTTCAGATAGTAGCTCATGGGAAGGTATTTTGTGTGTCTCAGCATCCGTAGCACAGATGCTTCACAATATTCATGGATCTGGGTTGCAGATCATAAGTAATTGATATTTGACTGTAACTAAAAGGAAAAAACCAAAACTATCTTGAAAATGCAACTGGTTATGTACTCTGGCATCCACTGCAAGTCTCAGGGCTTTATTTGCTTGTACTTTTGTTCATGTTTTCCGTGCTCTGCTTTATTGCTTAGCTTCTGTTCTTTAAGGTTTATCTTCTTGCGTTGTTTTTCTCTTCCATTAAGAAAGCCTGATAGTTGAAAAATTACCTCACAGATTTTTCTGTTTCTAGTATCATGTACCACAGAATACAAGGGGGGATTTTTCCAGGTCTGGTGTGTCAGGTATTGGTTTTGCTCAATTGTTTACTGGCAGAACTGATCCTGTGTTTCTTTACCTTTCCCATCTCCTTTATGGAATGCTGTGCTCAAATGTCTCTGAAATTTCTTATTAAAAACTAGCAGGGACATATTTAATACCAGTTCTCTTCCGTGAACCAAGACTAAAAGAGCATTTCGAATTGATTGTGACTAAAATCCTAAACTTTACTTGTGTGTGTCTGAACACTGTGCCCCTCCTCCTTGAGATCTTCTGAAATAATTTTCTAGTCTGGACAAAACCTTTGACAAAAATCTGATCTCCCAAGACATTACAGGCAAGTGAAAAAGAAGTGCACTTTCCTACACTTTTATCTGGATTGCATGAGTGAGTTTGTTTAAAAATTAAGCATGACTATTCACTTTCAGTTACTGAGGTTGTTTACTGCCTCTAAGCTTTGAATCTGGGACCCGTCAGAATTTTTACTCAAACTCTTGTATGGCGTAGAGAGAGTTCAGAAAATTAAGCAGATGCTTAAATTAGGCAAACAAATAGGCCTATTAATTGCTCTATTTGGTTCAAGCCTAAGACTTTTTTTCATCCTCTACCTGCTGTTCCTCATGTGAGCCAAAATGCAAATATTTTGAGTGCAAAATTCTGGAGATACATGGGCATTTGCGTGATTAAAAAAAAAAAAAAAAGAAAAAAAAGCCTTTTCTATAAATTAATTTTGTAGATAAATGTATGTATTCACACAGTGTTACACATACATAACCATAGGTATGTTGCTCTATACAATGTTTTAAGATTCAGTAATTAAAGGAACTTGCCATTGGGTATCTTGCAAGAAGCAGTCCAAGGTACAGTCTGGGTAGGAGGGGCCAAGGAAACAGGACAACTGTTAATGAGACTTTGATTACTCCTCTGTGTGCAGCTTGGAGGAATACCTAAAAATGTGTCTGTTAAAATCCTGAAGACTTATGTTTTAGGAGTAACCTACTGTTCTACTTCATCAGTTTTCCTACAGACTTTTTTGGTAGTAGACTTGACAGGATAGTCCTCAGAGAAGGAGGATACCACACGCCATGAGAGAAGGTGTAATCTGTGAGATCTTGAATTCAGAATTCAGCAGGGACTTTTTATTTTGTCAGAAGTAAAGGTGCAATGCCAGAATTTCTCCTCCGGTGCCTGCTGGAAGCAGGTTTGTCTATATCTGCTTAACATCCTACTCCTTGCTTTCCAAATTTGGTAGGTATAAAATAAGGTAGATGCTGCTCAGTAGCAAGGTATGTGCTTCAAAAGAGAGGGGGCACAACTGAACTAAGTTGTATGGTGGTCCATGGAGTAAATTTGGAATAAAATACAAGCAAGATAAATATGGGGAAAGTGTTAGATGGACAGCATAGATAAAACTGTAAAGGGAAAATGAATGGAGATGACAGAGACAAGAAGAGTGAGAGCTCAGTTGTGGGAGGCCTGAAAGGTGAGGAATTAAGAATTCATGTTTTGTGTAGAAAACAATAGTCAGCTGCTAAAAAAAGTTGGAAAGGGATGAATATATTAGGTATAATGATAGATTACTTCATTAAGCCTCTCTACTTGCTGAAGTTGAATTTTTTCGTGTATCCAATTCAATCAATCCTAAATATGGACTTGCAAATATTACCACATCTAAGAGAAATTAGAGAGAAAGACAAATTATAATCTTTTTAAAAAGTCACAGATGTTTCAAGAACTCTGGGATGTTTATCACTAAAATATTAAACAAGATTTTTGTAAAGGAGAAAGTTACTGTAAATGAGCTATTCCCACAGACTTAAGTACTCTAGATTTTATTTGGTATTTCATCTAAGCTCTCCAGATAGAGTACTGAGAAGTACCATCTCTTCCTTGGCTGTGTCATTGCACAGTATGAAGCAATGTCATTAAGGTTGGCTTTCTACAAAAGTACAGATTTGCTGTAACAGTCCTTTCAACTTGAATGGAAGTTTATTTAAGATATATAAGATACTATACATAACATATTATTGCTTCAATTTCATCATGTTCATTCCGTTAACGAATACAGTCACCTGATGAAAGTTAAGCACACTTGTAATTGATGCCCTGAAGACAGGTGAGTAAGTGCATTCCAGAAGTGAGGTCCAGAAGTGTTTTACTTACTCTTTTTGGCCTTTAAAATAGTATTTAAAAAAAACCCCAAACAAACACACACCCCAAAATATTGTCTTAAGTAAAAAAACTATGAAGTAACAGAATCTGAAACTCAGGGGAAAAAAAAAGTGAAAATGGTCTTTTTAATAGCTCTAACACTTCCACATTGCATTCAGGTGACACTTTTGTTTCCTGTCATGATGTTGGTAACATTAATTCTTCTACAGTACTCCTCTGTTAGGCATCAGGGTATATATGTTAAAATTCTGCCTTAGTGTTTCATTTAAAAAAAAAAAAAAAAAAAAAAAAGAGTCCAAAACAATTTAATGGTCTATATCTAATGAATTTAAACCTGAAAGTAACACTTCTTTTAGGAGGATCATATAGTCCTGAATATATGGTATATTAACTGTTATATATGCTTTATAGCAAAGGCATGTAATAAATACAATCATAAATTTTTTTGTATGAAAACCTTATCTTATTTTAACTCCTCTTATGTCCCAGTACCAGAAATATAATTGTGAAGAAGGAGATCCTTCTGACATTTGTGTAGAGGTTTCTTTTGAGAGCATCAGGAGTGCCAATTGCATGGGCTGGGGTATAAATTGAACTCCAGGGGTTTTTAGGGTTTTTTTTGTAACAGCTGCCCAGCTGATACTGATTGTGTTGTAGGCCTTTCAATTTCTTCACATAATGCACAGAATTTCAGAGCTATCAGGAGAAACATACTGGTGAAGCTCATTAATTACAGACACTTTCAAAAAATTATTAGCATTTAAGAATAATTCTTCTGCACCTGGTTCATTCCACACATCTACATTCTCCATCAGCCACCTCTCCTATTACAAAGATGAAGTAGAGAGAAAGATTTTTGGAAAAACTTACTACAGGACAAGTGTTTTCACTGGGAATGTAAACCTACAGCTGCTTATCAGTACTGTCCCTCTTGCCTTTATATTCTAATCCTTTCTAAAGTGTTAAAAATTTTAACTGTATCTTATGTTGTATTTCTCTCCCCTCTCCCTTCTTAGTTCTGTGTGACATCCTGAATTCTTTACAGGATTTTGCTCTCTTGAATCTTTGATTATCCTTTATTGTAAATAAATCTATGTATTATATATAAATCCAAATGTTCAACCATTTGTTGTCTCTTTCTCATGTTTTCTTTCTCACTTCCCCCTTTTATCATCCTCTACAATGTCTGGAACCAGTAGAGTAATTTATAACATTCATGTCTCTTTTTCATTCCCTTGAATGTTTTCGGTAATATTGAATGGTTAGTATTGCACAAGTTTAAAACTTTAAGCTATTCAATGTAATTGCATATACTAGGGAATAATTGCTATTCATTAATGGGATAGTGAAATAATAACACATTGTATTACGTGCCCAGTTTATTATGTTAATTTTTGATCAGAATTTATTTGACTCTAGTCTTGTAAAGCTGAGGGAAACTTAATGACAGTAAAATCTGACAGTGAATGAAATACTAATGGAAAAGTATGCTGTATTTCATGTATATGAACTTACTCTGTGTTCAGTTAACTTATGACCACTTTGAATAATTTCAGTAGATTTCATATGCTTAAAATGAAAATTAGTTTTGTTGAAGTCTTTGCAGTTATTTGTATTTACATTGGATTCGTAAATCATGATACAGAAAATAGTGCAGAAATTGTGTTACTCTACAGGTAAAAAATAATGGGTTTGTAGAGCACTATTTCACTTCTGCTTCCCAACTTGAAAGTAGTTTTTCTTTCCAGTTCTTACCATGCTGTCGTATTCCCTAGTTTTACTGCCAAATTAGTTGAGATTTTTTCCCTACTGAAACTGAGCTATTTTTACAGTGTTTTTTTTCCTATTTATAATACCACTTTAGCTATTCTTAGTACTAAAAAAAAATAAGGTTGCAGTCTCCCTCAACTGATTTTGCAGGTTAAAGAGATACCAGCTAGTTTTATTTTCAGTTTTTATTGAATTGCTTAAAAGGTTGGTGGGAAATGTTAAAAAAATTATGTTGTAGAGCTGTGGAAAAAATTAGTTATGCAGGAGAATTTTAGATGTTCCCAAGGAACTAACTTTGAACAGGTGTCCCTGTTTTCTTGGTCTCAGACTCCAGTTTGCCTTCTGAAATCCCATTAAGCATTTACTATTTAGAATATTTGTTCCTCAGAGTAGAATTCTTTTCTAGCACAATATTCTGGGATGATTACAGATGAAGTAATATTGCTGACACTTTGCTTACATGGTAGTTAAAAATTCAGGGCACTGAAATGTCTTTCGGATTAAAAAAAATTGATCCTTGTACCTTTGTAGTTAAGTGGATCTATTTGGTAAAATGTATGTGAGAACTTAAGGGGTGCCCTGCAGTCTCAAACAGTCCATCCAGCGCAGTGTTCAGTCTCAGGCAGTGGTGGTGGAGAGTTTATTCAGTGAGACTACACTAGCTAGAGTCCCAGCCACTTCTTACAGTCTGTTCACCTCAGATTCCCCCAGTATCTACAGTCACTGGATTAGGGGTGTTAGAGGGTACATCTGTGCCAGGTCCATGTAAACCTTTGTCATTCTTGGTTTTGCTGTTCTTTTGAACAGGAGTGGTCGTTTTCCTCAACTATCAATGCAAATCCTAGGCAATCATAATTTTCTTCTTGGGTGCACATTTCAAATCATTGGAGAAATGTACTCAGAGGAACATTCTGTTTTGTTTGGGTTTCTTTCCCCCTGTCCAACCATGTAGATGTCCTGTTTGTTACAAACAGCAATAAATTAGTAAGGATATGCTATATCCATGTTGCTATCTTTTGAAAAATCCCATAGGAAAATATTCAAACTGTCCCCCCAAAAGTAGATATGTGTTTCCTCTAAAATGAGTCTCCAGAGAATGCTTTCGCCCACTCCAGCTGTTTCACAAATAAGCTTGTTTCAGCTCTTAATCTTTACATTAGCACATGGAAAAAACTGTTGGCATCCTGTGGCTGGGCAGGACTTTTACCTGACATCTCCTTGTGTGCTTTCCTGCCAGACATTCATACTTTTAAAGTTTTTTCCTAGGTTGACCGCCTTACTGATCTTTGACAGACAAGCCAGTGATATGTTTCTTTCATGACATGTCACATATCCATAATATTCACTTTGGGTTTTTTTAAGCCCTGTTCAAGCAACAGAATGGAAATGGTGTCCGTGACAGCAGCTGCTCCACGAGCAGTGTGTTGTAGAATGATAGATGTTATGTGACTTCTGTCCATCTGCTTTGGAAATGAATCCTAGCTTTACACACAGTTTTCCCACCACCCTCCAATTTCATTGAAGAAACTCACGTATGTGCTGGGGCGTTCTAGTCTTCCACATGTGCTGTTCATTGTATATAGCAGTTAACTCTGGGTGACAGTAATCTGTCATCAGTGTCTGCTTGTGTGAAATGTGTTACTCCTTACTTTGAAACTTTTTTCCTGTTGCTGTTAAGAAAGAAGGTGAAAACAACTTTTAATACTCATGTAGGTCTTTAAACTGTACATACTTTTTCAAGCGGTACTTATTTGACGCTTTGGCCATGTTTCCTGTCCAAAGCATGTTATCAATTGATTCTTTTTCATATTAATAAATAGGTTTCAGCTCCTCTGTGAGTTGTTGCTAAAACTGTTAAAAAGATTTGTCTGTGTAACAGGATCTGCAAATCCTCCAAGCTTTTTGCTTAGTAAAGTGCTTTTTCTGGCATGGGATATAGAGTTCACCAGGTACCATAAACTATCTTGCCAAAACACTGCATTCCTACAGTAATTTAACTGCATATACTCTAGACCTTTTGTTATTGTAGATATGTCACCAAAAAAACCCTCCAGCTATAATGCATTCTGCTGTCTCAGCACATGTATCTCACATGGACTTTTTCTAAAACACTTGCAAAAAGAAAAAAGAACTTTCAAAATGTTTTAAAATAGCCATTGAGGCCTCAGATATTTCAGCCATCATTAATAGTAGGGTAATTAAAATACCAGTGTAAAATATTAATCATGGTAATTTGACAGAAGGTTAACAAAACTTTTGTGAGAGCTGTCCTATATGTAGACATGGGTTTAGCACTTGAGCAATATGGGAAGGCATGGATGAAACATAATGAAGTTAAAAGGGGTTTGCATATTTGCCGTAGAGTATTATTTGCAAGTGTTTCTGCCATAATATTTAAGTATTCTTGTTGTAAATAATCCAATATTCATTACTTTGAGGAAATACTAACTTTCTTAATCTATTGTATTCTTTAGACTGTATTTGGTGTTTCATAGAATGTCAGAAACTATGCATAACCTTTTTAATTAACACCCCCACCCCGCCCCAAGCTCTTCTCTCTCCTCCAAAAGAGAATAAAGGAGAATAAAATAGCCCCCCGGGTTTTATGTAAAAAAACAAAACAAAACAAAAAAACAACAAACCTAACAAACCAAAACCCACCACCACCACCACCAAAAAAACCAAAACCCACCCAGAAAACAAACAAACAAACAAAAAATACTGGGAGTTCTGTTGGTAAGCTATCTTTTATATAATAGAGTTATGAAAATATCCTGTGACAGTACATTTTTTATCTTAATTGAAGACACATTAGTCTTTAATAGTACAACTCTGGTTAAACCAAACTAGTACTATAACTTCCAGCCTAATGGAAATCACCAGAACAGGGGAAAGCCAGGGGTTATAGTCTCTTCTTGTACCCTCATATTGTTGTAACTGTATTTAACAGCACTCAAAAGACTAGGAAATGTGTTGTCTGTACGTGATAATTCATTTGTCAGTTACTCAGGTTGGATAGACAAAATAGCTGCAGACAAAACTGAGAAGAGTACTGAGGCTTTTTTAGGGAGGCTGGGATGATGAGGAGGAGAGTTGTCCTCTCTGTGAGAGACCTGCTGGAGTTCATGGAGCTCCGCCTGGGGATGGACGATGAGGCAAATGAGAGCTTGTGAGTAAGGATTAAAGAGCAGGCCACTATGGGTGACACAGTAATGGGTGTCTGCTGTAGGCTACCTCATTAGGAAGAACAGTTAGATCAGGCCTTCTACAGACAGCTAGAAGTAGCCTTCTGTCTGCAGGGTCTGGTCCTCATGGAGGACTTTACCATCTCCTGGAGGGACAGTGCAGCAGGGCATAAGCAATCCAGGGTATTCCCGGAGAGCATCGATAACTTCCTGACCTGAGTGACAGAGGAGCCAATGAGGAAAGATACTCTGCTGGACCTCATAAAGAAGAAAGAGCTGGTTGTGGGTCGGAAAGTCAAAGGCAGCCTTGGCTGCAATGACCATGACAACATAGTGGAGTTCAGAATCCTGACAGGAGGGAGCAGGGCAAAAACCAAGCTCACAACCCTTGACTTCAGGAGAGCAAACTTTGGCCTCTTCAGGGATCTGTTTGAATAAGTCCCATGTGATAGGGCCCTAGAGGGACGAAGGGTCCAAGAAAGCTGTTTACTATTCAAGGATCACCTCCTCCAAGCTCAAGAACAGTCTATCCCAACAAGCACAAAGTTGAGGAATAATCCAGGATATCTGGTAATATCCTAGTAAGAGGCAGACCTTAGAGAGCAAGGCAGTGTCCTAAAAAATCTAGTATACCTTTTATATCTTTGAAAGCAGGACTTTTTCTGGAAAGACAAATTAATGTTCCTCATCTGTCTGGAATAAATACTTGTGACAACAAGCAGGCAAAATTAGCCTCATAATATTGTTAATCAACTGTAAAAACTTCTCTGCAGTACCAAATGAACATGGAGAACATCCCCAACCTTGATGAGACCATGCTACAAAACTACTTTGCAGCATGGATTCCAGTTAGTGCTAACCACGAGTTTCTTACTCTGTAGGATTTTCATATCCACTATCTCTCTGAACACAGAAGAAAGAATCGGCTTCACCCACAAGTCAATGGGGAGGAATTTAGGATTTCTTAGGTTACTGCAATCTGAAGAACCATAGATTATACTTGTAAGAACTCTCACCACATGCTCTACAAGAACTGTCCGTGTTGATGGATGTCTTAAGTCTGAAAATGATTAGTCATGGCTTCCCTTCTATAAAGTAGGTCTTGCTATTTACTCTTTAACCCATTTGATTGCATAGCTTGTTTGTGCTTTGCATCCACCAGTAATTACTCTTACTGTGCTGCAAGTATATACAGAATGTAGGTAAGTCGGTTAAACTAAAGTCTAGAGATGTTAATTCCCATCTATAATTTTATGACTTGAAATTTTACTAGTGACAGCTTTTGTCAGTTTAGTTCATATGTAGAGTCTGTATAATCAATTTGCCTGATTTTGCTTCGCTGTTAAGCATTATTAATATGTAAACCCATGGCCAACCAGACAGAAGTCTGAGATTGTTAATGAACTATGGAGGTGTTCACCTGTTGGTCATCCCTTTAAATCACAAATATCTCAACAGGAATTTAATAGTTGTTTCTACAAAATGGATATTGAAGAGCTCCTACTTAAAATCAATGAGTCCTATATCTTGCTTTCTTGTAACAAATTCACTACCATGCTTTCTCTTAGATTGTGAATTCCTGTGATTCAGGCTGTCTTTATTATCTTTACATATCCATAAATACTTTTCTTCACTTTTCTTCTTTTTTTCACGATAAACATGTTTAATCACAGCTGCAGTAGATGAGGAGATGCAGTGAAGTAAATACAAATATCAAGGATGACCCTTTATTATTTTGCATTCTGCTTTATGATTTTTTTCAAAAAGACTTTATGGGGTTGCCAATACTGTAGTATAATAATTTAAGGAAAAAAAATTAAAAACATTTTAGAAGCAGGTGCTTTTTCTGTGTCACCTCCTTGTTGGGATACTCTTGTATTCATTTGTACAGCAGTTTTATTTTTCTGAATGTAAAAATAATTTAAGAGCCAAAATAAAGCCCAGCTGTCTTTGGGGTTCTTGTCCAAAACAATCTTTAACTTCATTTCTCATTCTTCTCAGCAGCCTCTTGCCTAAAAAGACACCTAAAGTAAATTCCCCCTTATCTTTCAGGTTTTTTAGGAATCTATGATTCTTGTTTTACTGTGTCTTGAGGAGCTGGACAGCAAAATATATCAGTGGCTGAGAATTTTGAGACAAAGCATAACTTACATGTATTTCCTGCAGCATGGATTTCAATACGCTACAAAATAGCCAGAACAGTTTTCATTCAGAATTGTGGCCACTCCGTAGAGCACTTGGGTAAGGAGTAAGAATTGTGGGTTCTGGATTGTCCTCAGTCTCATCTCCTTCCTTCTAGAATAATGTCCTAATCACCTGATAGCAGAGTCGCCTTTAAATTTAAATCATTGTACTGCAAAGAAGGCAGGATATTTGAGTCCATAAGACATGAATTTTTATGAAGGGCTACATGAGGCCGCAGGATGTTCTGCTGAGTTACCAAATGTTTGGGTGTATTTTCTGTTTTGCAGTGCATGAGAATTTTCAGTCTAGCAAAATTTTTCCACTTATAGAAATAAATGGTTGTCACTTCTATAATTATGGTTAAGCAGTAGTTAATGCTTTCTTTGTCCAACACATTGTGGCTGATTGCAGTTCACATCTATGAAAGTGTTTGCATGTTGCTTTATTCTTCTTTAGTCTATAATGGAGAACTTTGAATTGTTCATTTGTAAAAGCTCAGTACGTTAATAAATGATGGTGTTAACTATCTTTTCAGCATAAAACACAGATAATAGAGTCCTTTCATGAGTGCATTTGAGTGAATATTTTAAATTCTCTTTTTTCTTTACTAGGAAAATGTTCTCTGTAAGATTTAAATTTTTTTACCAAAAACTACTAGCTAGAAGCTAATTTGAAGCATCGGGAGTCAGATGATAACAAAATAGGGTAAAAGGCAACAAATATAATTGCTTGTCTGCTGTTTATAGATTATCTAAAGAGCAGCCATGAAGTTGACACTCAGTTTCTGAGTGGCAGCTGTGAATTTGACAATTATCTTGTCCATTTCCGAAAACTGTAAGCATCAGCAACTGTTGGCACACTCAGGAAAATAGTATTGCCTGGTTTATCTGTTTTCCTTTTTAAAGATTATTACCACCTCTGCTGTGTCTGAAAATTGTTCTAAATGAAAACTTCAGTTTTTCTAAAATTTTTATCTTACTTCCAAAGCCAGGTTTTTTTTCACTTCTCCACGGTATTTCATGTTTAACATTCAGTCATGACTACAGAATACAGCTGAACGTGTTACAAAGAGTGATTTGAGTAACCTTCGCTTAGATTATAAAATCTGAATGATCACTACAACCACACCCATAAAACAATGAACTTTCATAAAAGACAAATTAAATAGAAGGAAAACGGGCATCTCACAAGGACAGAGTGAATGTAGAGAGACCTTTTCATTCCAAGGTATGTCAGCTGGGTTATAATTGGCTCTAATTAGCACACTGTATTCAGCTATAAAAATCCTTTACCTTGAAGCTCAGTGACACTCAAAGATGTGAAATTTCTTCCTACCTTTGAAAACATCAAAGAAATTGCTTCCAATCTAGCTTTTACAACTGAAAGTTCAGTGATCAGTGCAGGAAAGGTGCAAATACATCAACAGGCATAAAGAATATTGATCTTTGGCTGGAAGAACTCTGAAAGAGTTAATTGGTCAAACCACATGTCATTGTCTATAATTAAAAATATATCTACATATATCAACACCAAATGCCAGTTATACTTTCAGCAATATGTAAGAAAAATGATGGACTTAAAATAAATAAATATGATCAGAATCAGCTTGAAGATTTCTTAGTTACCCATTCAGTTGCGTGATGATCCTGATGTCTTTTAATTTCATTTTGGAAAACTGGATTGTGGAAGGTTAGCTGTGATTGTGTGCAGGTTATAGTGCACTAATTTTTTTATCCTGTTATACATGTTCAGAAAATGTTTTCATCTCTTGGAAGGATCTAATTGATAAATCCGTGCAGCAGAACTGTATGAAATTCTGAAATACCCGTGCCAGTTGGTTACTTCTCATTATTATGGGCACAATGATGGTTGAACTTGTAATTGAAACTGCTTTATCATTTTTATCATCAACACTCATTTTCAGTTGCTCATAAGTTTTTCCAAGTTGTGCCATACAACTTTAACAAGAAACACTTCTGAAAATAAGATTGGCAATACTACAGACAAAACAGCCCAATTTAAAGCAAATCATAGAATCATTCTAGTTCCATGTCCTTGTTAAAACACATTTGAAAACATGATGGTAGCTTAATGTGCTAAATGAAGTGATTTTGTCCTAATACAAGAGAGCTCATTACAAATGAACTTTTCTAAGTAGTTGATTTTCATAGATTGACAACATAATAAGGATGCAGGTCATGGTTCCAGCAGAAGATAGATGCAGAAGCTAGTCCTTTCTTTGATCTGCTCTGTTGCCTTAGGGAAAAGTTCAGTGGGTGGGGAGTCAGCCAACACACCCTTTAGTTACAGTTCCAGCTTTTTCATCTACTTAGTGTTAATTTTCTTTTTTGGCAGAGTTCTATTTTCTCTGCATAGTCTGGCTACTCTATAACAGCAAATAGGTGCAGTCATCTGCCTGTATATCTAATGCTTGTTTTACTAACAATGCAGAGTAAAAAAGCAATGAAACTGTTCACAGAAGAAGCAAGAGGATTTTGAGAGGAAGGTATCGGCTGAGAATAACTGAGGTTGTGTTTCACGATGTGAGAAAATGACACTGTCACTTTTTTCTGTTACCTGCAACTTGCTATTTTCTTTTCTTTGTGTTTTATACCATAAGATTAGGTGGAGTTCCATGGCTTAGATCTGGGGCCAGCCAGGTCATACCCACTGTCTTAGGAAGGTAGGAGTAATGCAAAATTTGGGATAAAATAAGAGCATGCATAGTGTGCAGCACCGAGTTGGGAAGGTAGCTCGTGGCTGCCTAATGTTGGGCTTATTTGCCCAAGGCTGCATCTACTCATGCAACCTTCTTTCATCTCTTCAATCCAGATACTGAACTGATTCATGTAAAAAGCTAAACAGACTAGAAAGCGTACATCTAGCGATGGACTCTTGACAAACCTCAAGAGGTACTTTTTCATATATGCACTGAGGATGAGAGCAGCTTATCAAATGCCTTTGAATAACTTAAGTTTTTGTCTAGAGATGGGAAGAAGTTTTTTCGTGTAGCTGTTGATACTAAAGTTGTGATCTCTGCCTTCAGCTGTATTGTATAAGATGATTGGGAGGTTGCACAACTTTTAAAAGTGTTGGATATGGAAGCCTATTCTTATTAAATGACAAGTATTATTCTTTTAACCTTACTGTTTTCTCCAGCAAATTTATTAGGGTTATAGTGCATATACTTAGCTATGCTGCCCATACTAACTGGCTTGAATATGCTGCTTCTCATGGGCAGAACTAGAGATGAGGACTGCTTTCTTGCATTCCTTCATGTATAGCATGAAACTGGTGAATCACACTTAAAAAGTATATGTTGATTGAGTCATGATGACAGCTGCTCAACTGGAAGAGGTTCGCATCAAAGCTCTTTGGCTTATGATTTTTGGTGCATCTTCAAAAGGATGCACATTACATATGAAGAACTTCCAGGTTTCAAGCTAAAGCACTCTAAAGTGAGTGTACGTCAAGGTCTGTTTTTTTCTGTGTATGTATGCAGAATGACTGCTACAGTGACATAATCACTGTTTTGCATGATCACTGTATGATTCCATATGCAGAATAGACAACAAATGGAGGAAGAATTTCAAGAAGCTTTCTTTTTACGGTTAGGCTAGAATCTAGGGAAACTGGGTGGCATTCCTTTTTCTGACAGATTTGAATGGGGTGTCAAAGGCCACTCAAAAGAAAAGGATGTCTATATTAGCAGGGACTAAAAGATTCCATAAGCAAGCCTAAGTTTGGTATCACATAGCTTTTAAGTAACTGATGCTGCAATATAATGTTCATCTAGTATGCGTAAAAACTGCTAGATTGCTAGTTAATGGCAGATTTTGCACCTAAAGTATGGGACGGATTTCAGCTGAAGGAAACCATAAGGAACATGATTTAATATGTTTTGGAACAGATTAGATCCACAGAGTTAAAATAGCTTTCTAGTACAAATTCTGATTGGTTTTAATGTTAGGTTGTTTTTTTCATTTTCTGTTTCTGTTTTACAGTGTTATGTGGGAACCAATGGGAGACGGTAAAAAGATTATTTCGCTGGCTGATAATAACATATTATTGTGGGATTTGCAAGAAAGTTCAGCCAAAGCTGTGGTAAGAAATTTTTTTTAACGAATCATAATAGACTTGAATATAGTACAAACAACAACATTCACTAGCCTAGAATTGGCTAGTCTTTTAACTACTCCTTCAGAAATATCTTGTTGCCTTTAATGTGGGTGGGGCAAATGAATACCATATCAGTTGTCTTGAATACGAGTGTATAAGATTAGTATTTTGTATCTGTTGCTAATGGTTAAATATTTTCCTTTTTCTAGAGTTCCCCTTACTTTCCTACTGGTTTTACAGTGAATAATCTAAAATAAAGCAATGCTAATTTGATAAATGTGTATGAGGGAAAAGTGATCAGTAAAGCCAAAGGTTATTGAATTCAGATAATAGTATATTAACTCATGTTGGTTAACACCATGCAGCTGTCTGTTTAATTTACAACCCTTGTATGTGTAAGCGTAATATAAATTTCTGTATTTACTATGCACTGCTTTGATTTCTCAGTATTTAATTTAGTACTATACTGTCTATTCAGATTATTTCACTCATTGTTAAAACCTTCTTATTCAGGAACATATGTAAAAAGGTGTCATTGGCATAGATTTCTGTCTGATTATGCCACCTCTTATAGATAAAAAAAAAAGTTTGCTTATTTATGTATAATGACATAAATTATATATAGAAAACTTCAAATGTTTCTATATAGAGTCATTTAGATCAGTGTCTGTCCTTAAAAATGGAAACTGATTATGTCAAGGACATTATTATTCAGTCGATCTGTTGTCACTTCTTGAACAAACTCCTCAGTTCGGGGTTAATTTCTTTTCTTGGATGCTGCAGAATCAGATTTTTGAACTGGCAGTTGCTTAAAGAGTCAAGACATTGTGTCCATAAACTCTTCCCTGTTGTACCGTCTGACTGTGTGCAAATAGATGAAGTCTTGAGCTGTTACTATTTTGCTAGATTTTGCATGCTATCAGTGTAGTGTAATATAGTTTAATCCCTTATGTTCATAATCAGGCCCTTTGGGTTCCTTCATTAAGTGAGGAAACTTCAGCGTTTTTTTCACCTGGAACTTCAATCAGTGTTATGTTACCTTACAAGTCATCTTCAAAGTGGTGTTTGTTTTTATCAAATTGATGTTGAGAGTTTCTGAAGGCTTGCCTTCAGGAGCTTGTCTGTGGCATTGTATCCCCTGGATTTGTGTTAGTCCTACATAGTCAGTATTTCTTTTCTAATGACCGCATAGCGCACAGACTTTTTTGGAATGCCTTCTTTAAACCTTTTCAAAAACTACTTTTGGGGGTGGTCCTGCTTCCATGCTATAGCTTTTCACATCTCTTTGAAGTGCTGGGACTGCTAGACTACTTAGCATTTTCCCTTTCTCCTCCTTTCTCTCTTTGGGCAGCTCTGTCCTCTCTTGATAAAGTTCTTTTAATGTTAATTATTTTTTTCATTGTCCGAACCACTTTCTCATAACTATCTCAAACTTCTTCCTAATCCTAACCTCTCTGAAATACGATTTCCTTTGGGATGCTGTCTAGTGTGTTACCAGTCTCTCTATAAGTATGTGTGGGAATCTTGTAATGAATGCCAAATTTTTTTTTTTTCCTAATTTTATTTTTCTTGGGATTTATTTACTAAAATTTTGCAAGTTGCGTCTTCATTTTACTATTCCTTTCCTCAAAACTAACCTCCTCACTCCATCACACAAATACTTGTGAGAGTAAGTATGATTTCCATTTTCTTTTCCTTCCATTGCTAGAACTGGGTTCTGCATAATTTTGCAGAGGACTAGGCTCTTCACCAAACTATGTAATTTCAGCATGATTTTGGAAATCAGTATTTCTGTCCTCAAAGCAATATTCAGCTTGCAGATCCCTTCAGTATTTCAATTAGTGTTCCTAGAACATCTTTTATTCTGTTATTTTTAAAATATGCCTGTACTGCATCAAATATTGATGGCAAAATAAGGACTCCAGAAGGCAAAGTGATAAAGAAACTAATGGGATTTAACCTGTGACATTGCTATATGCTTATATTTGATAAAAGGAAACAAGAAAAACCAGAAGTGAAATTTTGCATCAAAAAACCTGCTTCATCTAATGAAGCTACTAACACTATGAAAGTAGATATATCGACCCTTGACCGACATCTTCAGTTAAGGAGAATTTTGAAATGTTTGTTAAAAACCTTAGTTTGCAGAAGTTAGGAGTGTCATTTATGTTTTACAGTCAGGCTCTCAGGAGGCCTGATATAGAATTTGACTGATTCTCTATATTTCTGTCTAAAATAATCTAGTATCTCATGTGAATAGACTGTAAATTAGAATTGCCTGTGATTAAAATTTTACCTGGAAATAACTGTTTACCATTATCAGTCTTCTGCTCCAGCAATTTTGAGTTACTCTTAGATGGTATTTGCTCCATCACTGAGTCAGTGACCGCTTTTAAAGTGAAGTTTAGTAGTGAAAGTCCATGGAAACTTCACCACAGATAATCTATTTCCAGGCATCTAAATCTTAAGTCAGGTGAATATCTTCTAAGATGACTGGTACTGTTGCATTCCTGTTGAATGTTTGTCTGCAACAAATTTGTCTCAAACATGTCTGTGGGTTCCTGAGTTAACCAGAGTCCAGCTGAACAAGACTGAGGAAAGCATGAAGCATCTCTTTGAAATGCCTACCGTAGACTTTCTAGTAATTAAAATGATGATAACCTAAAGTCCAGTATCATAGGCTTTTCAGGCCTAGCATCAACTGCTGTGTATTTCTGAAATCTCTGAAGATTACCTCCTTCCTAAGAGATTAACTCCCTGTTAGAATCCGTAGAAGGCTGAAAAAACAACTCTTATAAAGTAGCAATTTTATATTTACAAAAAATTATGTAGGACTGACAGTTACAGGGAGCAATGAGGAAAAATAAGAAATGTTTCATTACTGAGATGGCTTTCTGTTTAAAAAAAACAACTAAAAACACCAAAAAAATTAATACTCTACCCCATCCTTTGCTGCTATAGTATTTAGAATGCAAGAGAGAAGTCTGTGAGAACAGGTTGGTTAGGAGACAGGTAGCATTGGTATGGGTAAGCAATAAATATATTTTCCATTTGATTATCACCATGTACAAGGAGTATTTGTAGGCCAATAAGCTGTTGGTGAAATAGTGATTTCTTTCTGTATATATCCTGTTTATAAGGGATTGTTGAATGCAAAATATGTTGTAACCCTCAAAAGCACATGATTTGTATTTTAATGCTTTTTGGTCAGAGTATAAAAATACATTTTTCTGGGATATTGAGAAAAAGAGCTTTTTGGCCTTGAAAACAGGTATAGAACAGCCTACAGAAAAAAAAGAAAAATCAACTCTCACCAACATTAAAAAGGGGGCATGTATTAAAAAAAAAAAAAAAAAAAAAAGAAAAAAAAAAAGAAAAAAAAAAAGTTTTCTGAAGAGAGACCATGGAAACTATTCACAGTTCCTTTGGAGGTTACAGCTGATTATACAAGGTGTCAGTTGGTGCTATGTAGAAAATTCTTGCCAGGAAGTCCACATTTGCTTTATATGCAGATGCACAGGGAGATTATTTAAATTACAAGAAACATTGTGTTTATTGTTCATTAGAATAAAAGGTTGTCCATTTTTGGCAAGTCTTAGCCACCTGATGTCTTGTTGCTAACATGCTGTTTGGTTCTAGCAGACAAAGCAGTAAGTAGCTAGTAAACTTATGTATTTTGTAGAGACTGTTGAGGGGGAAAAGCCTTTACAAAATATTCCTGTTGCTTTAGACTTATAAGTGAAATAACCGTGTACCTGTGTGTGTATTTATTTTAACTGATTAAATCAATAGCCTAGGATTAAGATAATAATGTCAGTGTGTTAGAATTTTTTCCCTTTTTGTCAAAAACATGATGGTATTTAAGTTGAACGACATTATCGTCATTAACTAAAAGTAGGAACTGGTCCACTCTATCTGTATCAGGTAATAGAAGTAAGGAGGTATTCATTACACTGGTGAGTACTGGTCTTCCTGTTCTTCCTGTAAGAACACATTTCAGTGGCTTCCTTTTTGGATAGGTTTGCATTATAGGCAATGTTAATTTTAATGGCAAGAGGTAAACCCAATGCTACTCTTCATGGACTTTTCGTGTTTGTGAAAAAGTTCATCTAAAACTCAGGTGTAGTATTGGTGAAAAACTGAAAATATATGTGTCTTTAAAACTTTGCACAGGCCAAAATTTCTGCTTGCCTACACTGATCGAAACTTCAGAGTCTTATTGGGTGCAATCTCTTCTATCTGCCTGGGAGTTACAAGTTGCATTGTTTAATTAGAATTAGCCTGAAGAATTTTAGGGTTCCTGATACTTTCAGCACTTCTTTGTAATAAAATTACTGGTGTGTTCATTCTCTGAATTATCTGGTCAATCTGTCATAGGAAACATTTACTAACCATAACTTACTATACAGTTTGGTAGGCTTGGGGTTTTTTTTACCCCTTTCAGAGTTTTTTGCTACCTTGTTTCTTCATTATAGTATTTAATACAGGAATATATGTGTGTATTTGCATTAAGACAAGCTTCTTCTGTCCTCTTGATCACTCCCTTTATTATTGTTTTGAGGACATTTACCTTCTGGGGTGAAACTAATCTTATGCTCACTGCATCATTACCCTTTGCAATTAAATTAGCTATTCTTTGCCATTTATAATCATTAGCTGAACCCAAGAGAAGCCCAACCAATCCACAAAGTCTGGATAGATTCTGCTGAAAAGATGACAGTTAATATTTCTGTATGCAGGCTTTAGCTCCAATGTCACCAAATCACTAGAACTCTTCCTTGGGTAAATGCCGTATGTTTGGAATGGCAGAGGAGTGCAACAGAATGAAATGGAGATGTTAAAATATCTACGTTTTTCTGTTTGCCTTATGTTTTCAGAAAAGGGAGAAGTAGAGGTGTGGTTTTGATCATTTTTATGCAAATGATTAATTAGATTCTTTTTAGATGTCTTGTCCCTTCTGGATTCTTTAGTAGCATTTAACATATAGGTGATCTTAATTCAGAACAACAGAAAATATCTGGCAGTGGCATTCCAGGCAAGACAGAAGGTCTTGTGGGGAAGATTTAACACTCTGTCTGGGTAAAAGTAACGTACCCAAATATCGGAGGATGTTAGGAATAAGCATGAGACGCTTTCTTGGCAAGATGGCTGCTGTTCCTCAAGGCAGGAAATACATTGTGGACTTTAGTGGAGAACTTTGTAGAGTGCCCCATAATTACTGCAACTAGAATAAACGTAGATTAATTAAAGGAGGGCAAAAACCTGTCTGACGAAAAACGAAAGAGAAGTTAATTACTGGATCAGAAAGAGGATAGAAGACCAGTTCTTAAAGAGTTGGTGTTGGGATCAATTTTGTTTAATGGTCTCCTTAACAATAGCATAGAAGTAGGAGTGAAATGATGAAAATTGTTGACGACAGAAACTTGGAATGCATCATCAGTATATAGGAGTAACAACATATTTCAGAGGATGAACTTAATGTTTAGTTTAATTTTTGTAGTATAAAGCAGAAAACTTGTGTTTCAGGAACAAAAGTATTTTTCTTGCTGTGACGTAGAAACTCAGCACTTAAAAATATGTCAATTCTCTTACTTAGCTATTCTGAGAATGACTCTGAGCTGCCAGTATGATGAGGCTATTTGAAAAGGCAAATGACTGTAAGATGGTTCAGGAGACAAGAACGGTTATGAAAGGACTACGTGGCAGGGTTGCCTGCAATGGGAGGAATTGAACTTGATGAATTTAAAATCCTCATCAATATTTCTGTTTCTGACAATAAGAAGCCAGAAACACACTCATCCCTTCTTAATGTGGATCTCAAAATAGTCTTTCAAAGGCTTTGTTACTGTGGTTATTAAAAGGACGTCTCCTTGAGGCTGTCTTGATGTCTTCACACAACCTCTAGCATGAACAGAATTGTGGCCCATTTCCAGTTGATGAGGGTATGCTTAAAAAGCAAAAAAACAATGTTGTGTGTGATTTGTCTCAATGAATTTAATAATCACTACCATGAGTTAACTTCTTCCAGTTGATACTCTTTAGAAATTCTAAATATTTATGGACTTAATTGTTTATGATGTCTTCCCTACCCTGTCTTCACTAGGAAGCAGTCAAGATCAAATAAGCATGTGCCGCGTAAGCCTATGAATATTTCATAAGTGGAATAATGACTTAGTGGTCTTATTTAGAATGCACTTGAACATCCATCAGATTTTTAGTCTTACAACTTCTTGGGTAAGAGGTGAGAGTTTCTTAGGGTTCACTTTTCTTTTGTTTGGGTTTGTTTGTTTTTATTTATTCTGTTTAAAACAGCTGCTGCTGTAAGGGTAAGAAAACTAAAGTTATTAAATATTTATTTTTTTTTAAAAAAGGCATTCAGGAGTCAAAAGGCATGTTTTCTCATTTATCAAGTAAAACATTTCTGGTTTTTTATCTTTCAAATAATTTCTAAGTGTTAAAAACCCCCCAACAATATATTTTACACACTTCAAATTGTAACGGCCGTTTTTGTCAAGAAAGTAAACCGAAGTGATTTCCTTAAAGAAAATGCAGGATATCAATGTATTGATAAGTATTTAGTAGATTGCTGCAGTTGCTAAGCCTTTACATAGAAATTTGCATCTTTTGCTCTCCCTATATAATGACTGATAATCCCATTTTTTCAAATGAGAAAATTCTGAAATAAGAAACTAGTCTGTGTACTAATATTTACCAAGTGGATTGATTTTAATTAACAGAAATCTTCATATTTTTAACACTTTTATGCTAGCCTGTATTTTGTAGTAAAAATATTGCTTGAGTGTCACTGGTAACCATTTATACGTACTAAGAAATGTAGCGTTTACTTTAATTTTGTACTACTTTTGTTATCCAGAAAGATGTTATATGAATTTCTAAATTAATCAAATTAGAGCACTAGAACATTCTCTGTTTTCTACATATTTTATTCTTGGGAGATTTTCTAACCGTTCTAAAAAAAACATTTTCTAACGGTTTGTGTCAAAGTCTGTGTCGTGGTTTAACCCCAGCCAGCAACTAAGCACCACGCAGCTGCTCACTCACTCCCCCCCACCCAGTGGGATGGG
>JANHGO010000037.1:25370471-25494633 GCA_024606505.1 Aquila spilogaster
AAACCCTGGAGCTACTCTGTCACCTTGACAACACAGCCCATGGCAATATGGCCTGGTAGGATTCTGCATATTTTATAGTCCTAGAAAAAGCCTACAGGAAAGACCTGTGCTGTTAGTTTTGTGCAGATTTATACTGTAGAAGGTATACTATACATTTTAAAACGATTGTCTTTAAAGAAAGTATGAATTGGATTTTTGTCCCAGCTATTTCATAGATAAAATAAACATTTATTATAGTCCTGCAAACACAGACGGAGTAACAGCTTGTACTGTTTTAATGTGCTTCTCCCCACCTGCCCTCATCTAAAACCTTTGTTGCACAAAGGTATAATACTTAGCACTTCACTGTTTTTGTGGAATATGAATTTGACGTTGTCAGGTGAGCAAGTACTGTGAAATGAAGACTGATTTGGCATAACTGTAAGTAATTTATTAGGGATAAGAATTCATTGTATTATTTGTTTCTTGTTTAACTACTCTTTTCTGTGACCTAAGAAAAGGCAAGGAGAGTTGCAGTACTGGAGAGAGAACTACAGAGATTTGTTTCCCTTTCTGTTCTTTGAAATATCCACTGGATATTAACAAGTCCTTTGCTTTGTAGGTGTGTGACGTGTTCCAGCTGTTTCCTGAACAAGGACACTAATGCAATTGGTTCATATTTCACCAACTGCAGTATTGTTTTACATGTTTGTAGGACTAAAAGGCCATCTTCCACTGGCAAGAAAAGTTGAAATTATGAGAACGTGTTTTGTAGTGGTCTCAGGAATTCCTGTCCTTCTGTCATGGAGCACAGTCCCTTTCAACTTCTAGTAGAATTTTAAGCAGACTGGAATAACATAACAGATTCTTGTAAATTAAATGCAGTATTTTGGAACTGAAATTAGGCAAGGATAAAGTAGCATCAATGTTGGGACAGTTGTAAGTGTCATAAATGAGTGGAAGGGGCTTCTTGTGTCTGAATTCAAACACTTGATGTGTGAGGTATGTCTATCGTGATCTTAATATACTTAGATATATTCTTGTAGCAGTAATTTTAAGTTGTATCAAAAGGGAATGGTAGTTAAAAATCAGTCTCAGTTTCTTTTCAAAATCCAGTTATGTGAAATTTTCATTAACTAGCCAGTAAGAAAAAAATGTAGAATTTAGTAATGATAGCTAAATCAGTTGATTTTTAATAATGGTGTACGTTTTACTGAGTTTTAAGGCTCTATTGATAGATTGGAACTGAAATTTCAAAGTTAAAAAGAAGATAAATAGAAGGTAATATTTCTTACATTCTTTAGGAAAGATCAGTCACAGTGTATTCAAATGTATGTTATTAAGGCTACTTTATTCTATAATCTCAGTATAACTAATCTTAATTTTTTTTTTGATGGTAGCAACTTTAATGCCTTGCTCAATTTAATTTGTATACTTTTTGTTCTAACTCTTTGATATTATTAAGCAAATTCATTCTTACTGTTGAAAAATTCTGATAATTATTTTCCAGTATAGTTGGAAACACTGAGGGTTTTTGTTTATTTTCACGTTTTGCCCCTTAAAATTTATTTGTTTTGTCTTTTGAATTGTCTGAAATCTATTTCTCTTTCTTATGTTGAGATACGTTTTGTCAGAGGAGAATGATTTGGGGGCACATCACTCTTTAAGTCAGAATGTGGATTTCTTTAAAGACTAGGAATCTGCTGTAGTTGGTAGTAAGTTCATAAACAATTGTCTCCTGTCCTGTGATTGTTTTTGTTCAGTACTAATGCTTACAAATATCTACTACCCATTATCTATGTAGGTTTTCAAGACATGTCTCCATTACATTTGTTCAGTACTCTGTTTTTGATTCTCATTTTGTATTCAGACTTCATTGTTAATCTCTGCTGATCTGTCTTATCTCTGTCACTTTAATATTGCAAAATTTCTGTGTATACAGTTGGTTAAAATTTAATTTATGTATCTCCCCTCTTATAAACAGTACATATGTATGTGACTGCGTGTTATTCTCATTAAGTTGCATACCTGGCTGGTACTGTAGAGTGTCAGGTTGTCATATGGACAACATAAATACAGTCATAAAGGGAAAATGAACAGAGATTAAGAGAAGTAAGAAAAGTGGAAGCATGGGAGGAATGAAAAATTCGGTTCTGAAGTAGCAAACAGCCATCAGTTCCTATAGAAAGGGATGAATACGTTAGGAAAATATATATATTTGCCAATTATATAACATAATACATATATAATATAGATAAAGCCAATAACATCATTAAGTTTCTCTACATACTGAAGTTGAGTTTTTCCTTTGTGTCCCACTCTATAAATCCTAAATATAGACTTGCAAGTATTATCAAATCTAAAAGATAGGAAATTATTTTCTTCTATGAAATCTGAAGAACTTGGAGATGTCACTGAAACATTAAACTAAATTTTTGTATTCACAGAAGCTACAAGTGAGCGTTTGCACAATTTTTAAGTCTCCAAGTAAAGTATTGACAAGTACCATCTTTTCTTTAAATGTGTGATTGCACAGTACAGAGCAGCCTCATTAAAGCTGGTTTATTGTAGAAGTACAAATTCACTATAGCAGTCTTTTCAGCTTGAGTGGGAGTTTACTTAAGATACCGCATGCAGATTGTGTTATAGCTCCAATTTTATCATTCCATTACTGAACACCATCACCTGGTGCAAGTTAAGCATATTTGTATTTGAGGCCCTGAAGACAAATGAGTATCATCAAGAAGTGAGATTCAGAAGTGTTTTACTTATTTTCTTTTGAAGGAGAAAAAAAGAGAATCAGAAATATGTGCAAAGAAAAGTGAAATTGGTGGTTTTAGTAACTTTACCACTTTCAGGCTGTATTCAGGTAACGCATTTGCTGTCATGTTATTGATAACATTAATTCTTCTATAGTGTACAACTTTGTTAGCGATCAGGATCTATATAATAAAATTCTACCTTATCATTTATTTCATTGCAAAAAAATGTCCAAAACAATTCAGTGAGCTGATAAATTGAAACTTGGAAGTAATGCTTATTTTAGGAGGATCATGTTTTTTTAAAGTATTTTAACTGTTGCTTAACAGCAAAGGTATGTAATAAATGTAGTCATGATTTCTTTTGAAGTAAAAACTTTATTTTAATACTTGATATGTCACTGTACCAGGAAGATAATTGTGAGGAAGGAGATCCCTCTGATATTTGTATAGGAGTTTACTGAGTACCAGGAATGCCAATTGCATGGTAAAGGGCATGAAGTACTGTTTTTCAGGCTTTTGTTTTTTTTGAAGCGGTTGCCTAGCTGTTACTAATTGTTTCTGTCATAGGTCTTTCATTTCTTAATGTAATGCCAAAACAAAAGAGAGCTATCAGGAGCTGTATATCAGTACGGGTGATGGTTACAGACAGATTCAAATAATTGTCACCCTGTTAGAATAGCTGTTCCATATCTGTTTCATTCCACATGCTTACTGTGTTCCCTATCACCCACCACTGGTGTTACACAGTGAAGTACATAGATTTAAAAAAAAATAAAATTCTGTATGATAAGAGACTTCTTTAAGAATGTAACTTACAGCTTCTTTTCTATACTGTTATTCTCTCCATTGTATTCTTTTCCTTTCTAAAACTGTGAAAACTTTGACTTTGTTCTATTGCTTTTTCCTTTCTTCCTTAACTCTTTACAGGATTTTGCTCTCTCAAGTCTTTAATTATCTTTTATTGTAAATAAATCCATAAAATATACATGAATTGAAGTGTTCCTTCATTTTTTCCTCATATTCATCATCTCATTCTCCACCTTTCACATCTTCTAAAATGTGATCAGAACTAGCACAGGAATTAATAACCCTGAGGTCTCTTTCATTCCTTTGATTTTTTTTTTGTTAATTTTCAGTCATTAGTACTGTGCAAGTTTAAAACATTAAGCTATTTATGCAGTAACATATAGTAGGGAATAATTGTGATTCATTAACTGGCTAGTGAAATAATAAAACGTTGTATGTCCAATTTATAACATTAGTTTTTGATCAGGATTTGGCTCTAGTATGGTAGAGCACAGGAAATCAGTAAGTTCATGAAGGACAGTATGTAGACTTTGTGAAATGTATTCAGTTAATTTTTTGCCACTTGTGATTAATTCAGTAGATTTCATATGATGTAAATGAAATTTAGTTTTGTTGAAGTCTTTATAGTTTGTTTACTGTAGATTTGTAAGTCATAATATGAAAAGTAGTATAGAAATATTGTTATTCTATGAAAAGTAGTATAGAAATATTGTTATTCTAAAACAATGAGTTTATTTCACTTTTCTGTTTTAACTTTGAAAATAGTTTTTTCCATTTCAGTTTTCGCTATGTTGTCACTTTTTGTAGTTTACCTGCTGAATTACTTGAGACTTTACCCAACTGAAAGGAAGATGACACTTTTTATTAAGTACTTTTAACTAATAACTTCTAACTAATAACTACTTTATTAAGTATTTTAGCTATTCTCAGCACTAAATAAAATCTCTTAGGTTAAATCTCTCAAGTTACTGCAATCTGGAGCTCTTCAGTAAGGGCTCTTACCGTACTCCACAAGAACTGTTCTTGTGTAGAAATTGTGTATTTTATTGCTGAAAAATGAATGCAGTAGAGCATGGCTACCTAATGTCTTCAGTCGGAAAACTCTTAGTCATACCTTCCTTTCTACTGAGAGCAGGTCTTGCTGTTCAGTGTTTCATAAATTTTCATTGCATAGGCTGATTGTGTTTTATTTCTACCAGTATATGCAGGACATAGGTAAGCTGGTCAAGCTTCTGACTGGAGATGTTGATTCATATCTGTAGTTGTTCATGACTTGAAATGTTAACATTGACAGCTTTGGTCAGTTTAGTTCATATGTATAATCTCTATAATCAGTTTTCTCAATTTTTCGTTGCTCTTTTAAGCTTTATTAACATTAAAATGTAATAATTTGTAATATACTACACACATAGTCCGGATGGAAACTTGATATTGCTGATGAGCTATAGCAGTGTTCATTTTTTTTCACTTTGAATCACAAATAGTTCAGTAGAAATTTAATACTAGTTTTCTATAAAGTATGTAAAAACAAATGGTTTCTATATCTTGATTTCATGCAACAGATTCACTACCATACTTCTTGTTAGTCTGAATTCCAGAAGTTCACAATCTGTCTTTATACTTATTTTTGTCAGTATCTACTCAGTGCTGAAAGTGTGACTCTTATTGAGGAGAGCCTAATCAATTCTTTTTCTGCTATAAACTTGTGTAACTGCACAGCTGCAGTAAATGGAGATGCACTGAGATAAATACGGACACTGAGGCCGACCCTTTATTATTTTGTGTTCTGCATTTCTTTTTTAAAGTCTTCTGGGGTCACCAGCATAATGGTTTGATGACTTAAGGGAATACATTGAAAACAGTTTAGAGTATGTACTTTTTCTGTGTCATCAGAATACTCTTGGATTCATTTGTGCAACAATTACGTTATTCCAAATGTAAAAATTTTTGGAACCGGAGTAAAGTACAAGGTAGATGTCTTTTGGTGTCCAGTCCAAATGAACCTTTAACTTTTTTGTTCTTCTTAGCAACATCTTAACCAGAAACGGTACCTAAATTCACTTTCAAGTTTTTTTTTAGGTAGTGGTGTTTTTTGTTTTACTGTTTTGAGCACAACATTTACCTTGCTGGATGACAGTTTTGAGACAAGTATAACTTGTATGCACTAAACATTTACTTCTAACAGCATGGATGTCAATAGAACCAAATACCAGCCAGAACTATTTTAATTAAAAAATGTGCCCACTCTGTAGAGCACTTGAGTAAGGTCTAAGAATGGTGGATCCCAGGCTGTGCTGTGATCCTTAGTCATACAAAAATATCCTAGTCATCAGATAACCACCTTTTAAATTTGAGTTATTGTACTGTGAAAAAGGATATTTGTATGAATAATACATTAATTTTTCTGATGTGCTGCATCGAGTCTGCAGGATGTTTTGCTGAATAATAGAATGTTTGGGTATATATTCTGCTTTGCAGTGCATGAGAATTTTCAAGTGAACAAATTTTTTCTACTTACAGGAACTAATAGCTGTCATTTCTGTAACTACATTTAAGCAACAGTTAAAGCTTTCTTTGTCCAAGATATTATGGCTGACTTCAGTTCACAGTGACAAGTGTTCGCATGTTGCTTTATTCTTCTTTAGGCAGTAGTGGATAACTTGGAGTTGTTCATTTGTAAAAGCTCATTATGTCAATAAAAGATGGTGTTAACTATCTTTTTAGCATGAAAGGACTGTATTGTCTGTTTCATGTGTGCATTTGAGTGAATATTTTAAATTCTCTTTTTTCTTCATTAGGAAAATGTTCTCTACAGGATTTAATTTTTAAACTTATTTAAGCAAAAAACTACTAGCTAAAAGCTAGTCTTGAAGCATCAGGAGTCAGATGATAACACTGTAAAAGAAAGCACATATAGTTCTTTTTCTGCTGCTTATAGAGTCTTTAAAGAGCAGTGGTGAAATTGGCACTCAGTTTCTGAGTGGCAGCTATGACTTTTGACAAGTATCTTGTCCATTTCTGAAAACTGTAAGCATGAGCAACTGTTGTCACACTCAGGAAAATGGTATTGCCTGGTTTATGTATTTTTCTTTTTAAAGAACACCACCACTTCTGCTGTGTCAAATTTTAAAAAACAAAGTCTAGAGTGTATGTATTATTTCGAAAGCAAGTTGCTTTTTCCACTCAGAGTATTTTTTGCCTTCTTCTTGTTATTTCATGTGTTTAACATTTGGTTATTAATGCACATTACAGCTGAAAGAGTCATTTGAATAATCACTTAAATTATAAAATATGAATGATCTCTGCATCCACACCCTTAAAACAATGAACTTTCATAACTGATAAATTAAATAAGAACAGAATGGGCATTTCACAAGGACAGAATGTTTGTGCAGAGATCTTTTTGTTCTAAGGAATGTCAGCTGGATTATAATTGGCTCTAATTAGCCCACTATTCAGCTGTAAAAATTCTTTACCTTGAAGCTCAGTGACTCTCAGATGTGAAATTTCTTCCCACCTTTGAAAACATCAAAGAAACTGCTTTCAATATAGCTTTTATAACTGAAGACTTGAGTGGTCAGTGTAGGAAAGGGGCAAATATATCAAAAGGCATCAAGAATATTGATCTCTGGCTGAAAGAACTCTTAAAGAGTTAATTGATGAAATCTAATTTCATTGTGTATAATTGAAAGAATATTTACATGTGACGCCAATTATCAGTATAATACTTTCAGCAACATGCAAGAGAAATGAAAAAAAAGGTAGAATTAAAATATTTAATAGAATCTTGAAGATTTTAGCTATCCATTCAACAGTGGTTCTGATGTCTTTTAAAACTAATAATACTAAAACTATGTCCTTTCTTTGGGGAACGCTCATTGCGTGATCAGATGAAGATCCTAGTGTATTGATATTTTATCCTGTTAGTTGCTCATAAAATGTTTTCGCCTCTTTGAAGGACAGCAGAACTGTATGGAATTCTGAAATATATGTGGTCATGACAATTTGTCTAATTATTATGATCAAAATGCTGGTTGAACTTGTAATTGAAATGTTTCATTTACAACGCTGTTTTCAGTTGCTTGTAAATTTTTCCAAGTTGTAAAATACAGCTTTTAACAAGAAACACTACTAAAAATAAGACTGACAATTTGGACATGAGCCAGATTGTGTTCTCACAGCCTGGAAGGCCATCAGTATTCTGCACTGCATCGAAAGATGAGTGACCAACAGGGAGACGGAGGGAGTTGTTTCCCTCTACTCAGCCTTTGTGAGGCCCCAACTGGAGTACTATGTACAGGCCTGGGGTCCTCAGCACGGGAGAGATGTGGAGCTGTTGGAACAGGTTTGGAGAAGGGCCCTGAGAATGATCAGAGGGCTGGAGCACCTCTCCTATGAAGAAAGGCTGATGGAGTTGGATGTGTTTAGCTTGGAGAATTTGCTAATATTTTGTATTTTAAGCTTGGATTGAGTCCCATGGGTTGGGTCTGGGGCCAGCCAGGTCTTAGGAAGGTGGAAGTGATATAAATTTTGAGATAATATGGGAGCATTTGTAGTGTACAGTGTCAAGCAAGGATTGTAGTCAGTGGCTGCCTGATGCTGGGTTTGCTTGCCCAAGACTGCATCTGCTCATGCAACTGTTTCATCTTTTCAATCTGAAGACTGACCTGATTCATGTAAGAAGTTACATGAGAAAATGTATGTCTAATGCTATCTCTCTTGTAGTTTATCAAGTGTTTTTCTTCATATATGCACTGAAGATGAGAACAGCATGTCAAACGCTGTTAGACCAAAGCCTTAAGTCATTAGAAGATTGGGAAAAGTTTCTCCATGATATTCTCTGTTGATATCAGTTGTGACCTCTGTCTTTAGCTGCACTGTGGCAGTAGGAGGTTGATCAAACTTACTTTAGAAGTATTAAGTACGGAAGCCTATTCTCATCAAAGGACAAGAACAGGATAGTTCTTTAACCTTTCTGTTATTTTCAGCAAAATGTTAGAGTTTTTGTGTATACACTTAGCTGTGCTTCCTGTACCCACTGGCAGAGTGTGATGTTTCTCATAGCTAGAAATAGAGAAGAGGACTGATTTCTTCTGTTCCTTCAAAGATGGAGAATCACAGGTAAAATGTGTTAGAACTGCGATGACAGCCCTGAAGTGCAAGAGGTTTGCGTCAGGGCTGTAAGGTTTAGGATCTTTGGTGCACTTCATGGTTTCAAGTTAAATTACTTGTAGTAAGTGCATGTCAAACCCTTTATTTTGTTCTCTGTGTATATGCAAAATGATTTGTGCTACAATGACAAAATCGTTTATTGTGATTCAGTATATGGGATGGATAGCAAATGAAGTATGGATTTAAAAAACTCTTAAAGTTAGGCTAGCATCTAAGGAAGCTGGATGACATTCCTTTTTCCTTACAAATTTTGACTAGATGTCAAAGGGCACTCAAAAAAAAAAAAAGGATGCACATGCTAGAGCTGACAAAAAATCCATAATCAAACCTTGTTTTGTATTATGCAGTTTAAGTAACTGACACTGTGTTAGTGTTCATCTGTGATATAAGTTGCAGATTGTTTAGTTAAAATACAGGCCAATTTCGGCTGAAGGAAACCATAGTCAAAATCATTTAGGTGTTGAAACAGATCAGGTCCACAAAATTAAAATGTCTTTCCAGGTTGTATTCCCATTGCTTCTAATGTTTGTTTTTTTTTGTTTGTTTTGCAGTGTGATGTGGGAACCAATGGGAGATGGTAGAAAGATCATTTCTCTGGCTGATAACAACATATTACTGTGGGATTTGCAGGAAAGTTCAGCTAAAGCTGTGGTAAGAATTTCTTTTTTTTAAGAAATGATAGTATACTGGGATGTAGTATGAACTGTACTCACCAGCCCCTGATTTGCTCATCTTTTAACTACTTTTTCCCTAATGATTCTTCAAAGGTATATTGTCTTTAACAAGTGTTGGGGGAAATGAATGCAGTATCAATTGACTTGATAGCTTTTAAGAAGAGGTAACGGAATGTTTTTATCTGTTGTTAATTGTTGATTATTTCCTTTTTACTAGAGTTGCCCTTTCATACTGATATTGATGATCAGGAGGTTCAAAGATTTTCTAATTCACATGATAATAGATTAACCAGTGTTGGTTAATATCTCACAGCATTGTGTTTTATATTTAGTTTAAAGTCCTTGGACATAGATGCCATTTAAATTCCCCTGCTTACTTTGCATTGCTTTGAGTTTTCAGTCTATTCAGATTGATCCACTCATTTTTTTTTTTAAAACCGTTTTATCTGATGTTCAGATATAAGTAAAAAGATTGGTAGGAATTTGTCTGATTTGATGGCTCTTGCTCTGAAAGGGTGAATGAGCAGTTGATTTGTTGCATCCATACTGTTTATGATTTTTTCTAGACAACTTCTATACCTGCCTAGAGGTTAATGATTTTTATTTTTTAAACTATTTCTTTCTGTGTCCGTATCAGTCCTTATGAGATCAAAATTCAAAAAATGAGGTGTCTTAGTCCTTACTGGTGTTTCAGTAGAATACTGATGGTTTCATTTGAGTACACTGAAATCATTTCGTCAAGACTAGGACCAGCTTTTTCATTTTTCAGATTCGTTTCTTTTGTAAAAACCCTTCATTCACTGAGGATAAAAATACGCAGTTTTGTTCATATGGCATTGCTTAACTATTCTTTTTTTCAGAACTTGTTCTTTTTGATTTCAAGTCATTGTTCTTCTGTAATTCTGATATTTTATCATACTTCCCTTTGACAACCATTAGTGCCTTTACTCACTGATCCACTTAAGCGCTTATGAACTTTGTTAAATCCATCTATATACTGATAACTGTTTTACATTCTTCTAGATTTTATTTTGTCTAGATTTTTTTCCAAAGTCTGTGTGTTTTCCTTGAAAAACCTAATTTTGTTGCCTGAAAATAGACAGCAGTCTTACTTAGTTCCTCTTCACCTACCATAAATCACTTTTCTGTGTTTTTAAAATATTGTGGTGAACCTGTATATTGTCTTTTAGGCAGAAGAAATCATGTGAGATTGGTGGTGCCTAAAATATGCCTTTGTCATGTTTTCCTTTACTTCCATGGTCACATAGCCAACTTTTCTGCCTTCAAAAAAGTGGGATGGCTTGTGTTTAAGCTCATTTTGGATTTTACAGAAGGATTCTTGCAGGCTTCCTTTTCTTATACAAGGATCCTTTATGTATGGAAATTTCCCTGTCTTACTTCTTCACTGTCCTTAGCTCTACATGTTTTCTGTCGCCTGAACATCAATAAATAAATAAAATTGTGTTAATGTCTGGGTAGAGTGTTGCCAAAGGCATCTGCAGGGACTCAGTGTGTGATGTGGAAGGTCCCTCCCCATGGCGCGTGCTATCCAGCAATATTTGGTACTTTAATTTGCTTGTGTGGAGTCCCTCTCAATGAAACTCTTCTAAATATGAATACTGTGTGCAAGATGACCAAATAGGTCTGTTTCCTGCTCAGGCACTTTAAATTTGTATGAGTTTTAATCAGATTAAAATGCAGTTATTTTGCTTTTCTATCCCCCCCCCCCCCTTCAGATATGAAACAATCAGCTTCAGTTTGTTACTAGAAATACAGCTAATTTGCATTGTCTGTGTCTTGGATTTTTCCCCTTGTTCACGTGGAATTGGAAGGAGGACAATTTCCTTTACAACTTCAAAGACAAAGTTGATTATTTTATACCTTTTTTTAACTGTGTGGAGATGTACAGCTGTCTGTTCATGGCATGCAAGCCTTGTTTAAGAACTGAAATCTTTAATTCTTACAGATTGTAGATTTGTGATCTAGTGCCTTCTATTATTTTAATAGGCATGTATGTGATGACAAGCACATGGGCCTTGATTTTTTTTTAATGCTGCTATACATTTATTCAAGAGCTTTTGACACTAATTCTTTTCCTGCAGATAAAATGTGGCATCTTGACACAGAAAACACACACTTCATGAGTCTCTTATAGCTGATTATGAAACTGGAAGCGCTTATTTGCTTGTTTAAGACAGCTACAAATGACTGCAGTATGTCTGTATTGTCTATGCAAAGTTTCAACACATCCAGAACTGAAACTGCTTAGTTTAGGTTATCAAGAAGCATAGTACTTCTAATACTTCTGAATACATTACACTGTGTAAGCCTTTCTAAAGATTACTTTGAGACACAAAATCAGTTCTATCTTCCTAATTTTCTCCACTTTTATACTAGGATTTTGAAACTCTGTTGTGCCTGAAACGTTTGGCTGTCGTGCAGCATTTTGTCCTTAGTGGAACTAATTTCACTTTAACTTTACATTTAGAAACATTTCTGATTTCTTTTTTTTGTTAGCTCTCTAGTTCTGCAGTCTTAGAAGGGAAAGGACAATTAAGATTTACTTCGGGAAGATGGAGTCCACACCACAATTGTACACAGATTGCAACAGCCAATGATACCACTGTTAGGGGATGGGATACACGAAGCATGAGGTAAAGAATAATTGCAGTCAAAAATATTCTCCTCAGGAGATGGATTTTTTTGTTGTTGCTCCTTTTTTTAAAGATTAGAAATGTGGCGAAGCTATCATTGTAGATGTAATATTTGGGATTGCATAGCTGATGTATTCACAGTTCAGTAAAGGGTTTTCTGTTTTTTTCCCTCAGCTCCAATTCTAACTTGTATACTGCGTTTTACTTGACTGTGTAAGATCATTTGTTCAATGCATAGGCATTACCTGAATGAAGATGTTCTATAAATTAACCTGAAAATCAGGATGCAACATCAGTCCTGAGTATGCTATGTCTTCATAGCATACTATGAAAAGTTAACTTTAATCTCTGAAGGTAGTTCACAGGGTGGTTTCATTCTTCATTTTTCTGATTTTAAGAATAATATACTATACTATATTGAAGACTATAGCATACCAGTCACATGAAACTAACAAATCTATCAAAATCATATCAGTATAAATTAAGACTTTGAATCTACCTGATAAGGTGTTTTCTCTCCTATTCAGTTGTGGTTTTGATAAGTAAAGAGTGATGTTGTGCACATCTGTTGTCATGACTACTAAAGCCTGTGCAAGGTTTTTTAAGATACACTTTATCCCTTAGCACATAGTAATTTATCACTAAACTGAGAAGACTGATGTCTTCTAATAACTTCTGTTGCCTTAAAGGGGGATGACTTTAAATTTAGTTCTGTGGTTCCTGCCAGCTCAGGGGTATCACAATAAATTCCTGTGTTTGCCAGCTTTGTATGCTTCTGCCTTACAGATTTGTTTAATTTAATAAGCAGAAGTCAAAAATACAAATATAATCATTAAAAGTGTCTTTTTGTATGCCTTTTCTCGTATTTGAAAGTTCTATTCTTTGTCCTGTAAAAGGATATATAAAGACATAACTTGATACGTGTTCTTGTTTATGAAGACTTCTTAAAATGAAGCATATGTGAGAGGCAAGGTCTAAGGAGAAAGGTGAAGCTGGTTGTTTTTAACATAGAACACACAGGATCCTAAGACTAAACCCTGTATTTATATTTAGATAGTGTTAAATGTTGTGAAGTCTGCTTTGTGTTCCATCTTATTAAATAAATGAATTCTCTAATACAAGATAGAGATGCTATTCTCTGAGTAACTTGTAAGAAAGGTAGTTCAGATATTAACAAGATCTGCAATGAAAAGATAGTTTGGTTAACAGAAGCAAACCCCAGAATTCTAGTTGCTTTAATAGAAGCTCATTGTCCTTGAACAAATTTAAGAGAACTAGGCTATGCTGAAGAGCTGTTTGCAATGTACTTGAGACAATCTTGCATGTATTTTTTCATCTCCCATTATGCTGTAATATGACTAGAATTATGTGAATATTTGATGAGGACTAGCTTGACTAGAAGTTAAAGTCAGAGATATATCAACCATGGCAGTATAAGACACCAAAAAATCAAGGTCAGAAAGCTGCTATACCAGCAAAGAGGGGAAAGGAGCTTCTGAAGCATCTTGAATAGCAACTTCTGTGAGAGTGTGGTTAAGATAGCTGTAAGACAGAGTAAATGATATTGAATGTAGCAAAGGAGGGAAGGAAAAAAACAAGAGGTTGGCAAGAAGACTGTTGGACTAGACTAGGAAGCAGTTGATCATTAGTAAACTTAACCAGGCAAAAGCTCACGAAGCAGAGGGGAAAAGCAGCTAGGCTGAATGAATCTTTAGAGAGAATTATATCAGGGGAATTTGGAGTCCATGAATAAATTCTAAAAAATGTGGAAGAAAAAGAATATGAGAAGAGAGCGTGACTAGTTGGAGAAAATGCTTGTGAGGCCTGGTGTAATCCTACTAATCTACACTGTAAGTGGGAAATAAAAAAAAATCTCTAAGGATGTTTTGAGAAATGGAAAGGAAGTGTAAAATTCAGACCTCAGAATTTTGAAGTTGGTTGTCTAAGTGGTATCATCTATCCCAGGTGACTGCATTAGCTGTCAAGAAAAGGATTAGTGTAGGTGTGATATACTTTGGGTTTCTTCTTATAGATCTTTTTGAGACAGGGGAAGCTTTGCCAAGGGATCTGGATAGGCTGGATTGATGGGCCAAGTCCAGTTACATGACATTCAACAGGGCTAATGGTGAGTGCTTCATTTGATTCAGAACGACTCCATACAGTGGTACAGATTCATGGAAGAGTGACTGGAAAGCTGCCAAGCAGAAAAGGACCTGGGGATACTGGTTGACAGCTAGTTGAACATGAGCCAGTGATGTTGCCAGGTGGCCAGGAAGGCCAATGACTTCCCAGCCTGCATCAGAAGTCATGTGGCCAGCTGCATTAGGGAAGGGATTGTCCCTTGTAAGCAGCACTGATGAGATCACACTTAAAGAACTGTGTTCAGTTTTAGGCCTGTCACTACGAGAAGAATATTGAGCTGCTCAAGCATGTGTAGAAAAGATTACCAAAGCTGGTGAAGGGACTAGAAAACAAGACCTATGGGGAGTGGCTGAGGGAGTTGAAATGGTTTAGTCTTGGAGAAGTAGAAGCTGAGGGGAGATCTCATCACTCTCTGCAACTACCTGAGAGGAGGCTGCAGTGGGAAAGGTATTCATCTCTTTTCTTAAGGGATAAGTGGTAAGATTTGAGAAACCATCTCAAATTGCAGCAGGGGAGGTTTGGGTTGGATATTAGGAAGAATTTATTCTCAGGGAGAATGGTCAAGCATTGCAGTGTGCTGCCTAGGGAAGTGGTGGAGTGAGGGCCCCCTTAAGAGATGCATAGATGTGGTGTTACGGGGAATGGTTTAGTGATGGGACTTGATAGATCAGGTTGATGGTTGAACTTGATGATCTTGAAGGTCTTTTCCAACCTAGATGATTCTGTGATTCTGAGAACTAGGTATCATAAATATAGAGATGGTATAACAACTTAGGGATGGAGAAGCTGTAATATGAACATACTGTGGTTTAGTCGCAGATATTTTGTATGGTTGCTAGAGAGCTGTGCTAGAATCATCTGTATCTAATATTTATTTTTAGCTCCAGAAGATCCCAGTACAAATGAGGAAAACTTCAAAGCGTGCTGAGAAGTATACACAAGCCACCCCAGTTAACAGCTGGGATTTCCCCAGACTGTGCACTCTCATTGAGAACTTGAGGTCTGCGGGTGTTAAGGGCATTATGCAAGTTTCCAGGGAAACAGATTCTTGTCAGTGGAATGCAGTTAGCTTTTTATAGACCGTTTAATTTTTTTAATGTGTTTTACAGGCAGATATATTGCATAGAAAATGCACATGGACAGCTGGTACGAGACCTCGACTTTAATCCCAATAAACAGTACTACCTGGCTAGCTGTGGAGATGACTGCAAGGTGAAATTCTGGGACACAAGAAATGTCACTGAACCAGTGAAGACACTAGAGGAGCATTCCCACTGGTAGAACAAATTATCTACATGCTGTGTTGTGGGTGGATAGCTTATATAATTTATTCAGCTAATTATTTTACTGTTTAGGAACAATGCAAGCTATGTTTGTGCTATTGTGGGTAACATTTTTCTGCACAGAGGAAAGGTTTTAACATGTAAATGTTCCTTGTGTGATTGTAAATTAGAAGTTTAGGCAGTTTTTTAGTCTAATTGGGAAGAAGTTGTTGTTAATGTTGGGGAGATTGAGTACCCCTTTTGAGAAGCACAGCACAGAGGTTGGCTTGTAGGGATGCTTGATGGGATGCTGCTGTGCCTGCCCAACCTGAGCCTGATCTGCTGCACCTGCCATGCAGAAAAGCACCTGAGCTGTTTTTGGTTGCGGCAACTGCCATCTATCCTGCCAGTGTGGAGTGGTAGAAATGTCAGCCTCACTTTTTTCATGCTCTTTGCATCCTGTAAGCCAGAGCAAGTCAATCATTTTTTTTCTGAAATTATATTTAGAACTTCTGTATACCACTTTGACCTGTGGCTGGAGCAAAGAGAGAATCTTGTCTGACATTTGCAGGCTCTTGTTAAGAGAAGGTGAACAGTTTGTATATGTAAAATGTGAGTTAGAGTAATTCCTGCAAAATAGATCTGTATCCTGAAGCTACTTTGGGGAGAATGAAGATGAAAATTAACAGAAGCAGTATTTATATGTGCTTTTTTTTCTAGAAGATTGAAAGGAAAATAATGAAACAAGAACTGTAAAACATCTAGTATAAATTTGTTAAGTAAAATATCAAAATTGAAGATAAGTATAATCCTTCTTTTGTTTTAAAGTTTATTTTAAATTTTATTTTGAAAATGTTTGTAATTTCTAATCTTTATTTTGCTTTGTGGAATTTTATATTTTTAAACCTTCATTGTTTAATGCATCAGGAAAATATTTATCTTGTATATACCCTAAGGGAATGATTATCACTGAATGGTGTGCATGGTTTTTTTTTTCCTTAAAATTTAGTTGTTGAATTTTGAAGATACTCCATGGAAAAAGAATGATGTAGTAGCTTAAAAGCCAAATGAAAACAGGAAAAAAAAAATAGTCTTTGGAATGAGGTGTTTCATTTGTGTGTACTTATCACATTCAAATGAAAGATGATTTTTTTAATTCTGTTTTTTAAATCAAAATCTTCTTAAACAACATTGATGCATTCACAACCTGTGAAACATGGCTTCTTGTTCTTTCTGATTTATCTTTTTAGGGTCTGGAATGTCAGATACAATCATTCTCATGATCAGCTGATTCTTACGGGAAGCAGTGATAGCAGAGTTATACTGTCTAATATGGTATCAATTTCTTCTGAACCATTTGGACATATGGTAGATGACGATGATCTGAGTGACCAAGAGGAGCAGCATCAAGAAGAGAAGTATGAAGTTTCCTAGGTTTTATGCATATGCCTATGGCTTGTCTTTTTGTTAAAATGATTAATGTGCTATTCTTTCTGACTAGGATTTTTGTATACAGACCTTTCAGGTACGTAGTTCTAATTACTGCTTAATTCTTTACTCAGAGTCGTGGGTGGAATCTATTATTTTTATCAAATCAGCATGATCACTGTATTTGCACTGGTAGAAAGGGGGGATGGTGATGCTGAGGACCAGTCCTAATGTCAACTGGATGAGTGAAAAGATCACTTTAAGGGAGCTCTGGGTCAGGTCGTGCACACACAGTAATCTGGGTTAAAAGAGGGAGGTTTTTTGTTTTGTTTTTTTTGGAAGAGATTGGGTATGAGGCTGTGAGAGAACTGTTCCAAACAAAACAGAAGTTTGTTTTCAGCTGTCTTAGTAGAGAATAACACCTGCAGTTGCAAGCATTTGTAAACACCATTCCACTTGGGTGAGTTGTGTATTGTGCACGTGTATTTTGGAGGGAATGTTTTTTGGTTGTTGTTTTTTCATTTGTGAAATACAGTTGTTTTCATTTTCTATATGAATATACAATATATCTCAGGTATAGGAATGGCTAATTTTAGACATACAAAATGTCTTTAGAATCAGTCAGTGATATCAGTGCCTGGAAAATAAAGGTATCAGGTGCTTAGGAAACTGCTCAAATTAACAGTGCTTATCTACTGTCTGAAATGCGACTGAAGTACAACATTATGAATACTTACCTCTCAGTTGCTTACCATCAGCTTGGAATTGAAGTTCATTCTGTTCTGAATGGAATATAAATATAATCAATGGAATCTAGGAAGAGGTTACAGTATCATGCTTTCATATGGCAAGAATGAAATAATATCAACAACATCATGAGTATATAGTGTTCTGACAAGCATTGCATAAATAGTTGTTCTGAATTTCTGTTGATTGTAGATATTGTAGAGTGCCTCACTTAAAATACAAGTGTTGTTTCTAGAATAGGATTTTTTGAAACCAAGAATATGCAAAACCAATACAACAAATACAGCATCCTTTCAGTGTGACATAGATGTAAACCACATCATGAATGACTTGTTAGTGATGATGCAGGGTGCTCACTTGTTCCCAGAGGCTGAAAGAGTACCATGAATAATAACTATAGTTTTTAAATATATGCTCTTCAGCTGCTAATGTGTTCTCTGTAAAACCTATGATAGTGTGTTAGCCTTTGTGACCTTCAGTTGGTACTGTGGGGTCTCTGTGGTTGAGCTGGAAGCTGTGAACTATTGCCAGATGAATGTGTTTAGCTGTGAGTGTGCTGATAAAGCAGGGCATAGCAGCTGTTAGAAATACTTCTAGTTAGTCAACTACTAGTGCTAAATATACAGGTTTCAGTACCTGTTTTCCTCATAAAGACCTGTTTGAAGAGTCTGTTGTGCCATTCTATTAGTGCATTCTCTTCTGTAAAACACAGGCTTGGGTTGTGTGTTGGAGCTTTTGCGGAGTAGATGGATGTAGTTTGTTTTTCCTCTTTTGAGTTGGATACATTCTAGATTTTCAGGAAGTTATTATATCCTCACAGGGCTCATTTTACCTTGTTAGGAGGAAATGTGGTTCCTTCTTAAGTAGCACAAAAATACTGGAAAACAAATTCACGTTTTAAGTATATCTTGAAATATACCAGGAAGAGGAAGTGTCTGTAAAGCTGATGTCTCCAGACAGTCACCTTCAGACTGAGCAATCAAATCTACATTTGATATTTCAACCTTCTTTCAAGAGAAAGAGGAGAAAGGATGTTTCCTCATAGGCTACCTATTTTTTTGACTTACGACTGAAGTAACTTGTAGTAACTTGTATAAGAAAATATTTAAATCTTTGGGTTAAATATAAAAATGAGGAGTATATAACCAGTTCAGTTTTTTCTTTACCTAACAAAGTCTGTGTATTTAAAACTACTGACTCATAATATTCTAAACAGCTAAGATGTCTGAGATTTTTAAGACTCAAGTTATTTTTTTAATATATTAAAATATTTTGGGGTAAACTTCGTTTTAATGTATTTCTTTTCTGAAGACAAAAGCAAGTAATGTGTTAGTTTAACCTTGCATTGTGCAATGGCCTAGAATTATGTGAGTACTCATTCTTGCTAGCTTTTCTGCAGTAAGTACTTGGTTTTAAAGAAAATGTTTATTGAGTAATGAGTAGACAACGCAACAATAGTTATCTTCTATTCTTAATAAGAAATCTCTTTGAAGTTTCTCTTCTGTGTGCTTGTCCACATATGTGCCTACACCTTGAAAGTATATGTTCATCTTGTATCCCATCTTGGAGACCAGAACACACTTAAACAAGCAGGGTAACTAGGACTTTACATGAGGATTTTTCTTGTCACAATTAAGTGACCTTCATTTCATCTCAACTGCTGATAACAGATCAGGGAGACTAGCTTGCTGTCCCTTTCTTGCTTTTTTCACTGCTACTGTTGTTATTCTCATCAATCATACAAATGAAAGAACAGCCTCCCTGCATCATATCAAAGGTCTCCATAACCTGTATCATGTTTCTAATAGTGGTCAAGAGGAAATATTGTAAAAACAGGAAAACATGATATTTCCCCTGGGTATGCTTCCAGTCCTAGAATGTTGGCAGCTTAGGGACTGTTACTGCTTTCTGAATCATCTTTGGAGTCTTCTGATTTTTCTCCTTAGAATTTTCTTTTACCGTTATCCATATTCATGAGTTTTTCTTCTCACTGACTGTGTTTTTGATTGTTCCAAAACATGCAGTGTGTACACTGCCTTCGTGAAATGCATCTAGGATCAGTATGCTAACTGTGTTGTCTTTGCACCGAATAAGGAAAACTTCCAGTATTCTGTCAAAAAATAGCTACTCTAGGTACTGGGGAATACAAGTGTTAGACACTTCACTTGGACATGTAAAGAAGCTGGGCCAAATCTAGTGCAGTGCGATTTCCAGGTGTAGTTTTTCCCTGCTATTTCTTTCTTTAACTCTAACTACAGTATATCTGCTGATAAATTCATTTTGTGTTGTAGGACAAATATGAAATCTGATATATTAAAAGCACTTCCTTCTTTTAAAGGTGAAATTTTTGTGTAGAAGCAGTTCATAAGACTTTTTTGTGTAAGAAAACAATATTTATAATGAATGGCTAGCTAATATACATAGAAATTGTTCTAGTATGAAAATCTCTGAATTCTGTATTACTGAAAAGAGTAAAAAAGGAAATAGTGTGCTGTATGAGCTTACCTGAAACAAACTGTTACAGTTGTAAAGTTCTGCCCTGCAGTTAAAGGGAAAGGGTATCCACTGGGCGTGTTTTAGAGTCCAGTGCATTTACTCCTCAGGATGCATTTTGGACACTGTACATTTTGTTGCACTGAATCACATCTGTTTCAAGTAACTTTTATATTAAGGAGGATTTAACTTTGGCTGTGATAAGGAATTAATAGTTTTTGATGACTCTGAAAAACACTATTATAAACATTATGATGACAAAACAGAATCTCTAGCTCTGCAAATGTAAGTGGTTGTTAGCATGAGCAGTAATTGGAAATAACAGCTCTCTACATGAAAACAATTATCCAAGGCTTAACAGGCTTCTCTCTCAAGTCAGTAGTGCAATTAACCTCAGTGTTATATAGTAAAATGAGAACTCTTCCTCTTTTTGTAGAAGAGGATGGTAGGGGTTGTGCTATATGAATAAGGCTACAAAGGGAAATCAGTCTGGTTTCAGCACTGTCTGGCACAGGTCACAAATTTATGCAGGATGTAGGTAGAGATTACACATTGCTCAATATAAGTACTTAATGACATAAAAGCTTGATGCCTTGTCAGTTGATGCAGGCAAGAACAAATACAAGAAGAGAAAAAGGTGTGTAAAACTGTCCAGAAAGATCTTTGAAATAGTACAAGAAAACTTGAAACTTATGGAGGGCTGGGAAGATTTTAGGATGAGGAAGAAAATAGTTAACCAAGCTTGCCAGGTGTAATAAGAGATTAGTAAGGATGCTCATCAAATAAAGTTTGTTAGACTTCTCTGTCTAGGAATCAGTAGTCAAAGTCATCTGTACCTGTACCTCATTGAGAGCTTTTATTCATGAAATGAATGATTTCTGAGATAAATACATGAAATAATAGTATTAATATTTTTAATTATTTCTGTTATAAATAAGTTTTAAAAAATACATTCATTATGTATATCATGTTAGTCTCTGAAACTGCTGAATGTTAAAGAGGCCTGAGCTGTGGGCCCAGGAGATCCTCATGAGGTTCAACAAATCCAAGTGCAAGGTCTTGCACCTGGATCGTGGCAACTTCCCACTACCAATACAAGCTGAGTGTCAAAAGGATGGAGCACAGCCCTGCTGAAAAAGGAATTGGGAGTACTGATGGATGGCAAGCTGAACATGAGACAGCAATGTGCCTTCATAGCCCAGAAAGCCATCTGCATCCTGGGCTGTGTCAGAAGAAGCGTGGCCAGCTGGGCAAGAGTGAAGGTGATCCTTCCCCCTACTCTGCCCTGGTGAGACCTCACCTGGAGTACTGTTTCCAGGTGTGGAGTCCTCAGTGCAGGAGAGACATGGACCTTCTGGAGTGTGTCCAGAGAAGGGCTGCAGAAATGATCCAAGGTATGGAATATCTCCTGCAAGGACAGGCTGAGAGAGCTAGGGCTGTTCAACCTGTAGTAGTGAAGGCTCCAGGGAGACCTGGTAGCTGGGTTTCAGTATCAAAAGGGAGCTATGAGAAAGAAGGAGACCGACTTTTTAGCAGGTTTTGTTTTGGTAGGACAAGGGAAAATGGTTTCAGGCTAAGAGAGAGGGGACATCTAGATGAGATATAACGAAGAAGTTTTTTATAGTAATCATTGGAACATTGCCCAGAGAGGTGGTGGATGCCCCATCCTTGGAGACTTTCAGGGTCATGCTGGACAGGGCTCTGAGCAACCTGACCTAGCTGTTGATGTCCCTATTAGTTGCTGGGGAGTTGGACTAGATAACCCTTAATTAAATTATCTGTGTAGAAAAATTGTGCTATGATAAAAAAAATATAAGCTATTTTTATATGTTCCACTTGTGTTTGCTATGTACTCATAGATACTGTTGTGTTGTTCTTAAGTATTTGTTGCCTTGGTTAAGTACATGTCAGTGTCATAGCTGTTAAGTGTATACCTTCTTGCATTAACCAAATTGTATTTAATATCTGGTGGCTTAGAAGTCTGAGTTCATTCTTTAACAGATTAAAAATAATGCAAAAGCTGTATAAAAATTCATCAGGAGTAAAATAGTTTTAGCCCTGGGACTTGGAAACAGACTAACTTTAAGTATCCTAGATTTCTGAAGAATCAAAACCTGTGTCCTCACCCTAATCTTGGATTACCAGAAAAGTGCTCACATGGCTAAAATGCAAATGAATCTCAGGTGTTGTCTTGGAAGACTCTGAGCATGGGATAAAGTGGTCCATCTTGAAGAGAGGAGAAAAAGAAAAGCTACACAAACCACCTCTTTATTTCTGTTTTCTTAATCATTTTGGGCAATCTTTCAGATGCATGAAATAAATTCTGTTCTTTATTCTCCTTCGCAGAAACCTTTTGGGTTTATTGCCCATTAGAGAAGTGAAAGACATGACTGTTTTCTCTCAGTGTTTGTAAAGAATGCCTCTGGACAGGTTCTTTCAGGTCTTCTGCATTGTTCCTGAGATACATTATTGAGATTATTTTTCATCTGATTATTTTCTATAGATCTAGTTCTTTCACACCAATTGATCACTTTCATAAAGATTTTCTCAGATTCTTGACAACTTTTTCAAAGCTATGCCAGTCATATGCATAAGTAGACTAAAAAAATTAGGCCTTACCTGCTTAAACAACAATAAAAGAAAAATGATCTCATGTGACCTGAAGAACCACATAGCATACTTTCTTTTAAGAGAAGACAAGAAATGGTCTTTTTGAGTATGAAAGTAAATGTACAGACAGTAATAAAGATCAGTTAATCTTTGTAGTTATAAATGGCAATACTAAACTGTATGTTTCTTCCTTAAACACTCATTTCACTATGAATTCTGTGAATTAAATTAGGTAAATTGTATTGTCTAAATGGAGCACTATTAACAACTTGGAACATACAGAAATTAGTGCAAGTTAGAGGCGTATTTGTCCTTTGTTTATCCAACCTTTGGTTAACTGAGACTCCTGGTTAACTGAAAGTCGGTCGTGTCCCCTGACAGGAATATTCACCATGCATTACTCCCCTGCTTTTCCAGAGAGACATTTGAAACCTTCAGAATAATGGAGTTCTGGATAAGTGGGTGAGCACTGCATGAGGCACATTGCTGTCTAGGGACATGACCAACTTTCAGTTAACCAGGCATGTCAGTTAACAGGAAGTTAGAAAAACACATTGCAGGAGATGAAGTGTCTGCATATGTGTGTTTATTAGCTCTCTGCTGTTAGATGGTTTGTAGCAAAGTATGCATTGAGGAGAATTGCAGAACAGTCCCACTCTTTGTAATTAGCCAGAGGCTGTATGTTGTTTGTGCCAGCACCCTTTTTGTTTGTTGACCTTAAACATAGCATAAGTAAATGATAATAGACCTTGGAAATAAATATCTGAAGCTATTCTGTAGTATCAGACTGCATTTGGTTTGTTCATTAAATTCAATTGAATTTTAATTGTGATGTTAGATTCACAGCTGGTTAGGCTGGCTAGGTGGACCAGTGATGATCCTGCAAGCAATTCAAACATAATGCTGTGTGTGCTCTGTAATTGTAAGGATGTGTTCTTTCAGCAGGAAGTGATAAAGGGCAAAGAGTGATCAGCACTTCATTTCTGCAGCAGCAGTATCTGTTTAAATGATTGGTGTTTGCAAGGCCCTCTGTCTTTGCTTTCTGCTGGGAGGACTGTGGCTGTAATACAAGTCTGTTTCAGGGAGGCAGGTGGATGCTGATTGCTGCTGGGCAGGAGTGATTCTCTGTGGAGGAAGGGAGCTGTAAGGTCCTCCTGCAAGATCACCTGTCCTGCAGCTACAGAACAGTATACTGTGGTGCCCTTAAACAAGGGAGTGGCTCTGTGTCTGGGGAAAAGAAGGGCTGCTCTCAACTAGCAGAGCACAGCCAATGACTCTTGGATGGTTTGAAATTTAAAGACTAGCCTGAATCAGTTTTCAGATATTTCCACTGCAGAATAAGTCTTCCTCTCATGATGGTGTGGATGACTAGGAACTTGGGTAGTGAGAGATGAGGTATATGGTAATAAATGAGAATTTACATTTTTAGTACATCTGGTGTTACAACTTTAGGAATGGAAAGAAAAAAAATGATAGCATTTGGAGGTGCCTCTGTTTCCTTTCTGTTACTTTGAATGGGTCCAGGATTACAGCACAGGAGAGAGTGCGGTGTCAAGGACCAAAACTTATCTACCTGCTCTCATGTAATAGATTATATGCTTTGAATAGTTCAGTTGGCAACGAAGAAGGTGGACCATTGTGTGAGAGAAAAGCTGTTGATTAAGGAAAAAATACCACTTGTGTTTTAATGCCTGAAGAGAAAGGCTCAAAGAGATTGAAATGCTTTGAGTGGGTACTGAGAGACCTAGAAAACTGCACTAAAGTTGAGAGTGGCATGTGTCTTATCCCTACAAATGAGTTCTTTATACTTTACGTGACTGTGTTATCTGAAATGTAAGTATGTGCAGATACCAGGTGTAGAAGGGTACTTCCTTGGACCATTGCGATGTTAAATAGGAACTTGTGCTCTGGGTGTTTGTGACGCTTAACAGTGCATTTTAAATCAAGAGTATTGGTGGATGCTTACTTTCTGTTCTTTTTTTCTTTTTTCTTTTTTTAATTTTAGGATTAAAGAGCCCCTTCAGGACAGCGTAATAGCTACCTATGAGGAACATGAAGATAGTGTATATGCAGTCGAATGGTCCTCAGCAGACCCATGGCTATTTGCCTCTTTAAGTTATGATGGGAGACTTGTTATTAACAGGGTTCCAAGAGCTCTTAAATATCACATACTGTTATAATTTGTTTGGATTATGATGGGATTGTTATCTTGATGTACACAAATAGTAGGTATTGCTTAACGTTTTTTCAGGATCCACTTTCATTTTTATTAAACATAAATACATTTTTGTTAAGAAAATCTGTACTTACATGGTTACTTTTAATTTGTCTTTTGTATTTACCTCAGAAAGTATGATGCCTATTTTAGAAAAGGCTATACTAGTTGTTTTTTTGTTTGTTTTTAGGTTTGTAGCCACTGAGTTTGGGAATTACAAAGTTTCTAGAGGTGCTAGGTGCTTTCTGTACTACCCATTTATTACTTCAGCTTTATGCAGAACTTCAGCTTTATGCAGATATAGTGGATTACAGAGCAGCTAACGCTGATATAAAACTGGAAGAGGGTGTGTGTAGCAGAAATCATCTCATCATTTACAAGAATAATATTTTTTTATGTAAGCAGCCTTCTGTTCTTAGTTAGGGTCACATTCTACTAACTATTCTGGTTCACTCTTCAACTCCTGTAAATGCAGTTGGGAATGATCTGAAAGGTTCTCGTAATTCAGTCTAGTATTGTAAACAGTTTTTCTTATTCTGCGTATCCTGAGAAGGAGTTTTAATCATAAAGATAGAACTATCAAAGTGGAGTTTTCATTTAAGCTTTACAATAGTATCAAAGTCCCATCCTGTAATTTGCAGACTGAATGCACTTTTGTGCTTTGTATTGTTAGAAACGACACCTGTCTTTACCAAAAACTCTTATATTCTCAATAATTTATTATACTACGTTTGCAGAACTTAGTTGCTTTGTAGTATATATTGAAGGACTCTGGAGCTACACCATAGTTAACGTGAAAAACCTCTTTGATATTTGTAAGTAATCTCATTCTTATCCTTTTGGCTTTGTGACGTTCTGCACTGTGACGTAGCAGACTTTCAACTAAGCACAAAATGTCCTTTGCTATATCATACTTTTTGCAATATATGACTGAGGCATTAGTGACTGTCTTGCTGCAAATGCTGAGAACAGATGTAAAACTTGGAATGTAGATAGGTGTGGTGACATTCCTGCATGTACAGACACCTCCTCACTCCCTCAACTTGATGAAAATTCTGCTGCCTGTTCTTCGTATACTTAGATTAAACATAACAGCAATTATCCCTTGTCTTACATCACTGTTGTTTCCTGTCGTCTTCAGAACTTTGAGTATGTGCAGTGGTGTTGGTTGTGGTGGTATTCTGTCAGGCCACTCTGAAGAAGTAATGCCGAGGCCCATGGCACTGACCAATGGACAGACCAATTCCACCCTCTTCCAGTGCTTCCTAACAGAGTTGCTATAGTAACTGCTGGAGATAGTTGAGGGAATGCCTGCTCCTAACCTCTGCTTGTCCTTACCCACTGCCTGGATTGAAATGTGCCCAATTGTGTGCATACAGATGCTGCGGTGAGAACACACTCTGAGGGTATTGCTGGCTGCTACAGACCAAAGTGTTCGAAGTTGAATTCTGTTCCTAGCTTTTTGAAAAACTTGTTTGGAAGAATTCGTAAGAGGGAGATAATTTAAATACATTTGTATTATTGTTTGTATATGTGTTACTGTGATGCCTGTCTGCTCCAGAGTGAATGCTTCATTGGAAATTCTGATGGTCTACATTTCTGTGTTAAGGTTTTAAACTTGTGCTGTTTGAAATGGTCTCAATCTGTACTAAGGCATGAGCTATGCACTTGTATGTTGTAAGAAAAATTACTTTTCCAAATCAGTAGTGCTTCAGTTGTTTGAATATCAAAATCCTCGGAGGAGCTGCGGCTTTTGTCAAGCATTCAGTCTTCAGAGACAAAACCCTGTTTGTTTTTTTCTTCCACACAAAAAGCCCTGTGATATTTCTTTGGTATACAGCAGAACTCTTCAAAACCTCATTAACATTAGGAATAAAGGTCTAATGAAATTGTATTGTCTGTTAATGTATATGGCTTGTAGTGGGAAGGTGACAGGAAATCACGTAGCTATATGTGGGATTTGGTTTGTTCTTAATGTGTAATAAAATCTGGGACAGATTTCAGACTAATTTGGATGTAGCTGCATTTTCTTTATTATTCAGAGCTTATGTGTGACAGCTCTACCTGCAAACAAATAAAAATACTTTCTTTGTTTTAGTTCTGTCAAATGTGCATAATATCATACAGCAGGGAATAAGAGCGGCAATGAACGCTGTGTAGGGAAGGGAGTAGCAGGTCGAATTTGAATGAAATGAGTTACAGAAGAATCAGGAGAGCAGGAAGGATCAAGTTTTAATCATTTTCAGCTATCTGGACCAGGCTCTGAGCAACCAGATCTAGCCATAGGTGTCCCTGTACATTGCAGGAGAGTTGCACTAAATGATACTCAGCGTGGTAAAGGTGACTGACTGGAGAATTATGGAGGGTCTTAACATCATGGAGTTATTGGTTGATGAAACGATAGATGGAATTCTACGCAGAAAATGCAAAGAAAACTCTGGTTTTATTGATATGCATTGGCAGTCTCAAGTTACTTGCAAGCCATAACAACTGTAAAATTTTAGGGTTATAGCAGATCTTTGAAAGCATTAGCTTAATATAGATTAAAATAGTAACACAAATATTAGGAATTGTTAGAAAGCACGCAAAGAATAAAATAAACTATTGTGTACATTACGTAATATTTTTAAATCAATAGAGTATGTGCATCTTCATACAGTGTCTAATTCTGGTATCTCATATCTCAAAACTGATACAGTGAAACTGGAAGGGGTTTTAGAGAAGGGTGACAGGAATAATGGATAGCATTTATGAGGATAACTAAAAAGACTGAAAGGCAGATGGTTGAGAGGGGATGATAAAATTCCATCAAATCACAAGTGGCAGAGGGGGAGGACTAGGGAGTAATTGTACTGTGTTTCTTTTGGCTCTTTTTGTTGCCAGAACTAGAGATTATTAAATGGAATCCCCAGGTGATGGCTCCAACTATGCAAAATGAGGTAGGTTGGTCTTCACAGGCATGCGGTTGAGCTCCAGCACTCCTCCTTACCACTGTACCCCATCCCTAGTTTTCTGCAAAAAAAAAACAACCACCAAACAGACAAACAAATCTCCTTAAAGTTTACATGGCTTGAAAGTAAGTGGACCAGTACTTGAAAGATGAACCCATTAAAGTTGATTAAAAGTAAAGACTTAGAAAATCCTTTTGAACCATGAACTGCTGGAAACCACCAAGAATACTCGCAAAGAATCCCTGTGTGCTTGCCTGGTCTTTACTTGCTTTCCTAGGTGTTCTATTTGCCAGTAAAGGAAAAAAAAGTTTGAAGAGAACAGTAATAGTAATGTATTCTGTAAGGTTCTGGTTCTGATAGAACTTCTTCATGTTTCTCTCTCACAATTATTTACTATGGTCGTAAGTTGTCTTTTAGAAGATTTTAGGAAACCTTCACATTCCAAGTGAAATTCTTACAGAATCTCAATATTAATTCTGGGAAGTGTCTACACTGTGAACCGCTCCCTGGCAAGGAGACTCTGGAGGCAAACTGATTTCTGTGCATCGGTGTCCATCATTTCTTCTGTGGTACAAATTGTGGTCTGACTGATCTCCCAGTACTGGCTTGTTTCAGTGTTCGAGAGAGAATGGTAAGCACATAGTTATGTTTTCAAACAGTCATCTCTTAAATGACTTTTTTGCTTTGTGTACGTTTTGCTTTTGAAAAACTGTATTGTGGCATTCCTTAAAACTGTCAGGCTGTCAATGTTGCCATCTAAAAATTTGTTTTATTTCCGATTTGGTGCTGAAAATCTTTTCTTTGCCAGTGATCCAGTTTATGAGTCTGGTGTAGAATTACAGAAATGTTTGTGAAGTTGTGTTTTTATTCACCAGTGTGTGAATTATTAAAGGAGAAAAGAATTAGTAGTATTCTTAGGAGGATTTTGAGCGTGATCTGAATGGAGTCAATAGTAATCTTGACCATTTAATGAAAATCTTGAAACAACAATCTGGTTCACTTTAGCTGAAAAAGACACTAACTTCCAATTGATAAAGAGAAACGTGAAGCAACACCCCTCAGTACTGACCTGGAATTTGCTTGTGGTGTCTGTGCTAAAATTACCCTGACCTGTACTGATGCCCAGGAAATTAATGAGCTACTTGTCAATTTTAAAATTAATGAAAAATAAGTATTGGGTAGCATGGATAGACTTGACATTTGTTCTAGGCCAATTCTTCTTACCTCTTACCTTTTCATTTCTCAAAGATCAGTGGAAGTAGGAAGCTGTTATCACCTGTATTATGCTCAACACTAAAATTAGCTGAGAACAGTTGAAAAGAATTAAGATGGCTGACCCTTGTATTTTCCAACTGACAACAGAAAGTATTGACTCTGTATCCGCCTCTGTTTCAAATTTTCAAATCTTACTGCGTGGTACCTCTTGCAGTATTTGAGACTGAAATTCTTGCAGTCTAAGGTAGTCAAGGCTATGCTATTTAGGGCCATAGTCTGACTTGGTGTGTCACTGTGGTAGCTGTATCTGGGATATTACTGAAGCAGTGAAAAAAGAGTAATGATAATTGTAAATGTCAGTATTGGATACAAGTTTGTAATGCTACAGAATTGCTGTTTGCTTTCACAGAGTACACTGAGGACTTTTTTGTGGGGGAGATATAAAGAAAGGACTTAAAAACTACAATGGAATCTGTGGTATGAGAGCTGTTCTGAAGCTGCAGGAAGACCTTGGTTTCTGGAATAGCAAGGAAAAATACAAATCCGTTTTAGGAAAGCCCAGACTTTTTATAAAGAAAGCAGCTGAGTGTGAAGCCATGGATACTCTCTGGATTAATTTGTGCATTGCTCCTGCACATTCTACCTGCCAGTTTGGTCTGTGAGAAACTAGTGAAGTGAAGAGAAAATGACATGAAGTGATTTGGAAAAAAAAAAGCAAAGGAGAGGAAAAGGTAAAAGGAAGACTGACAAATGCAGGGTGAAAAGTGAATTGAAAAGGACAAGTTCAATGAAAGATCAGTTTGGCAAACAGTAGGAAGGACAAATGAAACTGGCAATAAACAAAGAGAAAGTTATGGGAGTAAGGGTGAAGAATTTGTTTGTTTTAGCTATGTTATAGAAGCTCCTTAAAATCGTCCACATTAGTCTTTCTGCCTTAAGTGATTTAAGTGCTGGCTTATATTTAAGCTATTTTAGTTCTGTCATTGGAGATGGTTCACAGAGGGTAGTTGCTGACAAGTCAAAGTATAAAGAAACAAAGTGACCCATAAGCTATTAATCTTAATTGATAGGTTGTAAAGGGCTAGGATTTTCAGCTGGTTATTATTCTTTTCAGGATGCGACTGTGTGTGAACAGTTGTTTCATTACAACACAGTTATCAGGTGGGGTAATCAGCCTAAGAAAATAGCACTCTAAGAGGCTGCAATGAATAGAATAGGTGAGCTGGAAAGGATGCACAGAGGTATCTAGTGCCACTGTCAGACCACTTCATGGCTAATGAAAAGTTAAAGGCATTACCCAAATGACTCCTGAACACTGTCAGGCATGGGCCATCAACCATGGGAAGCCTGGGAACCTCTGGAAAGTGTTTGACCACTTTAATGGTTAGGAAGTTTTTTCTTTATATTTGATCTGAACCATCTCAATGCAGTTTTTTGCCATTTCCACATGTCCTGCTGTCAGTCACCAAGAAGATTTCAAGCTGGCTGTCTCTTGAACCACACTAGCTATATCTGCAAAGTGTATCTTATGACTTACAGGGAGTGTCCTAGTGAGAACAACTCAAGATAGTAAGATGTGACTAATAAAATATCTGAGGCATATCCTCCTTTCCTTACTGACCTTACTGCAGAAGAGCTTTGAGCTGCTCTAGAGAAAATACTGAGCACTTCTGTTTTTTAGTGCTGCAGCAGCCACAACTTCGTAAAGGATTTTAGCGCTCCAGCACAGAAGGTAACTTCAGGGAGAAAGAGACGAATGAGTCTTCCTGAATCCAGGAGCCAAGCTCCCCATGTGGAGATGCATCACAAATACATGAGTCACTGTTGCCCTGGAGCTACAGCAACAGCTGCCAAGCAGCTGGGCTGAGCAGGGAGGACCTCTGATGTACCTTTTCAGCAAATTGTCCATGCATTTTGATTCTACACTGAGTTCAGGATTTTGGCAGAAGAAACTATGGAAAAGTTTTTAAACAGAGAATGGATTTGGGAGAACATGGGAAACGTTGGAAAATTCAGAGATACCACAAACTAATAATCACATAAGCAAGTCTGTATGAGCTGAATCCTGGGGTGATAATAGACTTGGCAGACAATTTCTCTGAACCTCTTCCAGTTTCTAAAAATTCACAGACAACCGAGGTAAGAGGAAGACTTGAAAAGCTACAGAAATGGTATTGGTATTTGTATCAATAGTGCAGAGAGTTGAGCAAGGAAGATGTGTTTGAATGAAGAAATTTTAACCAAATTGTGAGTTTGATTTGCTTTCATTTCAATTTTTTTATAAGCACTAATTGAAAATACTAACAGATACATCAGAAATGGAGTTACCATATCTATGCAGAGAAGTGTAGATTGGCTGTTCTGCATAATGCACTGCACAGTTACCTGAGTATTTGTATACTTTCCCCAATACCTTTCTTTTCTAAACAGAATGGATTGAATTTAGTATATGATGGTCAATTAACTCCTCTTAGAACACATGTAAAGAGGAAAAAAAAAACCCACAACCTAGTTTTCCTAATTTCCAACCATGGAAAAGAGCTTTTGCTAAATAATAATAATAATAAAATTCCTTGATTTTGTGCACAGAAAGGGGTGTGCGTGAGTGAAGAATACCTGAAATTTGGCTTTGTGGAGATTGTGAGCAAGGTCTGTTTTCCAAAACGCAGTTGGTGGGATAAAACACTCACTTGAGTAAATTCAGCTGTGTCTAAGTATCCACGTTATATTGAGCAGAAGTTTCCTCTGAAACTGCTTCCAAAAAAGGGATTATGCTCCTCAGAATAAGGACGTAACATCACAAACAGGACAGCATCTTCTTAAAATTAAAAAATGTCTCTTTATCATTAGGAGGTTGGCTATATATATAACACATCCGTTGAAACTACCAAAGAGTGTTGGGTGCATATGTGGCTGCTGATAGGAACTGGTAGGTAGATGGAGCCATAGATACTTTGATGCCATTGCTTTTTTTTCTGTCTCATTTTATCTGGGTGAAATGGAAAAAAATCTGGTAGATATATTATTATAGGAAAATCTGTTAGCAAAAGCACAAATGAAAGCTTCATCACAATGGGATCAGTTTGATATTTGCTTTGCAAAGGATTAGAGAGCTTCAACAACTGTTCTGACCACCCTGTCAGTTGTGAGTGACAGTTACTTGGATTCAGTTTCCTAGATGGGTGCATATTTCTGATCAGTGTTTTAATCATTTTTTTCAGTGTTAATACTATTTGAATATTTTCAGTCTATTCTTTGAGTAACTTGCAGAAATCCTGTACAATTTTCTGCTGCAGTTCACAGACACTTGAAACAGAGGGAGAAGCTGCATTTATTTTTAAGCATTCATGCTGCTCTATCAGGAGGTATTCAGGTTTCTTTTCTCTTGTCCTACACCTCAGGGCTTAAACCACAGTTTAAATTCTACAGGTTTTGGACTGGTCATTGCTGAAAACTAAGAGCTGTGGATGAAGTCTAAGTGTGACTGACATGTTCATATTCATCAGAAAACAGTGTCAGCAGGGAAGGATGAGGGGAGTAATTGTTACGCTGTTCCCTCCTTCACTGCTTGTGCAAAAAGACATAGGCTGCAGGGAGGAAGCTACCTGAGGTTATTAAGATTAATACTGCTAGAAATTCCAATCAGCTCACACAAGGCTGTTCCTCAAGGCTGTCAGATGCCTACTGCCTTCTTTGATTCAGGTGGGGCCACATCAATTTTGAATTTCCCAACAGAGATTGCTGTGATTTATGAGTTTAGGAGGCTGATAAATATGGTTAGTTGAAGTGTTTGTGAAATAATTGAATCAGAATAATTTCAGTCATCTGTGCTTAATTTATTTTTTCCAGTAACCGCAGGAGGGAGCAGTTCTGGATTGGGAGCTTCGTCTGAAAGATTCCTATCACAGGAAAGACATTGTGGAAACTAGAAAAGAGCAACTTGATTTTGCTGTCAGGCCTGTATGACAGTCTTATGAGCTGATTTAAGACCCATCAGAACTGGAAAGTAAGTATTCTGGGCTCTTCCAGTATTGCCCGCAACTGAGTCTGAGGCAGTTCTGGTTTGTGCATTGTGGAGTAATGTCTGCTGGGAAGGCTAGTGAGAGTTCTGCTACCTAGAGTTTGCTAACCATTTCACTGTTCGCTGGGGGTGAGGGAGATTGTTTATATCTGTCTGTTGTAAATTACTTCCAAGTGATGAGTTTTAATATTTCACTTCGGGGTTTTGTGAATTTTTCTGGAGTAGTGATCAGTAACAATTCTGTCCCTATAGTGAAGGGAGCTCCATTGTATCCCTGATGATGTTAGAGTTTTGAACGTAAATATGTCTCTGGGTTTATCATTTGTCTTCCTACATATCCCCCAAAAATGATATTCTGGGTGGATTGTTCTAGAAAAAGTACTTAACATAAAGTGCACTTACATTCACTACTAAAAGTGAACAGGTTAAAGGACTGTGTGATGACTGAGTGAAAGTCAGTAGGGAATAGGAAAGCCTAACAAGCTGTGATGCAAGTGTGTTGCAGATAAACATCTTGTTATCATAAACAAGATTTTTGTCATCAAAGAGAGCTGCTATCAGGGGAGGTTATATGGGGGAAGGGTAGTGGCTTCTGTCTGATACTCTGTTCAGGTATCTTTTGAAACGTGGAAAGAAATTTGGCAAGCAGGATGTGGGCTGATGTTTAATAAGCTACCAGGTCTAACACTAGTTTATTCCCCATTTTAACTAAGATACTTGGAGTGAATTTTGTTGGCTAGGAATGTGTCAGCAGATTGGGGAAAGCTTGTCCTTTGCTGCCTGATTCTGTCATAGAGTTGCCATGTTCTAGCTCTGTTTTTCCCTTTGGGGTTTTATACCTCTTATATCTTTGCATTGTTTTTTTTTTCTACTGAATCCTTGTGCAACTGTTTCCCACCACAACATCATTCCCTCTGTCTGTAATCTTCTGTTAATCCTCATGGCTTTTCTCCATAGAGTTTCATACAGCCCTTTGCCACAACTCATCACCTTTTTTGGAATTCAGAACAAAAGCTGTGCAGCATGCCATAAATGTCAGGGTTGCAGAGTAAGAGCAGATTTCTCAGGCGTCCCAGTCTGTGTAAGAAAAAAGGATGAATTTATTCTACGATGAGTCAAGATTATAGGATGATGCTAGTGATATGCCTTACCCTAGGTGGTTCATATCAGCATGGATATACTCATGCTCACGAAACGTAACCTGGCCTGCATATGACCTTATTGTCTGGTCATCTATGGCTCAAGAGCCTTGGGGTAGCTCCTTTCACCTTGTGGTGAAAAACTGCCATGTGCTTGAACAGGAAGAAATAAGTCTTTCTCTAAGCTCTTACTCTGTTTCCTTGCCTTGAAATTCGATGTTTTAGGTCATTTTTCACATACTTTAATTTCATCTATTCATTCAGTTTTATGGAAGGAGGAAGGAGGCTTCAGAATTGGAGAAACCAGTAGGATTTGAAGATGAAGTAGTCTGACTGCATGTAAAGATTTGAGAACCAAGTGTAAACTGGTACCATGTTTCAGAGCCTATTATGACAATCTATATGGTGAGGAAGATGAAGACTTAGGTTTTTCAGACATTGAGCAGCTGTATTAAAGAAGAAGCTGGTGCACTAAGTTTATATTGGTAAAAAAAAAAATGATACTCAGAATGATGAAGTCCCCTAAAATTCAGTTACTCAGTTTTTATAACTTTTCCTTAAGTATAATGTTAATTCCTTGAATTAACTCATGCTGGTTTATTTCATCACTTATTTGCAGACAAAATAAGCACCGTGATTTGTTACAATCCCTACTTGCTGTAGTGTATTACTGTAGCTTTTACATAATCCTTTCTTGTACAGTTTTTAAAATGTCCTGTGGAGTATAGGATCTCTTAGTGATGTGTTCAGTATTGTGACAGCACCACAATCCAGGAGTACCATAGAAGTTAATGAGTAGTAACTTATATATTTTAATACTTTATGTCCCTTTTTAATTTCTCTGCAAGTAAGAAGCTTTTTCCATGAATAACTCTTTGAACCTCCTTACTGAGGTCTACTCACTGTGAAATACACACTCTGCCTTGGAATGGTGGGGAAGACATAGTGAAAAACCTGCTACTTAGTTGGGATATAGGTATAAACCAAATCAAATTTGGGTTCAGGACTTAGCATAAAATATGAAATATGACACAAAATAACTGTTATATGCAGAAAAAGTCAAGATTAATGCATTCTGTGTGGTCTTTTCTGGTGTGCAGAGAACAGCAAAAGGGAATATGGCAGGACTGTCTCACTGGTGTTTTTGCTCTATTGCTGTGAGAAGCGTTTTCAATACTTGCATAATTTAGAGCATGACATTATGATTTTCAAAGCTTCAAATTGGAGTAAAGCATTTACATAATCTAATTAAATCATGTAAATGTTTTATGATAATATTCAAGTAAGTACAAAACTTGTTCCACAGATGCATCCCATTCTTAGGCCATTGGGGAAACCCAATTTAAGCATGCAGATGGATGTTACTAACCGTGCATGCTCTGGGAGGTCAACAGGGTGCTTACTGAATGCTCTGTTCTTAGTATAACCTCTGACGCCTGTTTCGCAGAGCATCATGTTTCCAGGAGCTTGAAGGTAAGCTGATACCAGAGGGAAAGGCTACTTGCAACCTCTTATAATTTGAATGAAAGTGATGCTACCACAGTATGTAATAAATTGCTTCAATTTCAGTGAACATTAAAATAATCCCGTGGTGACCCTCTTAGCAGCAGCCCTGCCACATGTAGTATCAGATCTCACAAAGTATGCATAGTACTTAGATGGGAAGCTACCAAGGGAAACCCCACAAACTCTCTTGGTGACTACTGGGTTTGTTTTTGCCTCTGGCTGCTCTAACTCACAAAATATTGGAAGCACTTGGCCAGCATCCATGATGAGAGATGCTGTCTTGTAGTGAGGTTTTTAAGAAATCTTTTTTTCCCAGCACATTATCACTAAACTGTCTTCAACAGTAGTTCTTCAGTGAATCCTGTCTTTTTTCTCCTAATACTGCAATAAGTCCTAATTTTCCAAATTTAGGCAAGCTACTACTGAGGTAGTACTAGCAACATTTTTTAAAGTACAGTGCTGCCTTGCTCAAATGAATTTTTGTTATTAGCAAGTGTAGGTTCTCTGAGACCGGGTTGCTATCTGTTCTAAATAAAATAATTGTGGTTTACTTTTATCATTGCCATACTAATTTCCAGTAACTGATGACAGAAATGTGTGTATATACTGCCAGGCATTTTGTGCTTTCACAGTAATTATAATGGCTAGGAAGCACTAGGGTGTTACCTGTGCCAGGCTACTGATGCAAGCGGTGTGCTGCTAGAAATGTAGGATGGACTGTACACACAGTACTGACCTGGTTTGTGCATATACCATAACTGTGATATTAGTCCAGCAGCACTCATTTTTATCCAGAAGTTATCTAAGGGAAGCCTGTATCTAACATACCTCTCAATTTGGCTATTGTAATTATTATTTACTGTCACAACACGTAATAATATGCAAAATAGTAAATTAGTTTGGAGCTCAGTGGTATGGGAAACTCTAGGTACATGAAAGTCATGTCTAAAGTAGCTCTCAGAAGGGTGAAATATACCAGTAGTGAATTAAATCTTTGCTAATTAGACGTAGAAATATAATTACTTAACAAATTTTTCATCTAATTTTTGAGGGAGTGAAGCTAGCGTAAATTTCAAATGGAAGCTGAGATGTTCAGCACATAGTGTTAACTGCCAAGGAGAACAATGCAGTGACCTTATTCGCAGCTACACATGCATCATGTGTAGGAATGCCTGTCATAGCCGTAATGATTTAACATCAGGGCAGGCCTATATTTCTTGGTTCTTCCTCCACACTGTAGGCAGTTTCCTTTAGAAGTAGAATGGGAAGCTGTAGGTGTTTCTGGTGAAAAATGGTAATGCTGAGGAGGTGCCCTTTACTACAAATCCAGCACTGCTGCTCGCTTTAGTTCAACTTATGAAAAAAGATTTGCGAAGTCACAGCCTGGTAAATGAAGTCAGGGCTGGATGAAGCTTAAGTTTCAGCATGCTTGGATTCTGTATTTTGCATTACTCAGCTATTAATTACACTGTGTTTAAGTATACTAGGTAATACTGGGAAGATTCTTTAAGGCAGTGACGCTATTTAATTGCAGAAAAAGAATGCTTTTCCTTTAAAATCTGCAATGTTTTAGTCATTGGAGATGCTTAGATTTAGACTGAAAAGCTCACAGAGTCAAAGTTTAACTCAAACCACTAGGACATATGCACAACTATTCATAACTAAGGTGTTTTTGTAGAAGTACAGTAAAAAAAACTACTGTGAATTGTTGTTAATAGTTCCATTATAAAATCTCTTGAAGTAACCTTTCAACACTGAGCTGACTTTGAGCCTGGTATATGACCTGTGTAACTACTAAAAGATCTTGAGTGCCAGTCTTTATCAGTGTTAGATACTTGCACATCAGGCTTTGTAAGCATCCAGTCCACAGGTGCCCGTGGTCACCAAATCATCTCCGCAGTCTACAAGCTGCTCTTTTATTACTGCGTGGGTTGCCTTCACCTATGGCATCTACACTTCAAAATGAAGCAAAGCACTCAGACTTTTTTTAATTGCTGAAAATTGTAGCTTATGTTGCAGTTTGGTTTTCTTGAATTCCTGATTCCAAAGTACTTTAATGTTTTCAAAGAATTTGATCTGAAAAGTTTAGGAGAATGTTGAATAAATTGAAAAACAGCTAAGACAAACTTTAACTCTCTAAGCACATGTAGAAAACTGGTTCTCAACCTTAGCAGTATCTGTAGATGCGCACTAGCTACCTCTGCAACTATGAGATCCAGCTCATAAAATTGAATTACTTCAAGAGAAATAAATACTGAGGAATAAAATGAACAGCAAGAAGTCTTTCTTTGTTTCCTCACAATACAAAATGTACAGGTTTAGCAAGTTTAAAACAAAAAATACTTTTTTTATAGCATGTAATTTTTGTGGTAAAACTCATCACTTGGTGGAATGAAGACCAAAGGAATAAGGAGATTTAAAAAAAAATCATAGAATCAAAGAATATCCTGGGTTAGGAAAGATCCATAGGGATCATCAAGTCCAACTCCTGGCTCCACAAAAGAACCACCCAAAAATCAGACCATGTGTCTGAGAGCATTTTTGTCTCAGGAAGTCTTTATTTTGGATTGCTGGGAGCTCAGTAAGTGAGTGAAAAATCACACACTGCTAAACTGGTTGTGGTCTTGCATACTCTTAAAACATTTCTATTGATCTATCTTGGAATTAAAGTACAGGTTAGATACACTTTTAATATGATGTATTATAGTGATTCTGTGTCTTCCCAAGGATTGCAGTCTGACTTCCATGAATAGCCATCTCCTTACTTAGAGCTATGTCCTTCTCAATATTTTAAGTAGTTTCTGAGCAGCTTAATAAATGTGCGTGTGGTTCATCGAACTACGTAGCCCTATCTGGGGCATATATGGAAACTACCATCAGTATGCAAGGAAAACTACCATCACTACGCAAGTAAAACTCGATCAAAGTGAGCTTGATACAAAGCTCATAGATGACGATGAAACATTAACTGTGACTTCAGTAGTTTTTAGGTTAATTTCAATACTTGTTCTGTCTTTTCTACCAAGAAGTTCAAGCTCAGGCTTACACCTGAGTCAGTGGATCCATTAAATTTTGTAGGTTTGTATTTAATCTTTAAGAGAGCCATCATTTTGATGAGCAGTTTAAATGGCAAATAATACCTAACCAAATATAATAAGGAGAGAAAAGACTTCTGTGTTTCATAACAAAAATCCCAATGTTGTCTCCTCAAACTTTGTAAAATGGTTTTTAAACATCCTGTGCACTGAAAGATATCTTTCTAAGTATTCAGCTTCTTTTACTTGAAGAGCTGGAGGTTGAGAAAGGATCTGAACGTAGTTTTTTACATAAAACTGTTACTGTTAGAAACTGGCATAAGCTCATTCAGTACTGCTGAAGTTTTTTTTAACCTTTTAAAATATAATCTTAGCATGTTCCCTACAGCTTTTTAACACGTTCACTACTTTTGCTGCTTTCTTTTAGACAGATTTCAAAAATGCTGTAGTTAGTGTCACTGAGTGCGTACTGAACATGAACAAAACAGGGGAGCATGGTCTGATCGTCAGTATACCCTGAGTCTAACATGGTTCTTCTCTTGTCCTTGATCAAAGTGATTGACATGTTATTGTGGCTGGCTGAAGCTTAAAATGACACCTGTTTGTTTTTGTTTTCCTTCTGACTTGGGAATGCCCTGGGGCCTGTTAATCTTTGTATTCTGCATATAGAATTTGTTTTGTCCTCCAGAACTGCAATGTCTGTACACATAATATGATTAATTTTGTGTAGTATCCAACTGTAACAAAGAAAAATAAAGATCCCTGTTGTAATAACAAGGTAGCTTAAGTCATTTACTCAGATAAATCAAATGTTAGATGTGGATGTGCCTGAAAATTTACCCTGGGTGTTTGAGGATTCTGTCTAGAAACTCAGCTGCTAGGTCATCCTTTTTAGCATTACAGAAACATTACATCCTACTGATGTTTCTTTGAATCATCATGCTATTATTAAGTACCTGTTGAGGTAGTTCTGTGTTAGATAAATTTGTAACTGGAAGAAAATAGTTAATTGGTTGATGCCCAGACATTGCTTTTAAGTGCCTGAGGCAGTTTGGCAACCAAAATCACATTGACAAGAAGATCCCACTCAGAGCACACAGTTAATAGTTGGAGATGAGTGCAGGAAAAAGCAGAAGTGGAAGCAGGCATGGAAGCTGTCTCACGTGTTCCATAGCTTGTTGTAGGTCATGGTGATGACTTCCATGCTCTGGTCACAGTCCCATCAAGTTTGCTTTCACCTTTAAGGGATGAAAGATCAGGTGAAATGAACAGAAGAGCTGTGAATTATGAGAGTAAAACCTCTGCACTGTAATTTGGAATTTAATAGTCTTTCATGATCTATTCTTGCAATGTATGGTCAGTTACTGCTCTGCTGTGATGACATGTGATCTTAAGTGTTTGGAAGGGAGTTTAATTAAAAAAAATACAGTGCATCTGGCAATGGAAAAATTTAATTTTGTTCAATTTTTAATCAGACAGCCCGAGACAACCACTGAGCACTACTTGACAATTAGAATACTAATGAACTGCACACTGGGTTAGCCTGTTTTTAAAGGACAGCAAACAGTGCACTGAGAGGTGAGGGATTCAATTTAGTTCCATGAGTCTTTATGTGTTTACTTTCTTTCTTGGTAAGAATTCAGGAAATGTTTGCCTTGATGTCTCTTTTCAAAAATCCCACCCCAGAACTAATTATTTTTCAGATGCAAAAATCGCTCTGTGTGGTAAGTGGCTTTCTTGAAAGCATTCTTCAGAAATCCATAAACAACGTACAACATTAATCTTCACTGTTGAGAACACCTTCAGTGACTTAAATGTTTGCTGTTTGTTTGTTTTCATTCTACTAGAATATTTGCAACACTTTACCATTCTGCAGCAGTTTGAAGTCTTCAGTTTTCGTGCTTTGTAGAAATTAGAAGTTGTATTCATTGCTGTAGAGCACACAATTTCACAAAAGGTAGGTAAGTTGAAGGAAGAAATAAATTGCCTGTGCCTAACGTATTTATTTCTTACAACCTTTATAAGCAGCTACCTATAGCAAGGCTGAATGTAGTAGGAAATGCTTAATGAAGTCAAATGAGTTCTGAAACAAATTAAATAGCTGAACCATCCATAGTAGCCATATCATACTAGTCTCACTGAGAAATGGATATTTTATTGCCCCTTCTGTGTCACATTGTCAAAATGAATGGTATAATTATACCTTATCTGAGATGAAGGATTTGTATGAGTTTGTATTGGATGCCCTCTTCCAGTCTTAAAGTTTAGTGGAGGCTGTAGTAGGCTGTACTCAGGTGCAAGCATTTCATTTTCTATTAGAGCCTGTGCCTACTGAAATCCACAGCTGCTGGCAGTGTTGTGTAGCCCAGGGCCCTGACAGCCAGGCTTCCTGCTTCTCCTATCGGTAGGAAAAGCTATGTTGAGACGTGGCCATTTTCACTCAGAGAGCAGAGGCAGATGGTACTAGAGCTGGGGTCATTGTCTGCACCCCTCACTTCCTTCTCGCATCCAGAGTAACAAGCCTGACTCTTTTAGAGCTTTCCATTCTCTTTTTAATTAGCTCTTCATTTTTCTCTTCCCACTTTGCAGCAGTAGTCAGTAACCAGCACCTTAGACTTGGGAGACGAAATTCAGTTCTTTCTACGCTGCTGAGCTTGACAGATTTAATCTGACCGTGTACTTATTGCCCTGCATATGCAGTATCAGCTTGGTCTCAGTGTTGCCCAGTCAAAATACTTATACTTCTTGGTCAACTATACCGCTCTAGCCCAGCCTCCTCCAGCCCTGAGGATGTTGCTCTGAGATTCAGAGCTAAACCTACAGCTGGGAACACTATTTCCCTGCTTGATTGTAAAGGACGTTGGGTTAGGCATGGAAACATGAAACAAGCTGACACGTCTCACCTTGCACAAAGTTAGACTATGCATTTTGAAAAAAAGGCATGCCTGAAATTTCAGTGATGTCAGTAAACTTGGGTTCTAACACCTAGTAAACAAGCTGAAACAGTCTTGTAGAATTTAGATTCATTTGGCTGTATATTAGAAATTAAACTCCAGCTCAGTTAAACTGTCATCACAAGTAAATGAGACCACTGTTCTAAACAGTATTTAAGTATTCAGCTTCTGTAGTCATTTTGATGAATAATCCTGAACGTTGTACAGATGCCTTTATTGCAGCTTCCTTTGTGAACCTAGAGCCGTATTCTTGATCTACTGTCACATGGTGTGAACCTTTCAAAGATCTTGACTGGACAATCAATGATCCAGTTGAAAAAGGGGATGACAAGGAGTAAAGAAGAAATTCTGGGAAGAATCTGGAGGATAGCTAGTGCTCCAGAGGTATGGGAGGTTGTGAGATAGTTCATAAACAAAAATTCACTGAAATGAGAATAGGAACTGAACTGTTCTGTTCAGTATCTTGGTTTTGCTCCTGTAAAAGCCAGTGCATGATAAAGATGGGTCCAGTGCCTGAAATGTGGAAAAGGAGTAGATGTGGTGTCACGTAGGTGTTGCTCTCTCACATAAAAGCAAGATATTTGGTAACTCCTATGTGGGGTGGTGCAGGGCATCTGTGTGCTTGTGTGGTATAGAGGTGTCAAGTGTGGGAGCTGATGCTTTCTCAGGAATGTGCGGAGTAGATAGGTCTTGTCTCTGTGGCTCCTGCAGTGTTAAAAGTGCAGCTTCTTCCTTAGACTGAAAGAATAACTCTGGTAGTAGGGAGTGGGTTAGGGCATATTGTGCTGAGATACAGAGCTCACTGCCTGTTAGGCCCCACTCACACTTTAGTTCTGGTTTCTTACATGTTTACTGCATGTCTTTGCAGGATATGGATGGACACTAAATTTATAAGTGTAGGAATTCAGAGTGATCTAAGCAGTCACTCTGGCTTCATTTATTTTTTAATGAAGTTATAGTAGTATATTGAGGTACAGCACCTGACAAAGTGAGTCAGAGGAAACGTTTTTGTTTAGTTGAGACTTTTCCCCTTTTTCTTCCTCCAACCTCTACTCCCTTGGCCACCAGGAGTTACAGTGAAAGCAATTGTATGTTTGGTGCTGCTTTATAGAGTATTTGTACAGTGCCATCATTGTAATGTTTTTCAACCTTGCTGTAGTATTAGGTCACTTCAAAAGTAATGCCTCCTGTTTCTTTCCATGGTAGCTACAGCAGATACAAAGAGCACAATAACTGTTTCACAGAACAGATTCTCAGCTACAAAACACTGTTTTTCAGTATAGTTACCACAATTAGCTGTGTATTTCTGCTAGTGAAGAACAAGAGTTTGCATGTTGCACTCATTGAAATCTGCACAATGATCCAGAACATAGCTTGTCTTTCACTCTGCTGTCACCACTACTGAAATGCATCACCCACCGCCTCACTGTGCTCCCATCCTCTGACCTCTGTAAAAGTTCAGTAAGCACTAATGGATACAATTCTTCCCACATGAAGGAATTCAGTTCCACACCTTTGCTTCATATGCACTTCCGTGTCAGTGCTCTTCTGCTGCCACCTTTCACATGGCAACAAAATGTAATGGAATATTGGCAGGAAGGTTCAACCCCTACTGCCGTACCACCAATATCTGCATGGATCAACATAATAAAATAGGCATTACTTTTGGAGCAGCCATTGTATGCGAAAGCTGCCTGTTGTGTCTCAGCCGATGGTCTTGTAGTTAACAGGGTATTTCTTAAGTCACCATAAAATCTATCTTTATATTGAAATGAATTAAAACCACCAGTTTTAGATGGGAAAGAAGGTACTAATTAGTGTAAGCAATTCTTCATTAATGCATCTAGGTTAATATTTGCTATATACTACAGTTTTTAAAAGGAAAGTGTATATCTGCTGCGTTCATCAGAAAACATTAAATAGAGAAGTTTTTATTTCTTAAATTCCTAATCAGAAAAATGGATTAAAATAGTGTTTTGTGCTAATGGTCAATAGCATTAATCAAAGGTCAAATTCAGTTGCCTGACTCTGGCTGTAAGACAATCCTATGAATGCTGGTGCCTAACAGAAATCTGCAAGATTCTCAAGAAAAAACATGAAAAAAATGTACTTTGAAGGTGGGCAGCAGTGTTAAATATCTCAAATTATATTTTCTACTTTATGTAGCTGATATATCAGCCTCTGGAAATGCTTTTGGCAATCAGTCAGAAAAGAATTTAGTAGATTCCTCTTTACAGAACTGGAAAGTTTAGGTTCTTATGTTCAGAATTAACTTATTGCTACTTATCTTCATGTAAGTGATGCTTTTCCTCTTAGAGATTCATAAGATAGTGTATAAAGTAGTTTTAGCCCTTTCTGAAGGATTATCTGTTATTGGTGGTTTCCTGTTTATGCAAATACATAAAACTTTGCCTTTGAGAAAATGTATGTTGGGATACAGTTCTTTCAATTAGTTAACATGTTGCAAGGTGTAAGTGGTAGAAAAAATAAAGGTATTATTGTCTTTTTGTTAAAATTGAATAGGCTTCTTTGCTTAGGAAAACTGTGGTGTTTATAATGACAAGTTTAGGTAAAACAAATCATCTGTAGCAGTAAAGATTTCTCAGAAAGTCTCAGGCAGATCTTTACTGTAATATGACCAATTTTGTCCAAAAGAAAATGAACAAAATGGGAAAGGTGGCCATTTTTATAGTTACGTCTCTAATACCCACTCTGAGGCATCACTGAGATTAATCTTTTTCTAAGCTAAAAAATGAGCACTACTGAGCAGTACAGTATACTCTAATACGTTCATTCCAATAAGTTAAACTTACAAAGGGAGAGAAGTTTATGTGAGTTCTATATAAATCATATAAATATAAACATAGTATCGCATCTAATCACATTTCTAAATGTGATATTTTAGACAGTAGTTTGAAGACTGAACCAGCATTCTTCTGATATTGTGTTGGTTTAAACTTGTTGGCTTGTTTCAACAATATATGTTAACATACAGGAAGATGATGAACGAGTAAATAACTAACATCTGGAAAAAGCACTGAGATGCCCTTGTCGTGAGCACATAAAAATAGCAGGCTAAACATTCAGGGCCTGATTACCAAACTGAAAACACTCTCCAGCTTCTTTTGAGAAAGTATCATGATGTTTTCCAAAAACAAGATAGGTTAATGCTTCATTATTTCAGAAATATGATCCAAGTCTGTTCAGCAATGAGAGTAGAACTGCAAGTTTCAGATAAGTCAAGCATGTTTTCAGTGCGATCAGATCTTGCATCCAAGATACATGCATGGAAATGAAGCCACTTCTTAGAATCATAGAGCTGTTTGAATTGCAAGGGACCTTTAAAGGTCATCTAGTCCTACTCCCTTGCAATGAACAGAAACATCTACAGCTAGATCTGGTGCTCAGAGCCTGAACCAGCCTGACTGTGAATGTCTCTGGGGATAGAGTGGGCACCCACCACATCTTGTTTCCTAACAGCATAATGAGCAAGACATATTTCTAGAAGGTAGATGTTGGCAGCAAGGTTTAGAATAGAGCAAACGAGGAGGCTGAGAGAGTTGCAAGACAGGAAGGGAACAAGACAGACCACAAGGCCTCAAAGTACCAGTGCCAGGAGGAGGCTGCATTATTCATGCACTAGAAAGGCTGTAATCGCTGTTGGATTAGAACAAGACTGAAGAAGAAATTACCTACTCTGTATTGACATGGTAGGAAGAAAGAAGCTTTATTTCTTTCTTTTTTTGACCAACCTCAGACTTTGCTGCTTAAGAGTCACATTGTTTTACTTCATGCTAAGAGATTACAGGCACCTTGGTGTTTTGAAGTGTTTGTTTTAAGGGCAAGCTGTGGGCAGTTTCACTTCAGAAATGTGCCTGGCATCGTCTTTGGCTCAGCAGTGGTCGTCAGATTCCTTTGTTTCTTGTGCTCGTGTTTTGTGTCTCAAACTTTTTGCTTGTGCCATTCTTTTATGCTGTTCTTTAATGATCTGACCTAGTTGGTAAGCTTCTTTCCTGTGTTTGAGGTAAATGAGTAATCCATTATTTAGCAAGGATAGTCTGTTAAAACACTTCTGTCCTTTTGCAGTGAGGCAGGTAGAATTTGTCCTCAGTCTTGCTTTTCTGCTATGCTGTCTTACTTTTTGTTGTTGTTGTTTGTACATTGGGAACAGCAGCAGTGGTAGATCCTTCCATAGGGTTCAGTCCCAACTTCTTCCAGGAGACCTTGCTCTTGACCTCGTGACTTCTGGTTATAACATTATCTGCCCTTCCGATGATACTAGAAACCAGCTTCCTCCCTGTGCAATTGCCAGGCCATTCTTTACTACTGGCTGCTGTTCTGTGTAGCTCACCAGTTTGTTTGTTATAGCGGCCTTTGTATCCTTTGTAATCCCCATGATCACAGATGTATCTCTGATCTTATTCTTTAGCTCTTCTTCTGGCTTCCTAAAAGACTATTCCAGCAGGCATTATTGAATCAAACATCTTCTCTGGGAGACAAATGTAGCTGTCACTTCTTTCAAGTACAGCTCAACACTATGGCCAAGGTATTAAGATTCCGAACTGGACATGACTCACAGCTGCAGATAGACATAGATCAGATGGTTATGGTTGAACTGGATGTCTTCATTGATTTTCTGTATATTATAACCTTTATTGACTGTTCTTCTGCTTGGCAATTTCTATTTGTTGCTCGAATGAACCAGGATATGAAAAGTAGTAATGTCAGCATTGCAAGATCTTGAATTTCCTGTGTTCTCCCTCTCTGAGTATTCTGAACATGCTTTTATTTTATACCGAGTCCTACCTGTTTGTATTCTCAAGAAGAAACTGGATTAGAAGATAAGACAACTGTATTGGTGAAGAGGGATGTAGAAGAGACACTCCTATGTGAAATCCGTCATTAGATTCTGAATGTCTATGTATAATCTTGACAGAGAGCTGCCAAGTACAGAAGAACATACTCAGACCAAGAATTTGATAATCTAATTTGGAACTTTAGCTCAATTATCTATTGCAAGAGACTCAGATAACACTCAAAAGTCCTTTACTGTGCAAACTTTTTGTGTTGAAAGCAATTTGGTTCACTGTGTGATGAAGTGCGTGATTGTTTGGTACATTCCCAAGGATTTGAACAGGCAAATTTTGAAAAATAAAATATATACTGCTATGGTGTTCTAAAAGAATATATTTACAGTGTATTATAGCGGCGAAACTCATTGCAGGAAGACATTAGAACAGATTTCAGAAGGGCGTTACGCTGTGGGAATAATGCGAGTGTTCACATTGGATACATGCCTTGTATCAGGACACAGCAATTGACTGAATTTAAGACAAAGTGTACATGTACAGCTTTCTTCTGTTCTTCTCAAAATATCTGATACCAACTGATGTCCAAGACAGAATACTTAGATGAACCTTGGTTGACGCTGGGAACTGTAATCTGTGTAATTTGATATATGTTCAGTATTTCCACAAATGCATTGAGGAATTGAAAATTACATGTTTTGTCTTAGCCTAAGTTTTTGCACAAATTTTGCTTTTCTGGCTCCTTTTTTGCCATTTATAAAAGATAGCTGTTTATATAAGATCTGAAGAAAGAAATTAGCAGGAGTGAGCATAAGTCCACAGAGCTGAACATTTTCATACTAAATTTTCACGTGGCTATGAAAATGATGGATTTCATGGATTATTTTCTTTACTGTAGGTATTGTACTAATTGTATCTGGCCATCAGTGTTAAACTAGGATTTTGAATTTAGCCTGTGGCAGTGTAACAGGGGTTTATACCAAGTTACAGTTCTGAGCAGCTGCTGAAATCTTCCGCTCTAGCAAGAGCCTTGAAAGTGCATGAATGCAGAGCTTCTGCTCTGTCGATCTTTGAAAAATATTGGAACAGATTCTGCTCTGATGTGTGCCCGTAGAAATCTGGAATTACTTCAGTGGTGATTGTTGAATGGTTTTTATCAATACAAGTGAAAGTATTTTGTTCATCAAAACAGATGTGGATTTATGGGGAAGGGGAGGACTAAGAAGGCTGAGCTGTCCAATTAGCATCAGACTGCCTGGCATACTCCCTTTAGATTGGTGCTGTATCTGTTCCTGAGTGACAGTAACCAGTGCAGCAAAACAGATGTTAAGCAGAGGTTATAGCTGTGCAAAAATAAGCAGCTCTTTCACTTGTAATATTCACTTGTAATAGAAGGTGCAAACATTTATGCAACATCCGAACTGCTTTTGTCATTTTTGAAAAGCACCAAAGTAAATTAAGAAGCAAGTTGAAGTAAGAAGGGTTTGTTGTTTTTTTTTAGTGGTACTTCAGCCTGTAAATTGCTTTAGGAGTATTTTCCAAGTCCATTCTAAGTCACTGTAATTCAGTTTTCCATTAAATCATTAAGATAAATTTCAGTAGTAATATAGTTAATAAGCATAACACACCAAACATATCCCTGCTCTAGTTCCACTGAGGAAAACTTAATGAAGTAAGAACAAAGACTAATAGTCTTAGGAGATTTTAAGCGTGCATTTGGGGTTGCCTCTACTTGTATCATTGGTGAATTTAACCCTGAAAATTATTTTCAGGGCACACAAGGAAGATGTACATGTTATAACTATGAAAAATATGACCTTACAATGTACTCATTTTAAATGCTTCAGGAGTTACACCAATCACAGCCATGTTTCTTCCTTTGAACTGTGCAACAAAGAAGCTAGGTATGGCCCTTGGGTGGGTTTTTATGTTTCACTGCCTTCAGAACTGTATAGATAGGTTGGATAAAGAATCTTATTCCAGTGAGGAGCTGCTAGTTCCTTCCTGGTCAGTTTTAAGTGGAATTTTTGCCATTGGATTTAGTCTGTTTAAAACCAGATTTCTAGACTGTACGAGTAATTTCTAATTGTACATCAGATTGCTGGGGAAGCTGGAAAATGTCATCACATCTATCTCAGGATGTTGATTAACTGTCTGGTGAAAGTACTCGTCTCTTTCCAGCAATTTTACAGGAAACTTAGGCAACTATCTATTAGAAATAGAAACTTTTATTAAAAATGAGTGAAAAAATCTTTTTGTAATGAGAAGCTGTTAGGAATCAAGAAATTACTCCTGCCTGTTAATGTGTAGGAGTGCACTGATTTAGGCATTTCTATACACATTTCTTTTGTCTTTATTCAAAAGGATGTGTGGCTCTAGATGTAAAATTAGCTCTTCAATAAGTTTTTAGGTTTTATTGTAAGTAGAATAACTCCTGTTTGGAGACCTGCACACTTGGTATGTGTTCTGGTACGCTCTCCATAAAGGAGGTCAGAGATCATCCAGCCTGATCTCCTGCCCAGAGCAGGAGAGACTTCAAAGGTATATGAAATTGCTCAGATCTGGGTGAGTTCCAGATATTGCCACAAGTTGCTGTGTATGGTATTGAAGTCAGCAATCCAAGTGCACAGGTGACCCACTGTTACCACTGCTTAAATGCACCACTTCACTGTGCTCACATCCACTGCCTGATCTCCATAAATGTTCAGCAAATGTCAATGAATGTCAATGGGTGCAGTTTTTTATGCATTGGAGAAATTCAGTGGCACACCTTTGCTTCACTGGCACTTCCATGTCAAGTATGATTCTGTCAGAGTGACCTTCTTATGCCATCTGTCGCACAGCAATGAAATGTAGTGAAGCATTGTGGGTAGGTTCAACCTCTACTGCCACACCACCAACATCCGCCTCTGATGTTGTGGGCCAACATAGTGAAAAAGGAGGCATTATTTTCTGAGCCACCCTCATAGCCCTTGATTGTTTCTTTCGTTGTCATTTCCAGATGAAAGAGAAACGTTGTTTATCTTCATGCAGTCTTAAGGTTTGCAGGTAGTACCATCAGTGTTAGTGTTGTTCTGTGATGTAGCTTGTAATTTCAGCAATTTGATTCATCTCATGGAGACTTTGGAACCAAATAAAGCTCAGATGACAAACGCAACACTTTAATTTTTTTTGTAGGAGAATTCAACCTGTTTTTGAGAACTGCTTCTTCACAGGCATTGATATGGCCTTGTCTGAGGGCCCTACTCTGCATTTTGCAGGATCAGATTTTACAAAGTTGTCTGCTCTGATTTTTCCTTGATTTCAAGGTGCTCTATTCTGCCTGCACTGCAGCGTGTTATAAATTTCTTTCATATAACTAGTGTTCCCACTGAGGTGCAGATACTTTGGATTCAGGAATAACTGTAGAGATGAAGCTTTCCTAAGAATTTTTATTTCTATTAACACTTACAATGTTAATATTTTTAGTAAGACTTTTCATCTTATGTTACAGAAGGTATGCTTTTCTGAGTAGATGAGACGTTATCTCCCTGTGGGAATCTTTCTCATGTCATAGCCAAAAAATGGTAGTTTTAAATCTTCTGTTTGGACTTCATTATGCTAGGCAGAACCTTGCAGTGCCAAAAGCCAGATGTTTTAAAGCATTAAACATACACTCTGTTGCATACACCTAGCCAAATTAATTATTTAGTAAAATGTTTGTGGTGGAGCAGCAGTTAATAGAAGAGTGACAGATGTCATACACAGAAGTGTCCATTTGACTATGTTGCTTTATGGTCTGTTGTGACAGTTAAATGAAGCAGCTCAACAGCTGTCAGCGTGTTAATGTTTTGGATTAAAAAAACACACTTAGAAGAACTTTTCTCTGATTTTTAAGAGGTAGTGTCTTCAAAGGCACCCTCGCCTCTTTGCAGATTGTTGCAAGTGTTTTCTGAATGATTCACAAATGAAATGGGGAATAACATTGAACTGTATGATAGACCAACACATTTTCCTTTCTTCAGAGCTATGCAACTCTGAAACTCAGTCAGCCTTAAAAATTCCCATCCAGTTTAAATATGAGTAATTGAAAGGGTAGTTGTAGTCAGCTAGATATCTTTGCTTTATAGTCTTTAATAAGCATAGACCTAAAACAAAACAAAAAAAGCATTCAACTTGGGAAAACTGAGGAAAGAAATCAATCCAAAAAACTAGAACCACACAAATATAAACCCAATGTAGCTTCTGTCTATTTCTGTTGAATTCTATCCAGAAAACTGAGGGATGAATGCGTTTTCATTTTAGATATTTCTAGTTTGCTTTTTGTTTTGTCAGTGATTGATTTATAATGTTATTAGTTGAACCTCCAAGAAATCCTCTGTTTTGCCTGAGGATTTTCTTGACTAACCTTCCAGACTCACCTATTTTGGTATCACAGTACCTGAATTTAATATGTGGACGGATTCAGTTATATGTACCTTTTCACATAGCTGCGATACTTATCTATTTCTCAGGGTCTGAGGGAACATCTTCTGTTGTTGCGCAAAATGCAGCTGGTGGGATTCTATTTGGCATGGTGCTTTTTGTTCCCAGTTGTCAAATTGAATAGGGGCATGTTTTTCAGCATTGAGGCTGCTGGAGAAGCCATGAGAGCAATTATTATCACGGTTTACTCTTCTCCACCTGGTGTTCCGGCTGCTTTCTTCATTGACTGGCTGCTTCTCACTGTGGCTAACTGGCTTGTGTCAGAAAATGAGAAACGCAGAGGATGCCCAAGGTATAGACTGCTCACCAAGACTTACAGGATTGATTTAGTGAGAAGATTCATCTTCATCAGACCATTTCAAGAATTGGAAAGAAGCATTTATGATGGCATCTGAGAAATCACAAGGGAGCCTGTTAATAGAACAATATCTTTGTATTTCTTTTTATCCATTTCTCTCCTGAGTTGCAGTACTCATCAATTAGCAGGCATTTTCAGTACCTTGTTCTGTGATCTTTTAGCATGCCCCTGTCTTCTGTCCTGTATCTCAGCTCAGAGGTGCCTCTTCCAATTCTCATACATCTGTCCTTGATTTGGCTATTCTTAAATAATAAAAAAGCACTTTTGAATATTATGGAAAAAGTGGAAAAGAAATAGATCAAAGAAAAAAGTGGATGTTTGGACTGCAAGTAAGTCAGGTATGTAGCATAGCAGCAGCAGGGAGAGAGGTTCACCACAGGGTATTCTCAGTTCTCTGGTGGGATGTGCCTTTCAGAGCAGCATAGGACATCCTTGTTAACCCCAGTGATTTGAAAGTCACTGCAATATTGGCTGGAGTTGATGGAAGTATTAATGGAAAAGACATAAACGAAAAGCTTACTGATCTAAAACTGAGGAGTATTGTTATGCTTTCTAAAAGGAATTCAGAATATTTTCTCAGTTGTATTAAGGATAAGAGTTCAGTTAACATAGGGCACTGCAACTCAGTAGTTAGATAACAGGGTTGTTTTTAATTTTTTGTAGTGAATTTGAACAGTCAGAGCCATAAGCAAAGTAGGTAAAACATATGGAAGAAATTTAAATATCAGATCATTATTATGTAGTCAGAATTGTGGCAAGATTTCTGAACCATTTTTGATGCCACAGTAGAATGATAAATACCTGGCTTTAGTTACTTTTGGCTTTGGGAGTAGTTCTGATCACGCTATTAGCTGGCTTTTCTTTTGTGCTCTTCTTTAATTTCCAGTTTAAGCAAGAGCCTGACATGTGGATATTTTAATTTATATTTTTCAAACCTCCAAAAGTCTGTTGCTTTCAGCTGCTTTCTTTTAAGGCAAAAAGCAGATTTCCCCTGGAAAATGTTTTCTCTCACCCTTACTTTTCAGCCATATGACAAATAAATGAGCTTTAATTACTGTTTTTATAGGACTTGAGTCTCTTTCAGGCTTTGGTTTCTAATTTTGATTTTGAAAAATAAAATAAATGTGATCTCTATGTCAATAGCAGGCAAAGGAAGATTAGAAAGTAAGACTCTACTTTTGCAGCTTTGCAACAATAGAATAAAAAGTGGAATAATGAACTGTAAATGTATCTAATTACATAAATAATGCATTTGTGTAATTGTCTAGTAGGGGTATGCTAATGAATCAATTGTTTTTAATTATAGCATGCTTGATTGTTTCAGAAACGTAATTGGTTGCAATCAAGAATCAATTAAATGTTTGTAGTAATTGTATTTATCAAATTAAATATATTTTTATAGTTTAGAAAGATATTCAGAAAAGGAAGTACTGAAGGACTATACTAGTCATAGGTGTTCATACCATTGGGCTGATTGGGGTGGCAATTAGTATAGGATAAAGAAGAAACATTTATTTTCTTCTCGTCTCCATTTCCGATCTCATCTGATCTACAGGGATAAACAAGGATTTAGACTTGTTCAGTATTCATAACTCTTAGCTTGCTTTATAAAGCAAGGTCTGACAGCTACCAAGTCCCCCTGTGTGAGACTCTTTCAAATTTGTGAAACTTGTAATCAGAATAATACACCTTGCAGCAGGATGGTTGTCTAGGAAGAATTGGTAAGAGTTTCAGTTCATCTGCCTTCCCCAGCAAACAGTTTGCCCTAGATACGTTTCATATTCTGAATTATTTTTATAGTAGTGTGCCATGTGGAGCTGTTTGCTTTTACCCCAAAATAGTTATTGTTCTTCTTGCAAATAAACTTTAATAATAAAGGATCTTTGTGTATGAGATATACACAAAGCATAAGGTTAGAGGGCTCTATACGTTGAAAATGTTCAAATGTTGACAAACTTAAGCCATAAGAAAATGGATGCCTGTCTCACTGCAGTGCTTCCACAAGTATCACAGGCACTTTTCACGTTCTTGATAGGGATGAATAAATACGAGAATTTTATTTATAGGAAGGGAGTCTGCCTTTGTTGACTCTGCTGGCTATAAAAATGTGAAGAATGAGCAACTAAATTAAGCTCATATGATTGTAAGTGGATCGTGAACTGACCAGGTGAGTGATTAGAACTTTCTTTGTTACTGTGTGCATATGTTTTGTCAGTGCTGGAAACTTTGTTGGCCATTGTAGAAGGGGACAATTTTAGATTTATAATACTGTGGATAGGAGAACGGATTATCTACTAATTGTATAAAGTACAGACTGTGTGTATAATTAATGTTTCCATAGTCTTATTTGCTCTGATCAGCATATTTGATCAGCTTGTGTGCCCAGGGAAAACAAATCTGCACTAAGCAGTAGGCAAAACACAGAGCTCCCCGCTAAGGGATGCTATTTAAGGACATGGGATCTACTACTGTAGTTCTATAAAAAGAAGCATTTTTTTCTGGTAAATGTGGCAAATATATACGTAGTAAATATAAAGAGTGCCATCTACTGACATATAAGGAGAGAATATATACGTAGCATTGTCCACAAATGTGCAGACTCAATAAAGTTGTTATGCTCCAAATGGCTCCAGGTGCCAGCCTAATCTCACCAGGGCTTGCCTTTTCACAGCAGTGCTGTAAAGAGACCAGAAAAGCTGCCAGATATTCTGCAAAGTAAAGCCCAAGGTTGATGTGTAGGATTTAATTGAAAAGGAGGATTTTTTATTATTATTTGGAAGAATCTGAAGTGGTATCTTCTGAAGTGGTTTTGGTCTGGTGTCACTGGAAACCAGACATAAGCTGTGCCTTTCCTCTGGGTCTTCTCTGTAACGAATAGTAGACTGGGTTACTTGCCCCTTGTTTTTTCCTCAGTAAATGAAGTGTTGAAATCTTGTTTTACTCTTGAATAGTGCTGTATCAATGTGTCTTCTTTTCACTATAAATTGTTCCTTACTTTGATGAAATTATCAGAATTATTCGGTTTCTAACCTGTGGGGACTAATTATTCGTGTAGTAAGTTCCTGAACTTTAGGATGAAGAGAATAATTGACCCTTTCTTTTTTTTTTAGCACTGCTTTCTGGAAATGTGTCTGTGGAAAAGAGAACAGTAAAACAAAAGGGAATTTTAGTCTTTATCTACTTTTTTTCTTCTAAAAACTTCAGGTAACTGCTCAGAACAGGTTAAAAAGATGAATGGAATGTTAAGAAATATAAAACCTCATTAATCCATTGTATAAATCTGTGGCACGTTGTATCTGGAACACTACATGCAGTTTCTGCCTCCCTCCTTCAACACAAGATGTTAGTCAAATGAGAGCAGAGTAACAAAGATCATCAGAAGTTAAGGAGCTGCTGCTGTACTTGAGAGGGTCCTATGAAAACATAGAAAGTGCTTATTCACCACTACTCACCATGGAAGAACGGAGAGACAACCAAATTAAAAAAAAAAAAATTACCATGTACTGATGAAATTGTGGATCTTGATGTCATAAAATGATCTGAGAGCCAAAATAATGGGCTCCAAAGAAGATTAAAAAAATTTTGAAGAATACTTTGGCTGTCAAAGTTACAGCAGTCACAACCTTCAGAAAGCCCATTCCTTCCTAACTTGGGCAACCAACAGCATGGGTCCAGGAGAGTAGTTTCATTCTTGTCCTATTTCTTATCTTTTCCTTTAATTATGGTCTACTGGACCTAAAAGGAAATAGATTATTAAACCAGATGAACTTTTAATCTAAACCAAAGCAACAGGCTTTTGCTTTCTATCTGAGAGTTGTGCTATATTTGCTCTCTGCTCTGTTAGTAGCCCATAGAGCTAAACAATTCTCCTGCACGGTGATAGAGCTGCCTCTGAGTGCCATTTGGAACATCTGCCCACAGGCTCTGTTTTGGTTGTCCTTCAGGAAGAAGGGAAGTGTGCCCAGAACAAGATCTTCACCTCCACTTTGTGGCACAGGTACCTAAAGTAACTGGGAGTTGCACTGCCAATTGTTGGATTCCTACAATCTATCCCTTAATTGTAACCCAATGGCAACATCTTCCAGTTGAGCCATATCTCTCTCGAGGCTATTTGTTAAATTTGAAAAGCCAGAGGAAATTTTCTTAAGCAAACTGTTTAGATTAGAAGATACAAGGCTTCTCCAAAAGTAATGCCTCCTATTTTATGATGTTGGCCCACAATGTCAGATGCGGGTGTTGGTGGTGTCTCAGTAGGGATTGAATCTTCCCATCAATATTCTGTTATGTTTCATTGCTGTGTGACAGCTGGCAGTAGACAGGCTGTCTAACAATGGTATCTGACATGAAAATGCATCTTAAGCAAAGGTGTGGAATTGAATTCCTCCATGTGGAAAAAATTGCACCCGTTGACATTCATCAGCGTTTCCTGAACATTGATGGAAACCAAATGTGAGCAGAGTGAGGCAGTGGGTGGTGCATTTCAGCAGTGGCAACAGTAGGTCACCACTGCTGGAGCAGATTTTTACAAGTATGGCATGCAGGCTCGCTGTAAAAAGATGCATAGTTTATGGTGGTTACTATGTTGAAAAGTAAATTTTTGTAGCTGAGAATTTGCTCTATCAAATAGTGTCATTGTGCTCTTTGTATGTGTTATAGTTTCCATGGAAATAAATAGGAAAAAAACAATAAAAGGTCTTTCTTCCAGTCAGTCAACAAAGGTGGTAGGGTTCCTCCAGTGTCCTAAGTTTGATTTCTGGGACCTGCCTGCATACATACTAGTGTCAGAATATCTATTGAGTTTGGTTTTGACTAAATGAGGCTGTCTGGAAAGGTATTAATGTCCTGATGCAGCAGTCTTGTGATTGCACCTGGAGATGGGAAGCAAGCAAAACAGGAGTGCTGTCCCAATATCCTTTTTTTTAAAAAACTTTTTTTCTTATTCAGTGGTGGTGCATGCCTAGTTTGAAGAAATGCTCTTAAAAGTTAATTCTATGTGAATGAAATAATTTGCTTGAGAAGAGCAGTTGGATGAAAAATAGCAATCCTTGCAGTGCCACTGTGTTGCACCGCTAGACCGGCAGGTCACACTTTGGCAAACACAGAGCTCATGCATTTCTTTCAGTGATAATACTGTCAACTCCAATTTACAGCAGTCTGTTTTAATGCAGAGGTTACCAATAATTCGTAGTGATCAGAAGATCAATAAGATTTAGCATTCACATCTAGAATGAACAAGTAAGCGTTGGGAGTCCTCCTGGGGGCTCCTTTCTCTTCTTTGGCTGCGACAGCTCTGAGTCCTCAAAGTTGAATTGATGTAATTTTAATTTTAGGATGTAAGAATCCAAACACTTGCTGTTTTTAAATTGAGCAACTCATGAAAGTAAAATCAGGGTGCAGTGTCAGTGATGGAATTTTATCTCCATGTTTTTCAGCCTTACAGATGCAAGCACACCCTGGCTAATGGCCCCGACTGGTAGCAGCAGCAGCAGTTGTGTAACTGTCTTTCTCCAGGGCTTGCTTCCCCCCATGGAGTGACCTCTTTAGCTCATAGAGATAAAGTCTCCTAGATTTTTGACCTGATCTGATGAAGGCAACATCTGAGTGGCAGTTTTTAAATCAGTAGTCTCCCCACGAGTACACCGTCTAGCACATATTTTGCCTTCAAAAATGTAGTAAATAAGCGTCCTCCCTTCCCCTAAACGCCATGGCATAGAGGTGTTTCATGCAACCTGTTGAATTAAAGGGATTTTTTTCCCCTCTCCATGTCTAATTTTTAGGTATACAACACTCAACTTGTCCAAAAATACTTTCTCAGAGCAGCAAGGCATTAAGAATAATTGCTAAGAGCTCCAGTGGGAGACATGTCATGTGAAATCATGGAGGAAGAAGAGTCAGCAGCTGTTCCTGTGTTACTAGGAGAAAAATCCTTTAACAATCAAACACAAGAATAATACAGAGGAAAACATATTTTAACTCTCCTAATCTCTGGACTGTTTTTTTTTTTATTTAATGAATAAACCTGAAGTCTGTTTCTCTTAATGTTTTCATCTGTTGATCTACTGCATCCCTCCTGAAAGGATATCAAGTTGAGATCCATGCTGGATATAAAGCCAGTACTAATATAAAGAAAAAAAATGGTATTAGAAAAAAGTGTCCCTGACAAGAAATGCCAATTATCTGTAATACTTGTCACTAGTTGTAGTCCTAAAGTCTAGTCAGTGTATATAAAATTCCTCTAGTAAATTACAAAGCCATTCTGGATTTTGGGCTATTGGCAAGTATTTATTGTGTTCATCTTTCATGCTGATCAAGTACATGTATGTAAATATATGTATGGTTAAAAGAAATGATACGTCAACTGCAGCTTGTGGCATAAGAGTGATACAAAGACATTCTTAAGCTTTTGTATTCCTGGGTAATTAAGAAAGCCAAAATATCTTCTAATCTAACATCAGCAGGTTTCTAAGATCTGTGCATTTGTCAACAATATGGAAAATTATTCTTGCCCCACATACATAACAGTAGGTACAGGTTAGTTATGGAGGATGCGGTGGGTTACTGCTGAAATTTCAGTGTTTCCTAAACTGTAATGAGTACAGACTCTGGATTTAAATTGTATTAATATTACTGAGTTGAGTCCTGTAGGCATGAATTATTTCAGGTGGCATTGCAAATTTTCCCTAGCTGCTTAATACCTGCTCAGGAAAAGCTATTCAGATTCTGTTCTTGCTGCTGGAGGAAGCAGTCACATTAATCCACTTTGCTTACTTTGCAGTTATTAAAATTTATTATTTTGGAGATGATTTTTCAGAACCTTGGCCACAAATTGCTATAAGTGCACCTCTGGAGAAGCTTTTTATCATTGTTTCAGATGTATGGGAAGTGATACTACAAAGGATTCTTCTACTTGCATGTTTCAGTTTTAAGATTCAGGTAGCAGCTTGCCTGATCAGAGGAGAATTGGCTCAATGTGGCCAGAATGCATAGCTTGCTTACTGAGGGCCGCCTGTGTTCAATATTTTCTGAGGCGTTTCCTGTCCCTGTCATTTGTTGTGCTGACTGTTTTCAAGTGCATAACTGCTCCCAGTAGCCTGTAATTGCAAGGTCAGTCTAAGGTGAAACTGTGTCTTGTTTAGGGAAAGACATGAACAGTCTGCTTAGGCCATATGTTGTTGCCTTGTCTTTTTCTTGAAACCTTTGAGTAGCTCAGCATGTTACATACATTGATAAGGAGCACCAAAATCTTTCAGAGCACGTGATTGGGGGCAGCTTAGCCTCAGTGTAATTGGGAGCTTTGTGGGGTCTGTTCAAACTTGAATCTGAGGTGGCATAGCAAGAAACTAATTCTGATCTGATATTTGATTTTGAGGGTGAACTCTGTCACATTTCTACATTTTTCTTGAGCACTTTTATTGCAGAGAATGAAACCCAGTGGGTGGTTATTTCTGTTTGTTTACGAAAGCATCATTTTTTTTCATGCCCGTGAAATTGGCTTCACTACACCAACCAGCAGCTATTGTGTCTGGAGGAATTTGTTTCTTCTTTAAGAGTTGAGCTTTTCTTTGATATGAGTGCAAAAACCAGGAGAGGGTTAAGGTACGAAAGGATGCTGCTTCAACAAGCAGCTTGCTTACGGCCTTCCATTGATGTTCAGTCTAGGTGTTCACTTCGTTAATTTGGTTAGAAACACTTAGGGACGGAGGTGTATTATTTCCTCACTGAAGATGATAAAAAAAAAGACAAGCTAAAGCTTTGTTTTAAAATGGTTAAGGTTGCTAAGTAACAGTCTTCCCTAAATTGAGTGTCTTCCGCAACAACTAATTGCGAAGTCTTAAAAAGTGAGAAGTTTCAGATGTGATAGATCCTACTGTGTCCATGTGATAAACAGACATTTGGAGTTAAACCTCGGTCCCACTATTGTCAATGGAAAAAAAAAAAAACTCCACTGGCTTCAATGACATGAATATTTCTCCACTTGTTCTCATTCAGTGCAGAAGAATATGTAGTGTAATGCGTCTGCCAACTTCGCTTATTTTTAGTGAACTGATTATTGGAATGTCCAGGTTTCCTCTAAATTCTTACATCTATGGTGATTTTTTATTTTGTTTTGGCAGAGAGATTTTGACACGTGGAAGGTTTGGTCTGTCACTAATCTTAAGAAATTTAACAAGGCAAAGTGCCTGGTTCTGGACCTGGGAAGGGGCAGCCCTGCATATATGCCAAGATGGGGGACAAAAGGCTGGAAAACAGCCCCACAGAAAGGGATCTGGGGATGCTGGCTGACGGCAAGTTGAATGTGAGCCAGCAGTGTGCCCTGACAGCCCCTGAGGTGTGCTCCCTTGCTTTGTTCAGCCTAGAGCAGAGGAGCTGAGGGGAGGTCTCATGGCGGCTGCAGCTCCTCACAGGGAGCAGAGGGGTGGCAGCTGTGTCAGGAGAGAGGCAGCTGGGGGTTAGGGACAGGCTCTGCACCGGAGGGTGGTGAGCATGGCACAGGCTGCCCAGGGCTGTGGGCACGGCCCCGAGTGCCAGAGTTCAAGGAGTGATTGGACTTCACTCTCAGCCACAGTGTTGGATTTTGGGTGGTGCTGTGTGAAGCCCGGAGTTGGACTCTGTGATCACTGGGGGCCCGTCCCGACTTGGGAGACCTTATATTTGTTTGAAGCAGATGAAGAAATGATCAAATATGGTTTGAAATCAAATGTTAGCATAAGTTTAAGAAGAGAATGTATCAGGCTAAGTTAATGATGATTGTTTCCATCTGTGTGTACGTGCTGTTGCCCAGTTACTTGTGTTAGTTATAGAAATGTAACACAGATTTTCTTATTTTGCAATGTGCACAGAAGTAGAGGGAAGCAGACTTGAGTTTTAGGTTGAGGACCAGAACCACATCCTTCTTCACAACAGAATCCTGTATGACGTGGCACCTCTTGGTCAAGTCAATAAATCTCTCACAGTACAGAGATGCCTAGTCTAACAACATCTGGGTTATTACCAGAAGTGGAAGTGAAATAGGTCCTGCACATAGGCAAGTGATCTCTGCTATAGGAGATTTATTAGCTCCAGTGAAGTACTGCCCGGACACATTTGGACCAGGGTTGGTTTACCTGTGTGATATTGTGCTGCACAGAGTAAACAGGTGAGTGTGATTAGGCAGTTGCTTGAATGGTTATCCACTATGATCCATGCACATTGTAGACATACCTCCCAGTACTTCTACTGGTGAGCTTTGTAGTTATGCCATATGGCTTCTATTTCTTTCTCATTTGAAGGTCTCAGAGCTGTTGACAGCTTACAGAGGTTGGTAAATATTATTACTGTAGTTGGCTTTTATTTTTCTGGAAAAGTTTGGGGAGATAATTGGACTTGACTTGGAGGTGTTTAAGACCAGGTTGGATGGGGCCCTGGGCATCCTGACCTAGTACTTCATCTAGCAGTTGTCAACCCAGCCTGTGGCAGGGGGGTTGGAACTCGATAGTCCTTGAGGTCCCTTCCAACCTAAGCCTGTGATTCTGTGACTTGGAATGAAATGTGAATTTGTCACAAATACATAGGAGGCCAGTTTCCACGCTCTCTCATCATGATTGGATTTCTTTTCTTGTTTTCAAATATAACTGTAAGAGCAGTGCTGATGCTGGCATACCTAAGATGTTTTATTTTGTGTCCTTGCAATTATTTAGAAAATACAGCAAGTAAACACACAATTTCCAAAACACTTGTTACCTTATACATCTGGGTTGAATATACAGAGCTTTTACTTTTGTTCTGAGCTTTGGTGCTTGGCCACCATATGTTTTCCATCACGTCCTTGCTGTGCGCCATCTTCTTACTGGTGCTCAGCTTCTTTGCGGTCATGTCTGAACCGCTCTGAACTTTTGTCTCACACTGGAGTCTGGCCAGGTAAAGCGTATGCCACTGGATTGAAGAGTCTGAGCAGAGCTGACGTTACAGCTGAAGAGCTCCAGATTTGGAGGCATTCAGGTGAGGGAATCTATCCCTTCCCTCTGCCCTGTCTCCACCTTCCCCAGAGGAAAAAAAAAAAAAGCATGCTAATAAGCATACTATCCAGAGTGTCACCATTTTCAAGAAAATGGGAAGCTTATTGCATTGAGTTTGTGTAGCGAGCTTTTGGTACCAGGAGACTCAAAGGGTGAGCAGAGCTCAGTACTGCCCCTTGTCAGATCAGAGCCAGATCCAGGAGCTCCAGAAGGGACCTACTGCTGCCAGAGCTGAGCCGTTGAGTGGTGTTGGGTACGCTCTGAGAGAGCAGTTTTAAAGAAGGGAGAAACTGCTGCACAACAGCAGCTACAAAGGAGGGGTGAGATATGGGAGAGAAACAGCCCCGCAGCCATGAAGGTCAGTGCAGGTGGAGGGCAGGAGGTTCTCCAGATGTGGAGCAGAAGCTCCCTGCAGCCCAAGAGAGGCCGTGGAGGAACGGGCTGTCCCCCTGCAGCCCACAGGCACTGTGCAGAGTAGATCTCCATGTGCAGCTATGGAGGTGCCTGTGGATGAGGCCTGAAGGAGGTACAGCCCAAGGAAAGCCCCTGCAGGTTCTAGCCTATTAGTAATAGGCGAAAATAAGTACATGAATCTCCCTGTGCTGAGTCTGTTTTGCCCGTGACGGTAATTGGTGAGCAGTCTTCCTGTCCTTAACTCAATCCTCAAGCCCTTTTCTGTTGTATTTTCTCCACCTGTTCCTTTGAGGAGGGGGAATGAGAGTGTGGTGTGGCAGAGTTTAGTTGCCTGTCAGGGTGAAACCACCACGCTTGTGCAACTGCACTGTTAAGCAGAAACTGTTAAATTACATTCCTCTCCCTCCAGTTTTAAGTCACTGAATGTTGTATTGTCTTTATCTGTCTAAAACTAAATTCCTTGCAGGCTGCTCATTTTTAAAATGCCAAAAAGAAAGAAAAACAAAAACAAAAAACAAAAAAACAAAAAACAAAAAACCTTGTAAATCCAGATCCTTTCTCTGTCTTTTTGCTCAGTAAGAGTATTGAGAAAATACTGTCTTGTGAGTGCAACTTTTGTTGCTTCTTCGCAGAGGTATTTTTGCATTTTAGGATCTATTAAAAACATTTGTCATGTTACGACCATTTAGCCAAGTGATTCAGATTATTTGTAGCAGTAACCAGCTCCCTCATTACTCACTGTTCCATGAATCTGTCAGCTGAAGCACTTAGCCACCAAAGATTTTCTATTCTCATTCATCAGGAATATCCCCAGATAATCAATTAAAAATATTGATGAGATTTAGACCAAAAATGATGTTTGAGGAACCTCACCGATTGGCTGCCCAATTCATTAATATTTTCCCAGTCACTTCATCTTCAGATGTGCTGGTAAAGTAGTGGTAGTGTGTTGCTGCTTCTGTATACTGCCATTTTTGAATTGTAAGTTTATAAAGTCATAGTACTGAGTTGGATGCACTTATTTTAAAATCCAAGTTCTTCATCAGCAAAAGCTTTCTTTTTTTTAACATCCAAACATCATATACTCTCAAAAACGTTAGTGGTTCATTTGACAAGACCTGTTTACCATGTAACTTGTTGACAAAGATTGTTTTATTTTTTAGCATGTCTCTGTGTTGATGGTCTCTGTTGTTGACTGGTCTATTCAGGTATTTCAGGAGCCGTATCAGGTTACTTAGACTTGAAATCCTTAGTTTTTATTTTTTACATAGACATACTTTTAGAAACTCCCAACTATGGATCCAAATTTACGTTTCTGTTATCAGATAGGATCTTATTTCCTCATCTATTTTGGGACAGCTAGTAATTGTTACCAGCTTTCACTAATACTTCTCTAATTTCTTTAATTCCAAAATACAGTTATGGTGACAGTTGCTTAAATTTTTCAGAAACTGGTGCTTTGAAAAGTTCTTGTTGTGTTTTTTATTGTTCATTGTGCCATATGTTGCTCAGCAATGTAAGTGAAATATAATACCTCTTTTTCAAGGCATCCACTACATTTTAAAGTTGGTGATTAATTCTTCTTAGGTCTTTAAGGTCATTATTAAGTTACCTCTCTGTTGGTTGCTGAGCATGCTCACTAAACAATTATAGCATATTATTTTTAAAAGCTATAAATGTTGAGTATTTTTTAGGTTGTTGTTAATCATTGAAGTAAATTTTTTGAACCTCTTACACATCGCTGACGGTCATTAAATGATAGTTTTGCCTACTTACTGTTTTTGCGAGTGGATGTCCTCCAGTTATCCCATCTTTTATTCCTTCTTTTTGAGGGAGAAGAGGCATATATGATATGACTTTCAAGATATTCGTCTCCTTCAGTAGCCCTAAATTCTTCCCAGATTAGTCAATTGCAGGTTGGTAAGTCATCAAAGACAGCAACAACAGAAGCTTACTGCCAGAGAAATGGCTCTTTCTCATCTTTTCTCTTTTAATTTGGAAGATAGAAAAACCATCCTGCTTGTTCATCAGCACAGATACTCAGTGAACATTATCTCCACGCAAATGCTTTCATAACATTGTCCTAAGCCTGCATTTTGAACTGGCCTCTAGTTCAGTCCTTTCTTCCAGCTGCTTATTCCTTCTCTTCAGATGCCTCTTTCAGCATGTTATTCCTTAGATCCATTCGTGAAGACATATTTTAAGTCCTCATTCTTGGTGTATTAATGATGGCTTGCAAGTTGGCATTGCAATTGTGTGCATTAACAAAATAACTGTGAAATACAGCTTAACTTTTATTGCAGACTACACTTGCGGTACATTGTAACCAACAGTGCAGGCATAGAACTCTTTCACTTGTTTCAAAATTGTGGAGGTAGGAAATACATGCGTTATTTTTCCAAACAGATTTCTTACAAATGAATGATTTGTCTATAGAAGCAAAATTGCACTTATTTCTGCATGACTTCCAGTATTACCCTGTGAACATATAATTTGGTAAGATAGACAAGAAATGAAAAAGTTTACAAGAAGTAAATCATCTATCAGATATCAGCTATATTGTTTTATTACTTAGATAATAGCAGGTCTAAGGAACGTGGTGAATTTATAACAAATTGTTTAGTATTTTCAATAGGGGCCTCCCCATTCTTTTCTCAGATTTGTACTTTCTTTAAAAATCCACTTTTTATGTTTTGAACCTAGCCGAAAAGTTCATTGTTTTTATTAGAAAAGAGCTTATACGACATCAAACTCTTTTATTGTGATGTATTTATTTGTGATCTTCTGTAGCAATGTACAAATATGCTTATGAGAACCTGCACTCATGGGCATAAAACTGTCTAGACAGAAAATTCTGGTTATGTGAGAAAAGAACTTTCTTCCACTTAATTTAAATGCAGTATTGAAATGAAACATTAGTACAAAGGGATTAAAAGATATCGTATTTTGAAGATTGAGTTATTGTGGTATTATGTTAATAATAAACCGTTTTCATAGGTCATCAAGCTTATAATGAAAAGGATTGATTAATTTAGGGAACCTATATGGAAAATTAAGTCTTTTTAAAGTATTCATGACACAGACCCCAGCAAATAACAAGTGCCTTATTAAGAAGTTCTGTTGCTAGGAGACAGTAACCACAGTGCCAGAATAACATGTTTTTATTTCGTATAAGAAATGCTGTTTAATGCCGATAGTTAGGTAATGAGCAAGGATAGCTATGTGATATAAAAGTTTGTGCGAATGTTTAATTTGTGAGACGGAAAGCCACTGAAAATTGAAAGTCTTTAAAGTATACCTTAGTGTCACGTGCCACAGGAGCAGACTGGTGGCGAAGATCTGTTTGAAGTTTCAGTAAAAGTAGGTAGACAGCCTGCTGCAAAGCACTCAGGTGGAGTAATTACAGTACATAAATCAAATAGGAATAAATAAAGACAATAAACGGCTTTAAAAGATGAGATGTTTATACAGCTGTTTAATCTTGCTGATACAGAATCAAGTTAAGCAGTGGAAAGAACGATGTGATTCATAATACCATGTAATAAGCTGTCTAAAAACAAAGTCTGTGAAAGCACAAGAGAGACAGAAAGGCTCGGTATCACCAGAAGGAATATGACAATGCATTATAGGAGAAAGCTTTTGAATGACCGCATCTAAAGAAATATCAAAGTAACAGATTCTTTGTAGAAACAATATCATAAATAATATCCAGCAGTTGTTCTAACTAGGGAACTTGTGCAAAAAAAAATCTAAATATACGGACAGAGAGAATTTGACCCAGAAAACATGTTCCACCTCACTAATGTGTAGTCATAAAAGCACTACAGAGGAGCTTTCTTGTTCAACTCTGCCAAGGCAGCATCCTAAAACTCACCCCATGCTCTGGTTGTGCGCATGTTCTCCATGTGACCCGACTTGCCCAGATTTGCTAGCTTTTGGGGTTCTTTAAAGCTGTGCTGATAGCTCTCAGCTGGGCTTTGGGGAGATGCAGATTTATGCCTTTAATTCTAATACAGCTGGTAAGTACATAGGCTTTGGTGTATAAGTTGTTCATACAGGAGGAGATACTTTTATAATAGCAGCATCTAGTCACTCTCCCAAACGTCTTTTCTACATCTTTTCAATGAGAGAAGCCTGTAAGCTGGATGTAGCCCCTGTAACTGATTCACGTATGTCTTTCTTTCACATTGATTAAAACAGAATATTCATTTTTCAACAGGAATATATGCCCTTGCTAAAGTTATTGCTCTAATCGTATAATTGGTGTTGATTTTATGTGGTATCAAAACTTACCAGAACTGACACAATGGTACTTCCTCCCCTTGCAAATGAGAGTATGTGGGTGAATAGCGTAAAAATAATTATAAGATTTGAATGCAGGTAAATATTTTATGTTCTCCTCCCACCACCATTTACTTTGGACACCTCTCTGGAAAATGCTTTTGTGAATGGCTCTACTGGTAGAATTTGTCATGGAAAGACCAAATGTTAAATACATGTAAGTACTTGTGGAAATCGTATTTTCGTATCTTAGAAATGTAGAGTTGTTCAATTAAGTTTAACCATTCAGACAACAGTCAAAAAACACAACTTGATATTTGCAGCCAATGAGAAGTTTAAAAAAAAAAGTAAACAATTTCAGGATCAAACTGTATAGGCTCAGGGCTGATTTATAGAGATTGCTTAGTGAATAATGAATACGTTTGTGATTTATATGAAATCATGAAAACTGCGAACTGCTTCTGGTTAACTCACAAAGGGGGGAAAACAACAAAATACAAAGCTTAATTAATTTGAATAATTTATTCCTCTATACAGTCATTCATTCAACTTGAAATAGATTTCCATCCCTCTCCTCAGCAGCTTTATGCCCAAATTAAGGAGGTAGCCGGAGGGGACATGTGCTTTTTGCACATGATCAGAACATCACTAGGAAATAGACTTGGGAGGAATTTGAGGTTGACTGGATTTGCAGCTGAGGACCACACAGAGAATGTCCTGCAATTTTTCTCTGCTTCTGCTGGTAGCGAAAACTAATTCACTCACGCGTTGTTCCGTGGAGCTTTCAGAAGCCTTTCAGTATGGTTCAGATAATGCCTGAGAATGGATTCCCTGCTACAAGGTAACGTATTTTGTTAAAAGTATCTGCCTTTGGCCTAAGCTCAGTTTATCTCTAGAGCTGTTTATAGGCCCACCTAGTTAGCAGATAACCTAACAAGAAAAAAAATGTGCCCTTCACTATTACCAGTGTTCCTGGAGAAGCTGTTTTCCATCCAGAAGCCAATCACAGATTTCCCAATCCATCACATATATCCAGGACATATATTCTTAATACCAAAACAAGGAAATAATTGCCAGGCATAAATTCAGATATTTTACACGGATGTGAAATCACACTGCAGTACCGTTGCCTTGACCAGTTCCCATTAAAAGCTGCATTGATAGTTTGCAAAGAATACAGCTTCCTAAGCAGAGCAGGAAACAAAACGAGCAGTTTCCTCTTTCAGGAAATCTGAGTCGCCTTTCCTTTCTGTGCTCTTCTTGTGCTCGTGTGCTTTCTTTTCTTCCTTTTCAGACGCTCCCCTGTAAATCTCCATGTTTTCTGCTTCCATGCTCAAACTACCACTACGGGCTCTCCATTTGCAGGCCATTTTCATGGTCCCATTGCAAAGCTTCTGCTCCGACGTTGCCATCTTTGTTTGTACCTGAAGCCATCGGTTCAGATTCACGCTCATCTCCAGATTCTCACAAGAATGAAGATTTGTTCTATCCAGGAAGCACGGTTACTGTCCCTCACTCTGGTGTTCTTGCTGACTGAACTCAGGATCATGAGGTTTGGAAATGCCCATTAACATCTAGGACAGGAATGATGTGATAGTCATCTTCTAACACGCAGACAGGACTTTCAGTCAGGATTAAGACTATACTATGATTGACAAATAATTTAATTCAGGTTTGGAAAATAAATCCTCTGAGGAATTAAACTATGTTTTTGTTTCACCAGAGTTTTTTTTCTTAAGGTTGTATTTTGACAGTGCTTCTCATCAAAAAGCTGTGTGCTTAACAGAGATCTGAGAATGGATGAATAGATAAATGATGGAAGAGTATTTTGAAAAGAAACAACTGAGAAAGTCATGCAGGTGCTGCTCTTCTTTTTAAATTTATTTATTATTATAAATTAAGAGTTTGTTTCAAATTTTGTAATCAGAGTTGCTTCATTTAGATGCACGGTTATGAAAAGTAGGAAAAAAAACCAACCAATGTCCTAAGTAAATTGTCTTATGTTTCTCTTTTCTGCTGAGGTCGAGTTCATTATTGTAACTTCGTGAGTGTTTTTCATGGTGCCACTGCCAGATGACATTAAAATTACTAATAAAGAAGTAGATTAAAAGAACATGATTAAGATTGCAAAGTCAGGAAAAATCATAATTAAGGTTGCCTGTGCAATTTTAACTCAGTTCCTGTGTGGATATCCATCCTGATAAGAGCGTTTAATTACGTAGCCATGGTCTCTTTTTTTTCTCAGGGCACTTCCCAATCACTGAGCACCATCTTACTGACTCCTCTTAAAATGGTTATATTTTCATGGATTTTTTTTTTATTATTTATTTATAGGGCAGAGGAGAAATAATAAGATTCTTACACTTAAGAATCAGGACATTCATGTGCTGACAGTACAGTTTCACTATGTTGTAACTTCTGTAGAACATAAGTTCCTTAACTGTAACAAAATACCCAACTAATGCTTTTGGGAGGGAGTCAGCCCTGTTCCATGTCTTCCCCAGTCCCACAGAACTCAAATTCACATTCCAATATCTGAGTATATATATAATTTACGAGTATAAATAAAAGTATTATGAAGCAGAAGTATGAATGAAACTGTAAATATAACTTTATCATGGAAACTTTTGGCAATGATTTCATTGTTTCTCATTTCACCCTTTTTGAAAATGCTGCAAAGGAATTGAGAAGCAGTGGAAAGTCTCTGAATGCTTATTTTCCTTATTGGAACTCTTTAGATTATTTCATTGTAAGAACTGTGACACAGGGCTACAAACGTGGTGAATGATCTGGAGGGCGAGACGTATGAGGAGTAGCTGAGGTCCCCTGGTTCATTCAACCAAGAGGAGCCTGAGGGAAGGCCTCATCATGGCTTACAGTTGGACTCATTGGTTCTTAAGGGTCTCTTCCAATTTGGGATGTTCTATGACTCTGTGATTCTGTTATTCTTAGCATTGCTTTTCTTTGTGTACTGTGAGTTGGGTCTCACTCATTTTTTTTCCTCATTACGCAGGAAATCTAGCATTCTTTCACAAAAGCTGGTAAGAAGTTTAAAAATAAGGAATTGGTTTTATTTTAAATACGATTTTTTGAAAACTATCTGCTTGATTCTCAGTGTATTTTTGCATTTTGCAAAATTAAGATGATATCACTTAAATTGATTATGAAAACTCTAAAAGCAGATAGATAAAATTAGAAAGAACTTAGCCACGAAGAAGGAAGATCTACCCTGCTGGTACCAGCTTGGCATTCACCAGTTGATTTTTGTAAATCTTCAGTTGACCTTCTTGACATGAACCTTTTGAAGTTCAGTGAGAATGAATATGAAGCTCTGTACCTGGAAAGGAGGAACTCCTGTTAAAGCACAGGCTGTCGTTTGCCAGGCAGGGGGAGCAACTCTGTTCAAAGAGGCCTAGTGGTCTGGATGGACCAGTGTGTTTGATCGTGTTTCTTCTTGTATCACATCTGATAACCTGTCTGTTGGAGAAGAAGAAGAAAAAAAAAGCAGTTTTCAGAGTGTGGAACTACTAAAATATCTGAATCAAGCAATTATCAGTAAAAAATCTTTCAGAAATGATACTGTGGAAGAAACTACTACTGAAAAAAGGTGAGGTTTCTACTCAAGACTTTCTAGTCCTGGCATAACACGGTACTGATAATTAGCCTGACAGTGTCTGTATCATGCTGGTTTGTGTCTGGCCAAGAAGGTGCACCTATAAAGACTACTTCTACCAATCTGTGTCTGTCTGCAGAGCTGAACCTCAATTATCATATCTGACAAAGAATAAGCTGTTATTATATTAAAAGTTACATGGGAGGTCTTAAAATAAGCTTTCTCCCTGGTGATTGCCAGGAGAGGCTGAGTGGCTTTAACATAGTACACTGAAGTGCATTCCTGAATTGCTTTCGCCTTTATTTCAGAGAAACCAGAAGGATGATCATTTAATAATTTCATATAAGTGTTGTCATGATCAAGAGAAGAATGTGATTCATTTAAATTTGGAAGAGAATCTAAGTGACTGCTTTGCATCAGTAAACTTCGGAGTGCTCTGTAATTCGTCATGCTCGACAGCAAGAAAACCAAGTTGAAGGAAGTGCATGTATAATGCTATTAGAACCGTTCTGAATTTAGCTGAACTTTACTCTTCAGTTCACTGACTGGTGTGACATTAAGGACACAAGAAAGGTCAGTGAAATGGCAACACTGAAAAGTTTCTTAAATTACAAGATGTCTTTCACCTGTGTTCAGGCTGCTGGTGAATCCTTCGCTAATTATCATGGTATGCCAGTAGGCAAACACTCTACTCTAGATGTAAAAATATGTTCTTTCAGTGTTCAAATTATTTGCGATGGTAGAGCAACATTCCCAAACTTCCACCACGATCAAACAGAAAGTAGATTTTGAAAAGGTGTTACTTAACGATTTTTATAAGTTCTGAAAGATGGAGGCTTTGATTTCTGTAAAGCTGTTTATGATACTACTTAAGACTTGACCTCTACCTTAATGCTATTATAAGCCGGAATATAATTAATATTTCTTTCTGGCAATAGGGCCAGCAGGTCAGTTGTTGCTCAGGAAAGGAAAACATTATACATATGCCAAGTAAGAGCTCCACATTTTGGGATTCTGTTTGTACCAAGCAGGGTTAAAGTTTGTTAGATAAGGGGGATGTAAGCAACAACTTGAAAGTGCAGAAATAAGACTGTTTGATTTACTTACATATGACCTACAAGATTTTAATCTCAATGGATTTCCTTCACAAACTGTAGCCAGTTTGGCATATATTTATTCACTGCACCCTACTCTTCATGTAAATGGTGTTGAAAATTCTTATGAGTCTGGCAGAATTCCAGTGTTAGCAAAATGGTATGGAAGCACCTTCACTCTTTGAAGATCAAACAGTAAAGAATAAATGAGTCTTTCTCAAATGCCCACAGATGGAAATTAGCCCTGATCACTTATGGATGAATGTTAGCAGAATAGTGGCATAAATTAAAAATACCAATAAAATACTATTCAAGTGATTTAATCAAAGGTATCAAGGCCAACTAGTTCAAGAAAGAAAATGAAAAGGAATAATTCTATAGGTGACTGCTGATTTAACCTGTTGCAATTAATACACTTCAGTGCCCTTGATATGCCTGCATTTGATGGATGTAGTGGTAACGATTACTGAATCTATCAAAAATAAGCATATTCATTGAGACTGGCTTTTGAATTTAGTACAACCATAACAAAAAGTTAAGCCGCTGGGCTAATTTGAGGAACCTCACCACTGCATTAGGTAGTAGAAGTACACTTGCATGCAATTAGTAAGAGCAAGCTGAACTGAGCGGAAAAGACCCAAAGAGATTATGATAGAAAACAGCACTTAACAGAGTTCTCCACAGGTCCCTAAAAGGTCCTTATGCATCAGTTCATTTTATGAGCTAAACCCATTGAAGATGGATTTTGCAAGTGTGGGTGTGCGTGATCACTAGGATAGACTTTTCTATGCATCGATATAGGTTGATTGATTCTAGATGGTGCACCACAAACATTACATTTGTTCCCCCAGAATAAAAAGTCAAGCTACTGTTTGGAACTGCTTTTTGGATTCTGTTAAGCAGCATTTTCCCTTGCACTGTAGCAGCTCACATAGGTGAGAATCTGAATGGACAGATCCTGAAAAGAATAGTTAAGTGCTCTTTAGAAATTCTTCATCAATGCTAGTTTTCATTTCTGTTATACAGTATAAGCTTTGATGTCTGTAAATCAGCTGTGAATAGGTGACACTGTGGATACAAACTACATCTTAAAGCTCATTCAGTTCTCTGGGTACTGAATCAATAGCATCTTTGCCACCGACATTTATCACAATATAAATACAAAACAATTATAACATATTATAATTACTATTATAATGATAATGGAAAAAATTGAAAGGAACTTGACATGCAGTACAAAATCCATAGGAGTCCCTCCTAGTTCATTGCTCCAAATAATTGCACCTTAATAGTGTAGTCTCATTTTCTAAGAAAAGGTTCTGTAAAGTTTAACTACTTCACTGTTGTTTTTTATTTGCTGTGAAAGATACTTATATATTATTGGTTTATTTAGTTTTGGGTGGAGTTCCCTTCTTGTCTATGTCACTCAGACCATCTTAATTTTAAGTTTTAATGGGCAAATTCCCAGCTTTCTGATATTCTCTGTTAGAAACCAATCCCAAGTCTGTCATTGTGATGGTAAGGAACAGAGTCTTTGGAGAGGCAACATCTCATTTGCAGTGAATTCCTGGATGGCTTTTCTTAAATTGGCTCTTCCCCAGGAGTAGCTTATAAATGTGGTTATTCATTTAAATAGTTTACTACTGGGAAAACAAAGCTCTATAAAGTACAAGATCTCATTTGCAAAGGGGGTCCTGGGGACCAAAAGACATGTGCCATGTGTTGTAGTCTCCATCTTCTGCTTTTTCTGCTGTTAGGAAATAATTTGAAAATTACCTAAAATAGGAACAATATTCTCAATGGCTAAACAAAAGGCTCACATCTGTCTCCGCAGCAGAACCCAGAGCGCTAGCCTTCAACAGTGGTTACTGTAGTCCTCAGAAGAAAGGATCTGAGTGGTTATTGGGAGGACCGGCACAGCTTCTTCCCAGGAGGTATGTCACACACTGTGGTTGTGGGAACTTCTGGCTATGTGTCTGCTAGGAGAAGGAACGTGCCTGGGACCGTTCTTTGGTGATGAGAGTATCAGACGTACCATATGTCCAATGTCTATGTCCACGTTCTGAAACAGAGGCTGCTTCAAAAATATATTTGAAAAGTGTCTTAGCTGGTGCTAAGTCTTGAGTCATGCCTACACCCAAAGTATGTCAAGGATCGATCTAGCAATTTAGCAATTGACTTCTAGTGTAACTTTGCTTTTAGAGATCCCATAGAATTATAGAATATAAGGTGGTCCTCACCTAATGTATGGAAAGAATAAACTAAATCTTTGGATCATTCACACTTAGCAAGTATTCCAAGCATAAAAGGCCTGTGGAAACAAGGCTTTTTTCATACATCTAACATTTCTTGGAATTGTTTCTTGGATGATAGCATGGAGAATATCTTTCAGGAAACACTCTTAAAAACAGTCACAATAGCAATGAATAGCCCTGACAATAACGGCCAGCTTACTAATAACACTCCAGCACTCTCCCTTTTCATGTAATGTGTGCTGGAAACATCAGAAAAATGTTTTAAACAGTATGAGAATGTCCATATTTGTTGGAACGGCACCTGATATCATCCCCAATTTTAGTTTTATTGTCAAACAACATTAAAAAAAATTCTCAGAAATAATTGCACGCTTTTCTTTTCCGGCTATACTCAGTCCTCTCAGTCAGGCCCTTGTGCAGTCTGTGTTAGGCTGTATTCTCTTTGGAGAGTTTAAGAGACTTCAGAGGCATTTTTAAAAGCATTTAGGTTAAGTACAGAGTGCGGAAAAGAGAATGGAGGTTCTTTATATTTGATTTTGATTCTTTTTTTGTTCTGTACTTTAACATTGATAACTTGGGAACTGGCTTAAACAGTTAATGGTAAGTGCTTTGCTGGGCATACCATTACAGTTAAAATTTAGGATTTTAAATGTAATAATTTTAATATCATATACAGAATCACCTGTGGTGTTATACATAAACGAAGATGACAAAACTCCTTTTCAGGTAAAGTAAATAATTTCAATATATGCATATTTCTCCCATTTATTCCTCATATTTTCTGCCATCTATTTTATCATAAATACAGAAACTAGCTTCAATCCCCAAAGTAAGGAATCAAATGTAAGAATGCGGAACACACTGATAGATTTCTGAAATTCTAGGGAAAACTGTAATCTGGATTTTCTAAATGGAATCACAGTTATTATATTCAAGACATGACTTATATTTATTTTTCAGCGGGTAACTGGAGAGGGGTGATGAAGTTTCATATAGTTTATGAAAGCAATATTTTCTCATTTTGATATTTGTCTTCTCTCAACAGCAGTTTCTATTAGCGTCCGTGTACAATTAGGTCTGATTATTAATGGTTTCATAAAAACGTTTTTCCCCTTTCCTGTTTTATTGTTCATTCTGTCTTGAAAGGAGACTTCTTGCAAAAAAAAAAGACAAAAAGCCCAGTTGCCTGAATATGATTATGTTTTAATTTTATCATTAGCAGAGATTTTAGATTTTAGTTGATTTTTTTTTTGAAATCCAAGTGAACAGAATCTGTGCTTTGCTATTTTTTCCTGATTTTGTTACCTAATTGTTACTTCCTGTTACAAGTTGTCATTCTTGAGTTGGTATTGGGTCCTGTCCTGTTTAATATCTTTATTGATGACCTAGATGAGGGGATTGAGTGCACCCTCAGTAAGTTCACACATGACACCAAGTTGGGAGGAAATGTCAGTCTGCCTGAGGGTAGGAACGCCCTATGGAGTGATCTGGACAGGCTGAATTGCTGGGCTGAGGCCAGCAGGATGGGGTTCAACAAGACCAAGTGCCAGGTCCTGCACTTTGATCAGAACAACCCCAGGCAATGCTACAGGCTTGCAGCTGAGTGGCTCTAAGACTGTGTGAAAGAAATGGATCTGGGGGTGTTGGCTGATGCTCAGCTAAACATGAGCCAGATGTGTGTCCAGCTGGCCAAGAAGGCCAATGGCATCCTGACTTGTATCAGAAATAGTGTTGCCAGCAGGAGCAGGGAGGTGATCATCTCTCTGTACTCATCACTGGCGAGACTGCACTTCAAGTACTGTGTTCAGCTTTGGGCCCCTCACCACAAAAAAGACACTGAGGCCCTGGAGCATGTCCAGAGAAGGGTAATGAAGCTGGTGAGGGGCCTGGGATTGTTTAGTCTGGAGAAGGAGAGGCTCAGGGGAGACCTTATTGCCCTCTACAACTCCCTGAAAGGTGGTTGTGGCAAGGCGGGGGTCAGCCTCTTCTCACATGTAACTAGCAATAGGACTAGAGGGAATGGCCTCAAGTTGTACCAGGAGAGGTTCAGGTTGGATATTAGGAAAAATTTGTTCTCTGAAGGAGTGATCAGGCACTGGAACAGGCTGCCCAGGGAGGTGGTGGAGTCACTGTCCCTGGAGGCGTTTAAGGAACGTGTAGGTGTGGTACTAAGGGACATGGTTTATTGGGAAATATTGGTGATAGGTGGTCAGTTGGACGAGATGATCTTAGTGGCCTTTTCCAAACATAATGATTCTATTTTCTATTATTATCAGCATCATCATTTATCTGTCTCTGTTTATTTATCTATTTATTTATTCAGCAGGTTCTTTTTCTCTTACCCTCGTTGGTAGTAAAACCCTTAATGCCACAGTGACCAATAGAAAATCATTGCATCTGACAACAGGAGACAAAAGAAGCAGGGAGGGATCTGTGAAAAATGCCTGCAAGAAGCAAAGAACAGCGTAGATAGAGATGATTCACGTCTCTGCAGTGATTCTTCAGTAAAAGGTAGCAGAGCAGAACCAGAGACCATTGTCACTCATCTTGAATTCATTTTACCTGATCTCTAAAGTATTTCCCTGCTTCCCACTGGAGCTTTGAAATGGGCTGCATGTCTGAGTACTGCTTTTTTTCTTTCTTTTTTTTTTTTTTAATTCCAAAAAAAATGAGAGTAAAAAAGGCAGCTAACAGAGGGAGAAGCTGCAGGCAAGTAATGCAGGAAAAAAAACCATTTGGCCATCTGTCTGTCCATCCATTTAAACGTTCACAGATTTTTGTGCAAACTGATGGAGAATAAAGGTTTGTCAAAAGCATGTAATGATCTTAAATGCCTGGATCGCTTAAATTGTTTAGAAAACGTTGCTAGACATTGAAGCGTCCATATTTGAACAGAGAAACAGGTTGCATTTAACATAGCTGCTGGCAATTTTTTGCCTATTTCTATGATTATTTTAGTTGCTTTCTTGAAAAATACATACGTACTTTTTTGTCCTCTGCAAGTCTCTCAATGACTGTTTGATTTAGTAACTTAAGTCTATCTGACTCCCATTCAAATCTGTGAAAATCTGCTAATGACTTTCAGTGGAGAAGAATCAAACTTATTGGCCTTCATCTTACAAAGCTCCTGCAATTTGCTCACAGATTCAAAGTAAGCAAATTTAAGCTTGCACAGATAAAAATGTGATTGGGCTGAGTGTGTTTTCCTGGGTTGCAGTGTTCCCTTCCAGCACAAACAACCACAACCTTCTTACAAGCTGTTTTTTCTTGGTTTTAAACCAGTGCTATGGCTATTGCTGTCACTATTACCAAGAAATGCTCTGAATTTTCCTGCCCTTCTGATTGAAACCTTCACCAGCATTCCAGCCCATGCCTACAGGAAAAGAGACTTGGGATCTGTATTTGATTGTTTTCTGATAGTTAATTTTTTTCAGCTTTAGCTGAAGTCAAAGGTTTTGCCACTATTGAGGTATTGATTCAGGATCTCTCACAACTTAAGTTTAAATTTCATTTCACTGGGGAGTGGATTACCTTATTAAATTCTCTGGGAAAAGCACATGCATTTTTGTAGCTGCTGAAGCTCCATACGTGTTACTAAGAGTAGAACAGCTAAGACTTCCAAGAGTTCAGCCAGGCTTCCTTTGTAGTTTATGGGAGCTGCTTGTTGCTGCCAACTTCAGTGACTGAATTTTGGATCCTTCTAGAAAATGACTGCTTATAAAACTTCTAGCCATGTAGAAGTAATGTAATTGTTACTTTGCACTACCACACTGCATAAGTTTTATTATATGATTTAGGCTGAGTATGCTGTTGAGAGCTTAAAAGGGGAGCTGCTAGAGCCAGTGGATCTGAATCTTTGCTGTAGAAGCATTAATTTCCTACCCAAAAAGTGACAGATGATGAGGGCTGGCAATTGTAATGCTGTAGGAAAGTAAAGAATGGCCTATTTCTTGTTGTACAAATAGGATGTAATCTTTTTATGCTGAGTTCTTGGCTTGCATACAGGAGCCCCTATGCTTGCATGTTAGAAGAATAAGCCTGCCAATCATTGAATGGCTTAGGTTTTAAGGGGATCTTAAAGATCATCTAGTTCCAATCCCCCTGCCGTGGGCAAGGTTGCCAACCACTAGATCAGGTTGCCCAGAATCCTATCCAGCCTTGCCTTGAATGCCTCCAGAGATGGGGGATCCACAGCCTTTCTGGACAGCCTGTTCCAGTACCTCACCACCCTCTGAGTAAAAAATTTCTTCCTAACATCTAACCTAAATCTCCCCTCTTTTAGTTTAAAGCCATTCCCCCTTGTTCTATTACTATCAGACCGTGTAAGATGTTGGTTCCCCTCCTGCTTATAAGCTCCCTTCAAGTACTGGAATTCAAGGCCACAGTGAGGTCACCCTGGGATTCTCCAATCTAAAAAAATCCCAACTCCTTCAACCTTTCCTCATAGGAGAGGCACTCCAGCCCTTTCATCATCTTTGTGGCCCTCCTCTGGACTTGCTCCAACAGCTTTACATCTTTCTTGTGCTGGGGGCCTCAAGCTTGGATGCAGTACTCCAGATGGGGCCTTACAAGTGCAGAGCAGAGAGGGACAATCCCTTCCTGCTCCCTGCTGACCACTCCTCTTCTGATGCAGGCCAGGATGCTGTTGGCCTTCTGGGCTGCAGGAGCACATTGCTGGCTCGTGTGCAGCTTTTCATCCACCAGGACCCCCAAGTCCTCCTCCACAAGGCTGCTTTCAGTGAGTTCTTCTCCCAGTCTGTACTTGTGTCAGGGATTTCCTTGACCCAAGTTCAACACCTTGCACTTGACCTTGTTAAAATAACATAACTATAACATAATTGAAACATACATTATGCTTCTTGATGCTACATATTGTAAGGTTCTTACCATCGAACTGCTGCAGATGGGAGCTGGGATCAGAACTACACATCCAGCACAGCCCCCTCTGGAAGGGAATCAACAAACAGGGACTGAGGCACTGCCTTCCCACTTCTGACAGCTGCAAATCCATTCCCAGAGGCTTCATCAAAGTGAGAAGTCATGACCTGGCTTTGAAAGGGCTGTGGATCCAGTACTGTGGCAAGTACTGAATTTACTGTTGAGTATTTAAAAGGACAGAGTACATGAGAGCTGTAGATTTTCTTTTGGCATAAACATTTCTTAGGCTGTGGTGTTGTTGTGTTGTAAGTCACGTGCCGTGGCATTGGGAAGGGGCAGTGAGGCAGGTGCATGGTGTGACCCTGAGGTTCTCATTTCTGGAACCACTTTCTCAGCATGAGCTGTGGATAATAGCAGTGTAATGGAAGTTATCACCTTTTCGCCTGTGCACCTCTAACCCTCAAGTAATGGTCACAAATGTGAATTCATTCAAATTAAAAGTTTTACATCTGTCAGGTTATAAATATGTGAAGGAGCAAGTCTGTTATTCAGTTGTGTTGAAAAGAAGTTGAAAAGCCCCTGAATTGAAACATGGTTGCATTAGATAAGATACATTTTTAAAGAGCATATTCTTATTTTAATAAAATACCCTCTTTAACCTTCATTTTTTTCCTGTCTCTTATTATCCAAAGTGCAGCAGATGTGAACTTCACTAAAACCAACCCACTCTTACAATGCTGCATGTGTTACACATACCTATCTCCTCAGATCTGATCAACTACAGACAAGCTGGTTGCATCTAATGATCTGTTTAATCATCAAGCTCCCACATTTCAGGGCGAGGGGCTTGCATGGAGCTCCCTGCATTTCTAGAAGGAGCATCAAAACCAAAATGGTGCTGGTTAAGCTAATGAGTCTTACAACCAGCCACGTACCTCTTCTGTGTCAAATGCTCCCTGTATAGGTCCAAAAAGGTGAAGTAGGATATTTCTGCACAGCATTTTATTTGGGTAGTGGGAGCAATTCACACCCCATGTGGAGTGACAAGTTTGCTGATGTTTGTTTGAATTGAAACTCTTGTCCCCTGACTTAATTACTCTGCATTGGTTTGACAACCCCACCCTACATTGGCCAACTGATCTGAATTTAAACTTTTGCATAAAGCACAGCTATTCTGGCTGCAGCAGGGATGACCCCAAAAGTGACTATCTCTAGCCAGCCCCTCGCTGCTCATTTCTTCTGATACCAAAGGTAATGGTCACAGCTCTCTGGGTTTTACTGTTTGTCGGAGTGATTTCCAACCAGGGTGAGAGATGATCCTACTTAAAATACCCTTAAGCCAGGGACTGCGGACAGAAGTGGGAAAAGGAGCAAAATCTGAGCCATTGCTGGAGCTGATGATTCCCTGTCACAATGAGCATGTGCCCTTGTCGGTGTGCTTTCTGAAGAAGTGTTGTAGGGCAATGTCATCTGTCCAAGATATATGTAGCTCTTTACTGATTTACTGAAGTCAGTGTTATTAAGGTTTTATGTTTGAGTATTCCTGTTTATTTAAAGATGTATCTACTTAGTGTTCACAACACTGTATGTTTATTTATTTTTGTTTACTATGGCTAGATAAAAATGTGGGCCAACATTTACCCAGGCTGACATATAGCATGGTGTTATTTTAGCACAAATGCTTATTGTTCAGCACCTACATAAGATCAACCATGGCAGCTGATGGTTTAAAATTTATGATGCTTCATGTTGCCAATACGATTTCAGCTACAAAAACATATAAGCTCTACTTTAGTCTCCTTGTCTTTGCACATATAATTTGAAGTAAAATGAGAAGAACTCTAGGCTCATCTGACAATTCTATATCTTATTGCGTCATATAATGTGGATTGTATACACCAGAGACAGCTGAAAAGTATGGTCTCCCTTCAGACTTTGCCTTGACAGATTTGCAGTTTGCTGAATCCTGCAGAGAATTGAGGATGTGCATTACAATGCATTGTCTCCTGCAGGATGCCATGAACTTTCAAGTTGTTTTCACTATGTAATTGCTCCAGTTTTTGAAGTCAGGTAATAGCAGCGGAAAACTAAGTGATATATATATAAAAGTACAATTTATGAGCAGTGTTTTCACGTTTAGAGTGAAACACATAGTAAATCAGATCACTGTCTAGTTTGGTAATCCATGGCATATTGTGCTGGGATGTAAAAGTAGAGCAGAGCACTTACTACATCTGGAGTGCTATTACTTAATTGAATGCATATCACGTGCCAACAAAAGGCAGCCATAATATATATAGGGACTAAAGTGGAATAGGATGACGTTATGGAGTAAAGCACAGTGCTTTTCACTTTGACATCTATGATGAAGTGGCTACAACCCATATATTTCAACTCCTGTCACTCACCTCCTCCATGGCAGTAATGTTACTTATTAATTTATCTTCAGTGTTAAAAAGATTAATATTAGAAATTACAAATACAATAACTGTTTACGGGGCTATATATTCAAAGCCAGAGGTGGGTTTATCAAAATACTCTACTAAAGAAATCATGGCCTCAAGGTTTAAAGTCAAAATTAGTAGTGAAGTAAAGAAATTATTAGTTGGTGTGCTGCTGTTGGATTTGTCGGGAGGAAGCTGAGCGTTTGTGTAAGTTTAACCCTTCTTGAACTAACATTGCCTAGGTTAACTGCTACTAATTTGATACTAACTATTTAAGAGCTAGGATTTAAGCAAATACAAGGTTTGCCAGACATTTATTTTCATGTTTATGTTCAGGAAATTATAAACTGATGGACTGTGCAAATGTCCATCATCTTCCTTCATCCACACTGATTTGTCTATGTGTTCCCACATTGACATCTTCATTTTGAATGTACCCCTAATCCTTCATTTATTGTTTTATGGCTGTCTCGTCAAGAAAGCACTACCTTAGTGCTTATTTCTTTTCTGTTGGATGCAAGATGTTGGTAAAAAGCGACCCCCTCCTGAGGCATCTTCAGCCGTACTGTGCTTGGGCTCACAGCTGGCTTTTCATGTGAGTAAAGGACTTGTTCACCTTCTCAAAAATCTTTCATGCTGTGAAAGAAAATCAGGTTTTAAATAACCTCACTTTCCTTTAAATCTCAGCCAAACCATCCCCATCACATGGAGTGATCAATTCAACCGAATTTTCATATAACGTAAAACAATCTGAGTGGTAAAGGGGCAATAATAGTAGTGATGACTAGAGCATGTTCCCAGAAAATGAATGTGTTTAAACTAAATGTGTGGAAATGAGCATTCGAGAAACCTTCAAAATTGCATGGTGTGATTATTGCTATCAGTCATTAACTTGAATTCATAGAATCATGGAATCACTAAGGTTGGAAAAGACCACTTAGATAATCTAGTCCATTTACCACCAACTTTGACCACTAAACCATGTCCTTAAGTACTACACCTACCCTCTCCTTAAATGCCTCCAGGGATGGAGACTCCACCACCTCCGTGGGCAGTCCGTTCCAATGCCTCACCACTCTTCCTGAGAATAAATTCTTCCTAATATCCAACCTGCAGCTCCCGTGGCACAACTTGAGACCATTTCCACTTGACCTATCACTGTTACCTGGGAGAAGAGGCTGACCCCCACCTTGCCACAGTGCCCTTTCAGGTAGTTGTAGGGAGCTATAAGGTCTCCCGTGTGTCTCCTCTTCTCCAGGTTGAACAACCTCAGTTTTCTCAGCCGCTCCTCATATGAGACTTGTGTTCCAGTTCCTTCATAGCTTTGTTACCTCCTTCCTACCCTGGTTGTTTTTTCATACTGCTGTCTGAAATCAGGACAAGAGCTTTTCAGTTACGTATCACTTTAAAAAAGCTCTAATGCGATTTTAAGAGCTGGAAAAAATAATACTGTAATATTCGGACAGTATAAATACTAGTGCTAGTATGAATCTTCTTTCTTCAGAAGCAAGCACTGATTTGTTCTTATTTTCTTATCTGAAGAAGATAATATGACCATAAAAATATAGTAGAAGCATAAAAAATCAGGGCTTCTGACTTAAGCAGTCCTCAATCAGGAAGCTTCTGGAGAGAAAGCACAAATGTCCATTAAACACGTGCAGAACAGAGACAGTAGGCCTAAATTATTAATATGCTCTGATCAGTGGGAGGGGGATAAGCAAAGCACTGGCAATGTTTCTTGCTATAGGATGGTGCCCAGCTTGTCACTGGCTCTAATGTGAAGAAATACAACTCTGAAGGGCTGCAGGGAAGCCTATGTGTGAGGGTCGAGGACAATGCATTTACTGTGAATGTTTATAATTTCTCTGATAATAGATTGTCATGTTCAGTGCAGAGAACAAAGAGCAGCTCTCACCTTTCCTTTTCTTGAATATCAAGTCACCTCATCCTGTGATGTACAAGGCAAAGTAATTGCATCTCAAATATGCGGTGCATTTTTGTTTAGAAGGTTAGTGCAAAATTGATTTATGAAACAATTTTTCCTGTTTATGTCAGAGAGGCCATCTTCTGGTAAATAATTAGATGTGGGTTTCTCCGCTGTGGTGACATATGCTATTATGAGGCTAGGTACAGTGCTGCTTTCCATTACATAAAAATTGGAAGAAATCCTGTCTGGATCTACATGAGGATTTTTTTTCCCTCTGACATAATTTTAAAGATTGATTCTAGTTGATTTTGGAACACTAATTTTTTGAACGGTGTTTACATGTGCCTACTGTGAAGTGCAGTAAACAACGATCTGCTGCTGCTCTGGAGGTTGCTTCCTTCTTTTCATCTCAACATCAATGACTTGTTCAACTGAGATCGATGCATATGGGAATACCTGTATGTCACTTGACATGGAAAAATATAGTCTTCCTGGTCCTTGAACTATCACCTCGGCATCCAGTCTGGTAGTAGGCAGCTTGGGACAAAACGCTCCTGGTCTCCAGTGCCCTTCTATCACAGTCATGTATTGGAAGTATCTAAGGTTGATGCATGCTGTTCCCCTCTCCCGCACTTCCTTTAATTTAGACTTTTAGGTCATTTTTTAGACTTTTTGTATCTGAAGTTATGTACATAAACGATTAGTACTTTTTTTTTCTATGTCTGCATTTTAATCTCATAAATACTGAGTTAGATTCTAATGTCCAGTAGATTTAATCTCCTGAATTTGATATAGGGCTCTGCTTTATATTAGGCAGAGATTTAAACTGATTTTTTTTTTTTGGAAAGTTGTAAAGTATCCAATGAGTTTCTTAAAACATAATTCCAATCTCACCAAGTTTATACAAGAAAAAAGTAGTAAATGAGCTATTTATTTTTGGTAGCTTTGTACTTTATCTGGTAATACAGCGGGCAAAATCTTCTAGGATATATTTGGTACGTTATTGAAATATTAACACTATTTTTAAAAAAAGTATATTTATGAATTTATTAGATGAACTTGATCTGTTTTATGTGTACTGTATTGGAGTTATAATTCATTGGGGATAAACTGACACTGGGAGAAATCAGACAAAACTTTGAAGGAACTGCAGTGATTATGCAAATACAGAACTGTGGTTTTCAACGGATTTAATTTTAGCTTCTTAGATTTTTCAAACTTTACTTTCATGGAATCATAGAAAGCTAACTATGAAATCATAGGGCTTGAGTTAGAAGAAGCCTTAAAGGTCATCCAGCCCTACCCCCTGTCATGGACAGTGTTGCCATCCACCAGCTCAGGCTGCCCAGGGCCCATCCAACCTGGCCTTGAATGCCCCCAGGGATGGGGCATCCCCCACGTCTCTGGGCAGCCTGCTCCAGCACCTCACTGCACTCTGAATGACTCTTCCCCCTTCCATAGTGTGAACTGAAAATGAATGTGTTCTTTTTTTGTTTCTTTGTTTGTTTTCAGGGAAAATGATACTGTGTTCCTGATTCAATTTGAATTCTAATTTCAGAATTTGGCTTTTGTGTTACTGGAAGAAATTTCAACAGTACTAAAACAGAACAGAAGCTCATTTTATCTGAGATCGTTTGTTTACTGGCTGTTGGGACAACAATGGAAATACTTTTTTCTTCCTACGCTAATGTTCTAGAAGTAAACTTCTCAATCGTTGCTATCTATTAGGCAGGACCTTATAATGAAAATAGCAAAAATGTAGCTTTTCTAAATGTACAGAGATATGGAAGCATATCAAGTCTGGTGAGTATTCAGAATATCAACAGAAGATTTCACCACCGACATGAGAGTTTCTGTAAATCCAGAACACACCTGGAGGAGTGCAGAGCCAGTTCTCTAGCAGCGTGAGCAAACAGCTTAAAACTCATGAGAAAAATGATTCCTGACAAGGTGGTCCAGAATTTAAACTGCTGTGACCTTCTCCCAAATCGCAGATAACAAAGGCAGATTAGAAATAGTACTAACGGCAGTCATAAAAATCATCCACCCAGACTGAAATCTTCCTTAAAATAGAAGTTACAGTCTTCTTGGGAGGATAATTCCTGAAGATTAACAGAGCATTCACTACTTGTGTGTAAAAAAAAAAATGGGCCTAAGATTGGAAGGCGTCGTTTTATAAAGCAGACATGCCTGAGCAGACAGCGAGTCGTGGAGGATGGAAGCGAGGCCACCCCCAGCATCTCAGAGGAAGTAATTAAGAGGGATTTAGTGTGGGGGGAAGATCACCCTCTTGACATCAACATTACTAAGAGACCGGCAGGTCCCCATGCTGGCTGGCTCTGGTGGGTGGAGGCTAGGCAGAAGCACAGCTTTGATTGTATTGATTTAGGTAATAAAAAATTTAAAAGAATAAGAAAAAGATCTTTTTTGCAAGAGCAGCAGTGATTGCAGCACAGACTGGTAACTTAATGATCACTGTTCAAGGCAGCTGGAGCTGGTATAAAGAACATAGGGAGGGGAAGGCCAGCAGTCACCTCACAAAAAGATACGGTCTAGGTAGCACGTGGGAGAACTAGAATCCAGATGCATACCCTCCTGGTCTACTGTGTGGCAGAAACGTACAGAAGAAGAGGTAGATAAGCAGTAGAGACTTACTGCTTTGTGAAGCTTGTTGTTACACAATTTCCAGATCAATCTTTCACTATGAGTTTCCTCTCACTCTCTTAAGTGCTTTTTGCCCAGCCATGTCAGCTGCAATTCTTGCACACATTAACACTGAAAATCATGTTGATAAGTAGATGTTTAAGATCAGTAGGTTTGTAATGCCATTAACAGACCTATCTTACAACATACAGAGAATTGTTCATTTATTCATATGCAGAATAGATCTCAATGGACTAGATATTTTACTGCTGATGTGGGAAAATAGGCTCAGTGAGATCTAAGTGTGTATGTTCTAAGTCATGTGTGATGGTTTGGAGAGGGAAGTATAAACTCCTCAAGTATTCACTTATTACCTGTTAAACAGGTAGCCCTGGCAGCAGATTGACTTTAATGAAGAGTACTAGAGGAACCGTGTAGATTGCTCTAGAGGGTGATCTAGAAGCCTTCGTGCCCTGGCTTACTCTTCTGGAGAGGATCTGGATAGAGTATGTAATCCACTCCATTACACTACTCACCACTGTTGAGTATGCATTTCTGATGTTCTTTAGAAGTCTACATTCAAAATGTAACAATTTAGTAACCTACTAACTTGCAAACTGGGAACATGTTAGATATTACTTAGCTAAATTTCTGCTTCTACCTTTTCCTTTTTAAGCAGTAGCAGTGATCGACAGCTTGTGCAACAAATGCAGAACTGACTTTTGCTATATTTTAAATTTGGGGAATATTAAATCAAAAAAAGATTGCTGTCTTTCTGTTTACATGGAAACAAATTTCATCACTGCAAGTACTCTGGACTTTGTATAGAAACACTGTAATAATAAAAGAGTTGACAATCTCTTAATAATTTTAGACTCCAAAATAGGAATAATCCATTTTTTAAGAATCTGAGAGAGTAGGAATTATATCTCATTGTCTGCGACTATGTAAATAAATGAGAAAAATTTTTGGTATATTAAATGTTGATGAAGAAAAATCTGTGTTCCTCTATAATGCAGTAGCTTTAGTGGAATCAGCTCTACATGTCTTCTATGAAGAACTTGCTTCAGTGCATGCACAACTTCTTTTTTCAGTCCCTCTTGTCTAGTTTCAATCTACCTAGTCCAACTTCTGTACTGATGTTTGGACTGACTTATATTCAGATTCCTTACAGATATAAGGAATTTGACAGCTTCCATTTGCCAGATTTGTAATCTTTGTGGAATTCTACTGCACCTTTGATGAGAGAAAGACCCCAAAATCTTACTGACAGATCTTTACCAACTCTGTTTTCCTTTATGAAGATTTAGAGGACATTTTAGAAGTTTTCCTTCTATTGAAAGATAAAGAAATGTACCTGTAGAGAAGGAATATGTTCTCAAGTTGTTGTTTTAAATTTTGTCTTCCACTTTTAGTGATATCAAAAGGCTATCTGGACGTTGTCTCTAGGTACTCCTTCACGAGCAGGGATTTGAACCAGATGGCCTCCAGATGTCCCTTCCAGACTCAACAAGTCTGTGACTCTGTGAATAATTAAAGAAATTAAGATGTTAGTAGATATATATTTTACAAGAGCACTGTCTTATTTTCATTCCTCAAGTATGGTTATTTGAGATTCTCTTCACTGCTGGTTACAATTAGCCAGAGAAACATGGATTTTCTTCTAATATGCATACGAGGCTGAACTATGTACTTTTCTGAGCTTTCAGCTGTAAGTACATATTGAAAGTGTACGTCTTATTAGAGTTGACGTTCTGAGGGATTTCTGTACTCGTAGGACCTCTTTATCTACAGCTTGACTTCTTGGATATCTTACAAGTCACTCCATCCTTGACAAATTATTTCTATTTCTGAACGCAGTTCATTTGCTGTTGTCTTCCTTACAGCTTCCATCTTAGTTTCAGTCATCTGCAGGCTTGAATATTTGAATCTTTCTGACCCTTTCTTGTCGTGCTTTGAGTAGTATCCCAATTCCTTGAATGGATGCAAATTTAGTCACAGGTTTGCGTGGGACTGGCTTTTGCTCCCTCTCCCAGTATTACACGGTTGCACTAGTGTTATCTGTGAATGCAATATACAAGGCAAATTTTGCTTCAGTCTGCAGAACAGTAAAAGCAGAAAGAATCTAATACTCACTGTCATCTTCATAGATTTTAAGTGATAAATGTGTAAAAACAAAATAAAAAAAAGCCCACAGTGTCTGTGAAGTTTCCATAAATTTCCATACTGAAGTTCTGTTTTTTTGAACAGTAATGTCATGCATGACTCATTACAATACACTCTCTTCATCCAATTCCTTTGACCCCAGATGTGCTTAAAAATATTGTATCTGCAAGGAATTATTGCACTAGTGCTTACTGTACCAGTGAAAGTTAACCACACATGTGTGACTTTATGGCTTAAGTATTTCTTTTTCCTTTTCTTCTTGTAGGGAATAGAATTCTTAACAGAGGTCAGAGAACAGTTTACAAAAGATTTCACACAAAGTTTCCTGTACAAAATAGTGAAGGAAGAAAGGCATTCATTTTCTTCTCCAATCTTCATACTTAAATCTAGATTTATCTACATGTAAATATATAGAACATTTTCTGTAATTACTTTCCTAGCACAGGAGATGAATTGTCAGTAGATAATGATATACTTAACACTTAAATTATTCTTTCTTACATACTATTAGAAAGCATTTTACAAATACAGTCCCAATGATCACCACTTTACAGATAGGGAAAGGACAGAAATATTAATTTATTGGCTAAGAGTCAAGCAAGGGAAAGAAGCAGGATCAAACAGAACCCTAGAATGAAATTCTAATGTCCTTTATGTCAACAAGTTGCTGTTCATTTTCACAGAGCAAGGATTTTATCCCAGAAAGTCTCCTACTTTCTTATCTGTTAGATAGCATAGCCTATCTACTTGTGAGACAGCTAACCTGACATAGGGTGTTAACTCTTAACTTACGAACTTGATTCAAATTTTTATTCTACTAGGGACTACTGTGCTCATGACTGGGGTCGCATCAACTGTCTGCAATTAGGCATTTAATCTTTAGCTAGTTTTTTGAGCTTCCTTTCTTATCAGCGAGGAAAAGAATTGCAGTTCCAGTATACATTTTATTCCATTTAACTGAAGACGAAGATGAGCGATCATTTTAAGCTGGCTCTGCTGTCAGCAGAAGCAGTCTCGGAGTCTTCCCCCTTCTTCACATGTTCGTCACAATGTGTGAAGTAGACTGGATTGCCAAGTGCATCTCAGTTAAAAGTAACCTGGGGGAGCAGTTCCCTGAAACAGCTTGACACGTGCTTGTACAAATGTTGGTATCAACACAAAATACTGATAATATGAATAAGGGATGGTGAGTAAAAGCAGTGTAAAACTGCTTTATTTTCTTGGTAGCACCAGGTTAAAGTAACTATTGAACTCTGACCTTAGTCACCTGCTATGTTAAGCAAGATTGATCTCACCTAGAGTGTACATGCAATCAGTGCTATCGGACATTAACCTTACTGGCTGAACTTCAGTGTGATAGCAGTACAACAGTGAGCCTTAAGCTCCACCTCCATGGTGGAATCCAATGTCATTTACAATTAGAGAAATATTGTCATTGGAAGTTGGAATACTGAGTTCTCTATTTGTAATATCTTACAGGCTAAAAGGTTGTTCACTTCCAGACACTAATTATTAAAATTTCAATATGAAACTTAAAAAGACTGAAAAATGTTCACCCCATCCACTAATTATATGTTTGATCTAGTTAAAATTCTTCTAGATACTTATTTATTTTAGTGAGACAGCAAACCCAAAAGGATTAAACCTTGCCTGCAGTTTTGTTTTTTGTGCAAAAGTCAATTATGGCTGGCTAAATATCCCAGAGGTAAACGTGTGAGGTTGATAATGGGGTTGGAATAGCAACAGCAGTTGTATAAGAGATGCCAGTGTCCATGGAGTTAACACATTCCATATTGGTACAGTGCAAAAAATTACAGACGCTTCCAGTCAGGGAGCATCAATCAATTTTTGTTAACTTTCAGGATTTATGTTCTGATGGAGCTAACGTTACATCTAAATATTATGCGTGCTGCATCTGTAAATTTCATTTCATTTGCTTAAGGAATCCTTCTGTATGAAAGATGTGAATTAGAAAACTATGTTATTTACATGGTACAGCTGGATTGATTGTAAAATGGGTCAAATTCTGATGTTCTTAATGAGGAAAATATTGACTAATGGCTTAAGTAAATATTATCTGAATTCAATTAATGTTTAAGTCTCATATTAAGCATTCAGAGCAGGAAAAATTGGCTCACAGCTCTTCCTTCTATGAGTGTACATTCATGCTCACTCTTACTAGCTCTTTCTATATTTTGTCAATCAAAATAATGCAGCTTCAGCAGTGCTACGAACATTATGTATCGCGACATTCTGCATCTCCATCATTAAGGAATTCACCTGAGAACTCTAACTCACAGTTAGAGAAATAAACTAAAAGTATATTGCACAGGCTAGCTGCGTGCTTTATCCACTGATATTTGATGGAGAGAGGCAGAAGCTACAGTACAAATGTCTTCCAATTGTATTCTGAGAAAAAGGCTGATCTATCTCCAAGAAAAGGTCAAGAGAGAAAAAGAATGACCTTCCTTCATTTCTTAAAGAGGTATGGCTCAGCACGCCTCGTCAGCATCAGCTAGCTTGAAGGGACTCCTGACTTAATTGTTGACCCTCCAAATCCTGAAGTGGGATTGCTGACTCTTTCCATGCTTTGTTTAGGAGACTAATGTCTAGCTTTAGTCTGTGACTTTCCATGAGCAGATCTGACAATTTTGCCCCTCTATTCTTAATGTTTTTCATGCCTTGTTTATTAAATGGAAATGGTTTTATCTCCTGGGATGCTGAGAACTGCAGATTGAAAGGCACAACCCTTGTGTCCCTACCCATGACAGAGGCTATGGAAGCAGGTGATCTTTTAAGGTCCTTTCCAACCTGAACCATTTTATGATTCTGTGTGAGACGTGGATAAAATAACCAAACATTGACACACAGGTGAAGAAGAAACTTGAGGGAGATGTACTATACATATTTTGTTGAGATGGATGGCCAGGAAAATAACCACCAAAATTAACGGGATAGATAATTTTAACGTTTACCGTTTTTATCTCTTTGAAATCTATAAAGTACGACGGTTCAGGAAAGAAACTGATCGCCACAAGTTATGAGAGAATTCAATCCCTCTCTCTTCTTAAGCTTTATGTTGAGGTTAATTTCATGTGTTGTCAGTGGCTGCATACCTTCTCCTTTTGCTAACTTTTCTCCTTTTCTACCCTTCCAAAAAGATTATGATAATAAAAAATGAGATCAGTGACTTAAAAAAAAAAGAAGATATTTGGTCATATGTTGATCTCAGTCCATATGGCAAAATAGTATGTTCTCCCTCAAATATGATCATAATGCCTAGTAGTCTGTGTTACTTATTCAAAAAGAAAATGTAAAATAGCAAATATATATATATATGTGAGGGCACAGATCTTTTAAGATACTGGATGTTAAATCCCTCTGATTTTGTTGAGAAGTAGGTACCAAAGTGCTTCTGAGGATATAGGCTGTACAGTTTAATTTTCTATTAAATTACACTATTGTATTTCTATTGGCATTCATTTATTTTAACTATTTAGTGGCATGTAAAAGCCCAGTTTATCAGTTTTCCTCTGGGTTTGCATTTCTCGTGTTGTGAATATATTTACACATTGATTCAAAGCTATTTCAGTTCCATAACCAAAGCACAATGAGTCCAGGACAATGAATATCAAAATAATCTCAACTCTTTCTGAGAAGCACAAGCAGAGAGATTTCCTGTGATGTGTTGAAATCCTCACCAGTGGAAGAAAGTTGATTGTGTTGTACTGTGAATGCAATTATAAAGGTGGAATAAAAAGAATTATATAATATTATGGAAGATTACATTGGGAGAAATTTAATGCTGTAAAATCAAGAATACAAACATTGGGAAATGCCAGAAGTAGATTTGTCTTTGCAATCTTTATATGATCGCTTTCTGTGCATATAATATGAATGTGTTTTTAATTATGAGATCTCATAATTTTTATCACGGTCCCTTCCTAATTTAATACTCTAAATGACTGGTACCCTCAAAATTAGCAGTAATCTGATATTTACTCTTTTACTTTATTTGAGATAGGTCCCTGAGGTTGGTCCAATCCTGAATGTAGGAATGTTGATCTTACCATTATCTTTCTATGGTACTATTGCCTAGTGTCCTAGTGCTTCTAAGCTGTTCATTAATTTAACTTCATTATGTCACCGTGTTAAAACTTGTCATTATACATGTTTTACATACTGAAGACCAAAGTAAAGGAATGACTACTGCTGGGACTTCAAACAATGCTTTAAACAAGGTATTCTGAGATTTTTGTTGCTGGTGGTGGTGGGTTTTTTTATTTTTATTTTTTTCCATAATTTGTAGCATTTTTTACTGCCAGATTGTGAGCGGGTATCAGAAATCCCATGGACTTTCAAGAGTCTATTAAACAGATCCCATAGGCCATGTGGGGACCATAAGATAAGGAACACACAGTCATGTAGGAGAAGTCTGATTTAAGGGACCCCTGTGACTGAACACTGACAGCATAACACAAGAACTCTGTAGCAGATGTGAGACTAAAACTTAACTCTTCAAGGTAATGCATACCTTTTTCTGCACTTCTTCATCACTTGCTTCACACATTTCAGTTTCTGTGATGAGTGGTGTGAGAGAATCCTTTCCACTGCTCTGTTTTGTCCTCTGAGCTGGTAGGTAGTTGGCATTGAAGAAGTGGAGGTGCCAGTGGTGGGAAAAAGTGTAGAATTTTTCTTTGTGTCGTTCTTTATAGTTCTTGGTAATGTAACGGCTTTTATTTATTTACTTTGGTTTTTCTTACTTTTTTTTTAATGTTGTCTGTTAAAAAAAAAAAAAAAAGCATAATGTATGCAGAAGTATTTTATTCAAAGCAGGCACCTCGAGTAAGACTCTAAACCGCAGCAAGCGACCAGCATGCAGACGGCAATAACAGACCATTGCCACGTGACTGGGGCTGGTAGGAGGTGATCTTCATCCTTACCAGTGGGCTTCACAGTTAATAATTAACGATGGGAAAATGCTTGCAACTCTTCTAATTCGGTTATTTCAGATCGCTCTTGCCTCTTGCATGTCTCCTGACATTAAAATGAAAACCAAGGTGTCATTAGCTAGCCATATCAGCTCTGCCTAAAATACCAGAGTTAAGTCTTGATATTCATGTTTTCATGTTATGAAATACGGTACACTAAAAAAATCATACTTTGACTGTTGCAATTAAGTACTCTCAATATGAATTCCTAAATGAAAAGGTCAGCAAAGTGAAAACTCCAATATCTTGTATTTTGCTTTGTTTACTTGTTATGTAGATAATGAAAATGAACCTTTTTTGTTGTTGTTGTTAGAACCCTTTTTTGTAAGTGAGAAGACTGCATCTTTTCCATTTAGACAGATGTTCATTCATGCTGTCCGAAGCGAACTGTGCGTAGCTTCAGCCTTTCTGAGGATATTATTTGAATGCATGTAAATTCATATTGCATCTTCTGCTCTATGACGTTAGGAGAAATGATAAAAACTGATAAATATGCAGTTACTAAACCTTTGATAGAATTAAAACACTTCTGTTAGAAGCACAAAGGAAAGACTTGTGTTTTTCATGCCAGTAAATGTAATAAGGATGTCTTTTTTTCCTCCTCGAAATGTCTGTGCCTCTGACATGCCATAAGGGATGAACTGCTGTTTTAACGACCTAGGGGGTTGCTTCTAGAAGTGGTTGCCCTTGGTGAAGAATATATTTGCAAAGGATCTGAATGACCTTGTGCTTTTGAGCCAGACGGGTGCTATTAGTGTGTGATTTTGCTGAAAAACTCCTGAAGCGGCAGTTGTATTGTTTGTCACTGCAAATACAACAGCACTGTAGGAATATCGAAAGATGGACATTGTATAAAAATAGTGCACGTAGTCCTTGCAATATTATTGCATCAAAAGTGCAGAGATTGACACTTTGTTGATACCATAAAATTTCAGACACACAAGCAGGCTTTTTGTGATCTCTTTCATTCAGTACAGGAGCACATGCTACACTCATAACAGGTATTCCAGATCTCCTTGAAAACACAAAGAACAGATGCCCTTCCTTTTTCAGTTTGTGGTCCTGTTAAATCACTGGCCTATTTGCTATGGAGAAGTATGTGGTCAAACTGTGTTTTCAAATGTGGAACATTTCTTGAAATCCCGAAGTAACCAAGGGACAGAGAAGGTCATTCTTCACCCAGATATACTATAATGGTAGGATCAGTCATTACTATTAGAAACAGCAGTGACCTAAAGACTTGGAAAAGCAAGAAAGCTCGGTAATGCATTTCTCGGAGGTAAGTTTTGGGCTAGAACTAGAGTTTTATTGCTATTTCTTTTCACATTAAAAAAGAAAGGGATAAAAGCACCAAAATAATCCAAAGGACTTGAATATGATAGTTGTGACTTTTGTTAGGGAGCAGGCTGTGAGAAGCATAAGCGCATATGAGACTTTATTCTGTAAAATAACAATTTGAAATTGTCCTTCTTTCTGCAACACATCTGATACTGACAGGACTAGAAGGCCTGAGTAGAAGGGACTATTTTCTGTTCAATCAGGAAAAGTGTGCAATGCTTTAAGGAGTCATTGGCATTATGAAACAGTGGTGCCAGACATTGGACTGGATGATTCCTGTGGCTTCCTTTGACTCAGGCTATTCTATATTCTAGTTTGAGCATATTACATTTATTAAAAAAAAATCATTTAAAATCTATACATCTAACTTAAACTAAGAATAGTATGCATGTCTGCAAGTTACAGCTCTTCTCAGTTCAATTTTCTGATAGGTTTGGCATTCGTTCTACTTGTTCTCTGGGATGAACTCTCATACTGGCTAAATTCCTGCATTAGTTAACTTGTATGTGTGCCTGCATAGCAGCTTTAACCTTGTGCCCATCCAAACAATATTTGAATGCTTTTCTGATACTGCAGTAGGAATTTCTTCTTCTTTCTTCCTGTTATCCAATGCATCCTGGGCTTTGATGGTTCCTGCATTATCAAAGCCTACAAAACATGATCCTACAGAGTGCTGATACTTCGGCCTTGATCTATTGATGCACTTAAACGTAATGGTGTGACCTGTTCATGTACTTATATGCCAACGCACTAGGCTTTCTATGAATATGACTTGTAATTGACCAGGAAACAGAGTAATCTGAGAAAGCTGTTAAAATACCAGGATCACCCCAGCAGCAGGGAAGAGAAACCTTTGAGTTACTTTTTGAAAACAAACTGAGGTTTGTTTTGAAGGTTACGCTACAATACAATCCAAAGTCTGAAAGGATGACGAATAGCACTTGTGAGGGAAATAAATATTTAAGTGCAATTTGCCTATTTATTTTTCTGTGTTAATGGCTTTTGATCTTCAGTATCAATTGTAGACTGCTTTTCTGAATTGGATCAAGTCCTTTATAAAGAAAGGTATCATTGTCCTCACTTTACATTGGCGCAGAGAGCTGAGATGACTCGACCAATCTCACTTAACTGATCGCGTCATAGCCAAGCTTCTAATTCTAAAGAAAAGCAGGTGAATAATAGTTCTTGTGTGGCAAACACATTATAAAAGAAAGGAGCATTCAGTGATGCATTTTATAGGGGACACAAACTAATGAAGGTTTGTGAAATGACAGTAAAGAAGGGTTCTTGAGAAGAGCATAGCTACCTGGGTAAATATAATGTTTTAGGAGACACACATGTTACAAATATATATACTCATGTACTGCTATATATAGCTATGTATATAACTATGCAATATGTATAGTAATATGGACTGTGTATAGTAACAAGTATGTTTCTATTTATACAGAAACATAAATAGCGTTCAGATTCTGGGGTAATCTTCATTTTAACAGCCGTTAGGTGGGAGTTCACAAGATACGTGTGCCTACCTCTAGTTTGAAGCACCTACATTTTTTTGAAGAACTTGATTTTAGTTAATTAAGAAATTAAGTTAGAAAAGTTGAGTAATCTGCTGTAAATAATCACTTAGATTTAGCTAGGTATAGAATGGCTTGGGATGCAAGTGACCTCAAAGATCATTTAGTTCCAACCCTCTGCTATGGGCAGGGTTGCCACCCACTAAATTAGGCAGTAGATCAGGCTGCCCCGGGCCCATGCAAGCTGGCCTTGAATGCCTCCAGGGATGGGGCACCACCACTTCTCTGGGCAGCCTATGTGAGCACCTCACCACCTTCTCAGTAAAAAACTCCCCCCTTTCATACTCCTGATATCAAAAACAGTGTGATAAAACATTGCATGGAAACTGTTAGATGCTTTATAATTGGCAGATGTGTTTAATTTGCCATCACACCAGCCAATCCCTGAGGACTTAGAGGGGAAAAAAAAAAAGTTGGGGTTTCAGTAGCTTCAGTAATCGTTACTGTAATGGCAGAGAATTGAAAAAGCCTTGCTGAATGTAGTTTTCTGTTCCTCCTGTGAATAGAGGTGGTCAATCATTTTTAAATTCTTGTTTAAAATTGGAAATGCTGCTTTTATCTGAGGCAGTGATGCTTCCCTCAATATCTTCTGTTAAAGCTGTTCTGTAAATAAATCTATGTTAGGCTTTGGAGTGAGAGACTGAATGGGGCAGAGGACGGATTGAAGTTGTAGGTATATCGTGTGCTATGTGAATGCCTTGCACTAGAGCTGAATACTCAAAACACTAAACTGAGAACTCAGAACCCTATTTGGAATGCTCAAAGATGAAATAAGAAGGAGGTGTGCTCCAAACCTCAGGGATCAGAATTTTTTATGCTACACCTTGTGGCAGCAACAAAAATGGGAGAGAAAGAGAAGAAATAATAGCACCAGGAAAAGGAAGGCAACTGTTAATTTTAGTGTGAGACAAAACAAAACAGCATGAGCAGCAAGGAAAAGATGGCAGAGGAATTTTATACAGCTTTATTGAAGAATGAGATTTTTTTTCTCTCTGTTCCACACACTGTGGTCCCTTGTGCCTCCTTCCTCCCTTTCTTGTTATATGTTTATTTTCTCTTGCATTTTTGTCACAATACGGCAACTAGAGAGGAATCTTTCTATGCTAATTCACTTGTTTTGCAACTTTAGCACAAGAAATACTCCTGTATTTTCCCCTGGTTACCTTAGTGAGCCAATTAGTACTTGTTCAGTTGTTCTGAACTCCATGCTTATCAGTTGATGGTTGCATGCTCTCAGACCCCAATATTTGACAGGAAGCAAGGACAGGGACTGAAACAACTTTACTTTTGATTTACCTGTCATTTGTGGATTCAACTCTTAGCGTTTATGTTCCCCTAATATTGTGGTTTCTGAACTGAATGAATATGAAATCTAATTTGTGCTCTCCAGAGGAAATAGCTGTGACACTTGAACGTGTTACTGTCAAAGGGATTTGGGTCAAATATTGATTTTTCTAGTATGCCAGTATCAATCAGTGTGTTTTAATTTAATTCAAAATACCAGGAGCTGCGAGTTCGTAGAAACTAGAGTTATACTGAGATCGACTTCATTTTCTCGGGTCTACTATCTCTCAGTCTACTGACACAGTGAGCAGCAGAGATAATTCAGTATTTTAAGATACAGCTAGACTGCTGGTTTGAGATAGCCCATATTTATGCCCATTTTGTTAAAAAGAAGAAGCGGTCTCTTAACTGAAGTTGTTCCAGAGGAGCCTGAGCAAGGCAGCCTTTGTTGAGTAGTGTTGCAACCAGAGCAGCTGGGTTGGAGTGTTAGAACTGATGGAGGGGAGCTGGTTCAGAAGCTTATTATTATGGTGCACAGTAAAACAAAGGCATACATCTGAGATGCCTAATCTAATTCTTGCAGCAAACATTAGAAAATAGACTGGCTATGGTAAACTGTAGTTGTAAGCAGAGAGTGAAAGCAAACAATGTTGAATGCCATACCCAGACATTTCATCCTCCCATGGAACTGCTAGGTTCGCAGAAGTGATGGCATGCTCAGAGTGTTGAGCAGAATTCCAGATATTTCTGTATATTTACCAGGGAAAATGTTAGAGAGATGCGAGAATGGATTTCATTGATTAGTTTATTGGGAGAAATTAGGAAATGTGCCCCAAAACAGTAGATACCCAAGTTTGAAAGTTTTGAGCCGTTATCTAGGATATTATGGTTTAGTCTGAAGGAGGTGAAAAAGCCTTACCTCTACGTTGGTTCACATAACTCCTGTGAACCTGCATATTTGTTCTTTTCTGAAGCAGATTTTCTAGGGTCCAATGTTGTGCTATATCCTCAGCATGGGGATTTTAATAATTCTGGCAGCAGATCGATTTTCTGTAAGAAGAGTTCAGATGATGAAATCTGTTCTCTCTCTAATGAACACCTATTCTTACAGACAGGTTCATTGAGGCTAGAGGAATGATTTGAGAGAGTGCTAACTAATTTCAGAGAGACCTCCACAGCCTTGGTCCACTTTGGGAAGTTGGATTTAATAGTATGTGAAAATGACTGAAACCAAAACCGAGCACAGAAGCTAGAATTCTCAGTGGTTCCTGTGGATTTACCTTCATAGTAGGTGAAATCCACATTCTTATCTGAGGTTTACCTCAAATCTCCCCCAACTATTCTTGTCCCCTTAAATCCATGCCTGCCTGCCCGCCCATTGAATACTGACATATTTGCTCAGATAGAGCTATAGGATACTGTTTGTGTTCAAACTTACCTACTTTGTAGTGAGCATGTAAGTGAAATTCACTTTGTTTCCCCAATTCTACTCTGAATCTGAAAATTTCTGACTTTTTTAATTTCCTCATGCACCAAAAACTACATGTGTATGTGTCTACGTATGCTTGCCATTTAAATCCTCAATTCAGATGCTCTACCTCATATCTGTTCTGCTTTATTCAGCTCAGAAATAGCAAAAAAAGAAATCTGTTTGATGTTGGTGCTTACTGACCAGAGCACTGGTAAGTCAGACATGGTGATACTCATAAGCAGAGCATGTGAAGGAGTACTAGACTCTACCTGCCTCTGAAGGAAATACAGAAATTGGTCATTGCAGTAGGCACCCAAAAATATTCTGTAAAGAAATATCCAGAGTTGTTCTCTGGAGTCTTCACTGACTCCTCTAGAGGAGACCAAAATTCCTAGTTTAGGGATACAGGGACTTGGGCAGAATTTGCTGGCGTGTATCCCTTGAGGCACCTCCAAAGAGGCCAGCACACTTTCTAGTAGCAACTTCTTATCTGTTGTGTCCAGACTCTGACATGCCTCTTGCAGCACAAATTCATCTGACACTCCAACAAGAAGACAAACAGCTTTCGGTCTCTGGGCTGGAAGAAGAGCTGTGTAATGCACATTTCTTTCCTCCTTGCTGACTTCCTGCTGGTCACTGTTGCTCATAGTCTTCTGTCTTCCAGTGACACAAACCAGAGCAAAATGTCCTTTCAGTGCATGCTCCGGACTTATTTCATGATTCACTGCAGCTGCTTATAGAACTGTCCTGATCCTTTACCCTGGCCTTTTTATTTTATTCCTTTGTACTTTTGATGTAAAGCCTAGAGTTAATGAACTACTTAGAGCACACAGGTGTACGTGGTTGTTAAATGGGTTTCAGTTTATTTCAGGACAAAAGAAATATGGGTTGACATTAAAGTCTGAGAAGCACAGCAATGGGCAAATCTAGCAAACAACGGTTCACCAGGAGATTGTGCAGTCTGTCCTTACTGTTACATGTACCCTCATCCACAGTATCTGGAGCTGCTCTCTCCTTCAGATGAAGATCTAATGCCCACAAGGAAGAGAAAGGAAGAAGGATCAGACGTGACATGACCTGATAAGGTGGAAGCTATGCTGGGCCAGATACTAAGGACCTGCTGGTGATGAATCTGTGGGGAAAAGAAGAAGCAGAGTTAGTCATAGACCAGTAATCACCTGCCAGTATCTTTCACCTGTTACTGAAGAGATAACATCAAGAATGGGAGCACTTCACAGGCGGTAGTCAATGTAATAAGTGCTAGAAAAGCTATTGTACTGTAATGTTCTGGCTCACCTTAGATGGAGCTGAAGGAAGATGCTGGGGACCTTTCCTTTGACTCACGTTCATCCTCTGTGCTGTATGATGCCAGGTAGATTTACGCATGTTGCAAATCTGTGTGGAAGTAACATTTTACTTCAGCTAATTATGAGCTGAATGCGAAGCTTATGATCTCTTTCCCTTGCACTTTATTGTTCTTAAGCCTATTATTCAGTCAGGCTTTTATGCTGACATTACAGTTACAACACTGTCTAAGACAATGCCAGAATCCCACATACTGCACTACTATATGGCTGAGAAGGAGGAGATTTATTCCGTTGTTTACAATTTGTCTTCCTTAATTCAGTACCCTATTAATGTGTGCGCATTTTCACCTTTTTTTTTTTTTTTTTTAATTTGGCTATTGATGCTTGATACTGTGTTATTTTAATTTATTTAGAAGGAACTGAAAACAAACGAGGTTCTTGGCTGAAAGAAGCTTCCAGCAATGACTCTAGACTCAGTCTTGCTCATTTGGTGGCAAGCTGCCAAACCAGCAAGTCATGAAATCTTTCTTTCTCACGCAGGTAACTAGTTTTCTAATGAGTGTTTGTAAAAATCAAAACCCTTACTTCAAACCTTACCCAATTCTCTACTGTGTCATCTTATTGCCCTCCTACTTCAGTTCACCCCCTATATTTTCTTCCTTGGAGTTTTATTGCATTGGCTTTGTGAGGTGTGGTCTAGTCTCAGAATCTTTCAGTGTACCTTTTCCATCTGTCAGACTGCCTTTTGTAGGTTCTAACTAGCTGGACCTTATTTTTGGAGTATTTAAGGTCAAAACATGCATCAACAGTGCTGGGCCTTATCAGATTCTACGTAAGAATTGCCTTAACTGTTTCGTCATACCCACAATTCAAGTATAAGTGAGTCAACTTTATATTTCTGGTCATTTCACCTTGCCTATTACTGAAAGGTACATATGAGCAGATATTTTGGTATAGACTCCCTGCAGTTTATTCCAAGAATTAGGAATCTAAGCTCCTGAAGAATCATCAGATCCCCCAGAACAACCATTGGAAGAATGGGAGGGTGAGGAAGGAAGACTAGTTGCCACATACTCCCAAACAGTGCTCAGCATCAAAGAGCCTGAATTGCCCTCTGAATACTTGATTGACAATTCAGTGAAAGCAAGCTTCTATATCAGCACTTAGCTTAGATGCAGAGGGTTGATGGGAATATCCGCTCACTTCCCCTCTGCCCCTTTAATAAGGAGAAAATTGATTCCCAGTTTCCGAACAAAGCTCTGTAGCTAAGAGGGAGCGTGGTCTCCCTGGCTGAGTAACAGCTGGGGAAAAATGAATAGACCATATGCCAGAGAGCAGCCGCCAGAACACTGGGACAAAGCTGTGGAGTACTGCCAAACCTCACAGTGAAAGGCATGGCAGTCAGGGCGAGGGGTGGAGGGAAGCTGCTCAAAACATACTGTTGAGGACCCTGCACTGGTGTACTTCTTAGGGACTGCACTGTGTAAATCCTGAACAAAAGAAGGACAAATGACTTGTTTTCAGAAAGCTGGAAAAGAAGGTCGTTTACCCAGGTGGCTCTGATCATCCTTGTTTAAACCTGCCCATTTTCCTTTCTTCACCTGTGGGATCATTCTCAGGAAAAGCTTGAGAGTTGCAGTTGCCTTTTCATTCGTGGTCCTCTTTTTCCAAAATCCGGTTCATCGCTGTTTCTTCTGTGACCTGAACTCAATGGCAGAATGAGATATTTTCAGGTGGACATCGTTAATGACTGTTACAGTTCTGCAACAGCTGAAAGAGGATCTTGGTTTGTGAAGGTTGTTATGCAAGAGGAATTGGTCTGCAGTAGATTCAGTCTGAAACTTTTTCTTTTACCTTCTACCTATAAACGCACTACATATGTCAGTCTGTTCCAGGCCTGCGGAGGACGTCTCCAGTGCTGAACGGGTGGAACTGAGAGCTGTAGCTAATGAACTCAGTGAGCTCTGGGAGAGGGATTATAGGAAGGAGCCCTCAGGCCAAAAAAAAAAAAAGAGAGAGAGAGAGATGCAGACCGGGACCAACATTGTAACCCCACAAGCTGCGGGATGCAGCTATTCTTTTTCACTTGAAATATCCCTGCGAGCTGATGTGGCCCATTCTACACTTCATGGTAAGCCCACATGGAACGGCACAGACTTACTCTGTGCACGTGCAAGTCAAATGGTAACATAAGTGAGGAAACAAACTAGAATCTCAGTTAAGTTTTGATTTTAAAAACATATCAAAGTTTTAAAGTAGAGTAATTCGTTATAGGAAGAAGATATGGATGTTATTAAAAGATGCACTTCAAACTTCTAGTGACAATCACATTCTTAATAGTTCCAATTACATTTCTTTAATCAGACAGGTCTCTTCTGAAACTTTGTACTTTTAAACAGAATATCTGCTTAGAGACACATAAGGAAAAATAGTGAAACAATTCACATTAATTGATTATGACTGATTTAAGTGAAACTTAATTGCCTACATTGCTGTTACTTATGTCTAACAAAGCCAGCTGAAAGCAATTGGGAAAAAAAAAGCCTTTTGCAGTGTTTTACACCTTGCTGGTTATTCCTCTGCAATTAGTCATTTCAGATTCTAGATATCCAATCCACTGTAACTTGTTATATATTGGCTTATAATGGTTAGAGGGAAAAATAAATGAGAATATACTTCTGGAATGGCAGTGATATCTACCAAATTTCCTTTTAAATATGCACAACAAAAATGAATTGTTAAAAATAATCCCCTGAGGATGGCGCTTCTTTTGTCAGTTTTCTACCAGAGTGCACTCTGCACTTGGACAGAAAATTGCTCATTAATCTCAAGGGAATGACCAGTTTTTCAAAATACTCACTCAACTATGCTGCCAGTGTTAATTTTTTAAGCATTATGGGTGCCATTAATTGCTTGCTGTGGCTTGGAAACAACAGTAATCCTTTTTGAATGGGACATTAACTCCAAAACAAATCATTAGCTGTTGTCCACCTACTGTAATTAACAATTACCTTCCAAAAGGTAAGCATTATGCCTTCACAGAAATTGCCTAGGCTACCTTGTCACTGAAGGTTTGGGGTCTTTCTAATACTTCTATCTCAAAGCATATAGGTGGGGTACTTTTCTGGCAGAGCACTACCAATTACATTCGGAGTGGCAGATGTAGCAAAGGGTGAGGGAGTCTGATCTTCTCTTTCAGCCATCAGTATTTTTGCTTTCTAAGATGAGGGAAAAGGTTGGGATGTCTTAATTTGCTTCCTCTCAGATGTGTGGCATATCACTATGTTTAGTTAAAAGGCAGTTTGATAATTGTTTGGGATAGAAAAAGCAAGAAATAATGTTTTTCTCTCATCCACCTTGAACTTTGCTTTTGCCACCTCTGCTAATGTCCACCATATCTCATTCCCAATGGGTGCTGGAGTGGGAGGGGAAGGAAGAGGGAAGAGCTGAGCTTCATGGAGTGGAAGAACGTGCCAGAACTGAGCTCCTTAGGTGTGAATTTTGTTAAGAAAAGTCATTACCTTGTTTTAAGGCAGAGGTGAAAGGATTAGTTTTCATTGTCTGTTCCTCACTTTGATACTTTACTTGATAAAAAAAAAAAAGGTATGGAATTAAGGGGTGGCAATGCATGCATGCAATATGGAGCTTGAAGTCTTTGCAGCAGTGTCAGTTCTCAGGCTAGTTTTTTATGACTGTAATGTTGGCAATCTTCTAACTCTTATGGGTCTTTAGACTTAAATTATCTGATTTTGCTCTGGGAACAAGCCTGTTGTATTGAAGTATGCATACATGGGCAGAAAGACGGGTGAACAAGAAATATACTAGCTTTTATATTTAAGAGAAAGGTTTTTTTCTTTGGTCTGTGCTTCAAAAAAGCCAAATCTAATCTGAAAAATAAGCCTCTAGTAAGTATATTTAGTTGAGATTTTTAAAAGCACTTCATGATTTAAGGTACACGGCCCCCTGAAAACCTAAGAAGTTTGTGCTTCTGGGCTGCTAAAGCATATTTGATATGCCTGTTTATATTGGATTCTTTATATTGGATTCACTGGTAGCATAGCTTGAGTTGAAGCAGAGCTTTGGTATATCGTTCCTCCAGGACTGAAATGTCAGCTCCCGACACAGTCTCGAATATTTTCTTTCTGGAATATGCTTTTTCAGAATATTGCTCAGCGGTAGCAAAGGGCACTTCCCAGTGGCAGCTTCTGCTGGTTGAGAAATTCGTAACCTGGAAATGCTCATAAGTCTTGCCCGCTTTGCTCAGAGATAGTAAACATTCAAGCAAAATTACACACAAGTAATACTCCCTGCAGACACTCCAAGGAAGGCACTGGAATTTCCTAGCCCTGCAGCAAATAGCTTACTTCAACACATTTTTCTTACCTTACTATTCTTTATCTAGCTGTTCTCGTAGTCTGGCCATCAGGCCTTACATCCCCAGTTTGTGTATATGCATCATGAAGTCTGTAGAAAAGGCTGATATTAAACTTCAGTTCGGGTGCTTTGGCCTAAGATCATCTGCATCATACGATGCTGTTATCAAGCAGCGCTTGATCTTCTCCGTACGCTTGGAAGTATTGCAGAATTTCCAATCCTCCTTTCTCATACATTTTACCTGTTCCAGGTTTTGGGCATCTTGCATTAATTTGACCCTTTGTGTTCTAGTCTCTTTTTCAGCTGGAGCTCTGTTTTTAAGCTTTCTTGGCATTATTTTAGCTTATTTTCTATTGAGTGTGTTTTTTTTTTTTAGAACTATACATTGAACTGTAGGAATGTCAAAGGTAAATGATGTTAACACTTGAGATAATATAACTGCATAAAATTAAAAAGAGAAATTGTTTTCCACTTAAATCAGAGGGATTTTACACTTCAGGCTTCATTTATCCGATTTTTAAAAAGATTTTGATTGTTGCTATCTTTTTCTCTAATAGCCATTCTGGTGCAGGCATATGTACAATGAAGTATAAATTATAGTGGAAAAGATTTAAATCATATGTATATGTTCAGAGTTATATAGCCAGATGTAATAGGGACTGTTAAGAGCTTATATTAAGTACTTGGCTGGTCCAGGATGACTATTTTCATGTGCTGATAATACAGTATTGATTATTATTGAAAATTAGGACAGAGTTAAAGTTGTTGGCTATAAAGTCATTACAAAGATCAAAACTGTACAGAGACATTTTTAAAACTAGAAGTCTTTTGTTTGATCAGAATGTGTTTTTTCTTTTATACTGAGAGGAAGAGAAGACCTTCTCACTTCTGCTTGAGGGGTACATCAGAAGAGGAACAATCTGTTGGGGTCTGCTGAAAAGAAAAAGGAGCTGGCTGTATTGTGGGGCTAAAATAGCTGTAATGTCCAGATAGATTTTATTGATTGTTTCCCTCTCTTTCTTCCCTAGAAGCTCAGCTTTTCTGGAAGAGAGAGTAAAGGATGAGCACAGGAGCTGTGCTGACATTTGGAAAAGGGCTAGGACGTTGACCTGTGTTCAACATATCTGCCATAAATGAATACTCACCACAAAGTAGTACACCCTCTTGAAAGTAATGTGGTGAAGTGTTCCAGGGCTGAGAGAGTTCCCTCATGTATTTAAGGAAAGGAATTACTTCATCCAAAAAGGTCTGGGCACCTTGAAACATTCTGGTATCTCTAAGGAGGAGCAGATGTACATTATGGCTGTCTTGACCACAGTTTATGCAAGATAGTGCTGATTTTAATCATTATAAATCTGTGGTTTTTGATGAGATATCCACTTTATTTTTTAGAAATGCACTGAGAAAGAGTTTGAGGAATGAAAGGAAAAATTTGGCAGTGACCTTTGGAAAACCTGAGTGGACATAGCAAAAGGCTCAAACTGGGTAGGCAACATTTTCTTAATGGTATCAAACCACACTTCTCCCTTCCAGACGCTTTTGAGTCACTGCGCAAATAAATTGAGAGTGAAAATATAATTTTTTAAAGTTATCCCTCAAATAAATGTGGTTTTCTTTTTGTTTGATTAACAGATGTCTGAAAAGAAAGCATTCCATTTTGATTTGAAGTGGTCAGTTGTGTTGGATGAGACAACATATACTATTGTTATTTTTTTCAGGTTAAATAATTGAAAAGTATTCTGTTCAAACTGATCTGAGTGTCTTTTATTTTTTTTTGTCTGGCATCTAACTAAATAGTTCCTTATTCACAATGTATTCTGCAGAATATCACTTTCTTTGTGGATACCAATTGCAAAGGCACTCTTGTTTGTGAAGCTGTTCTGAACATATTTGCCACTCGTATCCCTAGAAGAAGAATACTATTTTGAGATGACTACAGCAGTAAAAGAAAAAAACACAAATGCAAACTTAATGACTATCTACCGTTACCAGTTCTATTAATAATACTGTTCTATGTCAAACTGGAGGAGGCAATGGCAAGAATGGCTGTGCCCATGCTTGCCCTTTTTGCCTGGCTGCCATGTCATCAGTTTTTGAGAAGCTGAGGAAATATAATCATATCATTCCAATTTTCCTTCTCAGTTCTACAGCGCTTTCACATTCAGCAACATCTGTAGGGTATTTGCTTTCAGAGGGAGCAAACAACCTATGTTTTGACTTGGAAATTGAGGTGAATATTCCTTCACTTTATGAATAAGCAGGATTAGCAAGTGGGGTGAAGGTAGAAGGGTTTTTTGTTTGTTTGTTTTTTTAATGGCAGCATAAGGAATATCAATCTGATCCATTGTAATTCAGGATTTTGTTAGCATGAGGTGCAAGTCTATTGAGACCTTACTATTCCAAGTCCATAAGAAAATGGGACAGCGAGGATTTTAGGAGTATGGCAGAACATGCAGCCTGTGGTGAGAGGTCAGAGGGAGCAGTCTGTTTCGTGGGGTCAACTTATTTAATAAGTTGTACCAGGAGTATTCACACTGGCATAGGAAAGGTGAATAAGGAAAGTAGATACAATTACCTGTAGAAGTGGAGAGGTGTGGGATCGGAGGGCTGTGGATTTGACAGGAGATGTGGGGCTTTTGCAGAGCACTCTGTAAGTCTGCATCTGTAGGGTCTGAGCATCTCACTGAACCTGGAGATCAACACTTCTATCACTTCTCAGGATTTGTTTTACTGCAAATATGCTGAGATGTGTGATGTATCAGAACATGAGTTCAGTGCTGTAAACAAGGTTCCCGACTCTGTCTTAATACAACAAAACACTTAGAATGAAGGAGATTTGAATTCAGGTTTAAACCTAAACCATTACATGGTGCTGGAGAGGAATGAAGTTCAGTGTTTGCCGAGTTGAAGCCCAGAAAAAATAAAACATCTCTTTGACTTTTTTTATTTAAATTTAAATTTTGTTCTTCTAAAATTCTCTGTTCAATCCCGTGTAACTACCATCCACTTTCATTATGAGAGAAGTGATGGTAGTTCAGTAGCCATAGTGCACATCTTCAGCCCCCTGAATCACATGCTGAACTGAAATGCTGAAATAAGCAAGAGTATGGCTTACCCTTTCCTAACCTCTGACTGTATCATAAGGATGATAATATTATTTAAACCTAACGTATCAGAAGGAAATGGTTTCATTGTTATCCGATGAAGACCCCATAACAATGCCATGGTGGCAGAGGCTATAATGAGGAACTGTAAGATTTCAATGGCAAAAGGGATTCATTGCCAGTTCATGACCTCATGAAGAAATCATTACAATGCCATCAGAGATGTGAAGTTGTTATGGGAAAACTATTTCAAAGCAAGTCTAGAAGGACCCTTTTGAAGGTGCCGTTAGGAAGTCATTACAATGTAAGGTTATGATGGCAAAATGGTTTCAATGAAACTCTATTATAGTTTAAAAACAAATTAAATGGTGTCAGTGGAAGTTATTCCTCTCTTCAGAACCTAAAGAAATTAAACAGACCTTTCTCTAAGCCAGAACAATGTTAAATTAGAAATTTGACTGACACTTGATGAGAAGGAGGGTATGAGGGCTGCTCCAAAAGTAATGCCTCCTATGTTATTATGTTGGCCCACGACTTCAGAGGCAAATGGTAGTATGGCAGTAGAGGCTGAACAGTACTCCATTACATTTTGTTGCTGTGTGACAGATGGCAGTAGAGGGGCAGTCTGACTAAATGGCATCTGACGTGGAAGTATATATGAAGCAAAGATGTGGAACTGAGTTTTTGCATGCAGAAAAATGGCACCCATTGACATTCATTAACTTTGAGGAGAAGGATTTGGGGATGTCAGTTGATGAAAGACTCCACATGAGCCAGCAATGTGTGCTTGCAGTCCAGAAGGCTATCTGTATCATGGGCTGCATCAAGAGAAGTGTGATCAGCAGGTTGAGGGAAACTGCCCCTCTACGCTGCTCTCATGAGGCCCGGTCCAGTTCTGGGGCCCCCAACACGAGAAGGACATGGAGTTGTTTGAGTGGGTCCAGAGGAGGGCCATGAAGATGAACAGAGGGCTGGAGCACCTCCTCTATGAGGACAGGCTGAGAAAGCTGGGACTCTTTAGCCTGAAGAAGAGAAGGCTACTGGGAGACCTTATAGCGGCTTTCCAGTACCTGAAGGGGGTCTACAGAAAAGTTGGGGAGAGACTTTTTATAAGGACATGTAGCAACAGGACAAGGAGAAATGGTTTTAAACTGGAAGAGGGTAGGTTCAGACTAGGTATTAGGAAGAAGTTACTGTGAGAGTAGTGAGACACTGGAACAGGTTGTGGATGCCCCCACCCTGCAGGCATTCAAGGCTGGGCTGGATGGTGCTTTGAGCAACCTGGTCTAGAGGGAGATGTCCCTGCCTATAGCAGGGGGGTTGGAACTAGATGATCTTAAAGGTCCTTTCCAACCCAAACCATTTTATGACCCTTGCTGAACATTTGTGGAGACCAGACAGTGGATGTGAGCACAGTGAGGTGGTGGGTGGTGCATTTCAGCAGTGGTAACAGTGACAGTGGGTCACCTCCACTGATGCAGATTTTTATGACTGTGGCATGCAGGCTTTTGTTCATCACTGGCAAAAATGCATAGCTAATGGTGGTGGCTATGTTGAAAAATAGTGTTTTGTAGCTGAGAATTTCCTTTATCAAACAGTGTTATTGTGCTTTTTGTATGTGTTATAGTTTCCATGGAAACAAGTAGGAGACATTACTGTTGGAGCAACATACAGAACTATGAATTTTTGCAAGCAATCAAATAAAAATTTGGCTGGAGTTACCTAGCTGGAATATAATGTCACTGAGTTTCTAGGATCTTCTTTAATTTTGTAAATTAAAATGAAATATCGTCCCTACGTCAAAGTTTATAGTAAATATCATTCTTCTGTATCTTCCTTGCTGTATTGCAAATTAGTGTATTAGCACTTCTTGTTTTTTCTTGTTGTGTTTCTGACTTGCATTTGATCTGATAAGGATAGCGATGACATAGCTCTAAAATAAATTAAAATTCCACCACCACTCCCAGTCTAGAATTTTGAGTGACAGCTGAGACTGTCTGTCAAACTAAATGGTCTATTTCAAAACTGAGTAAAAATCCCCCTACCTAAGACTGACATCTCATCAGTAATGTGGTTAGTATCTATCTGGTTTAAAAGCCAGCCTAATCTGATCATCTGCTCTATCACTGGTGCTGGATGGGAATGAAATATACATTTAAAAGTTGTTTTGGATGATTGTACCTCACTATGGAATAATTAGAATAATATTATAATATTTTTACTAATAGGAATGCATTTCTGAAGTAACTCTGTTTTCAAAAATAATCCAAATCTTTCTTGTTGGTGTTATTTTTATTTTCAGTGAATAGCTATGTATCTGTTGTCCTAAAAGTTCAGCTAGATCTGGCGGAATACCGAAGACTTCAGCTTGGGGCTCCATGATTGCTGTGTTGTTCGGGTGCTCACTGCAACTTGGAGGAGGATATCCAGCACCATCAGGACAGAAAGTTTATCCAAAGGCCAAGAAAACCTTATTGAAATGAAAGATTTCAGCAAAATGTTCCAGATTTGACAAATGTGCCTTTTTTTCTCTACATTTAGAAAAAAAATCTGAAAATATTTCCGTGTGCTTTAGTTAATGCTTGTGTTAAATGGCCTGGAACATTTTTACTGATTATGAAACCTACAATCTTAAAAGGGAGTTTTAAAACCAGTCACTTAAGTGGGGGGCTCTCTTTATCCTCCTGTTCAGTATCTGTAAAATTATTTGGGAGACTCATGGGTGTCACTGTGTCCGTGTGAAACTTTACGAATAGTAGTTGGTATGCCCTTAGTAATCTGGCATCCATATGTTCTAAGACAGCTTGAAGTATAATCATCATTGTTTTTTTCCTGCATCTTTGCCTCTAAATAGGCATTTTTTGGAGAGAAAGGCCAGAATTCTCTTTAGCTGGTGATGAATTCCATCCTCTTGCAAAATCTAGAGTAGAAATCAAATCCTTGTACAACAGGAGTTTTCCTCACAAAAACCAATCTCTTTTACGCTTGTTTGATTTGCACCTTTTGCAACTCCTTTGCAGACAGTGTTACATTGATGTTCACTTTTCTTTTGTGGAACATATGCCATTTCTGTACAGTGACAGCAACAGAACATTGTATTAGCAAATGATTAATGAGTTCTAAATTTCCCATTTCAGGCAAACTAGAAATTATAGATTTTAAAAATGATTTTGGTATTAAAAGCTATGACCCAGCTATCAGTTCATCAGTCAAATAAATACCATCTAATATGATAAAGGATGGATTTTTTCTCATGTGTTGTGTATGCAGAGTAAACAAGCTCTCCCACACTTAGTACGGAAAATCTCTCTGCAGTATTCTAGAAACACATGTCTCAACATCGTGTCCCAAATTCTGCCATCCTCATTCCTTTTAACATCTTAATAAGTTTAAAACTTGTTTGACATCCTTGGAAGAGTGCATCAATCCCTGTTATTTCTGATAATGAGAAATTTATTCTGGAAGATGATATAATTGGATATCACAGTTAGTGTGAAGCATATTGCAGGGAGAGATCTGGAGATCTCTGAGTACGCCTGCATGCTGCCAGCTTAGCTCTGCCTTTGATAGAATTGAGTTGGAGGTGATAATTCTTCCTGGGCTCACAATTCCTGATGATTACTTGGATACCTGTATCACAGTCCTGCTGAGGTGGATGCTGGGAGAATGTACTGCCTGAAGCACTGTTCAGCACAGAGTCTGCTTGTATTCGTGCATGTCATACAACATCTGAGATTCTTTGAGAGGTGGAGTGCAGCAAAACACAGGACAAACTCTCTATCTGCAGATCATGCTGCTATTCACAGGTCACAGTCCATGCATGAGAACAGATACCTACAAAGATGCTTTTCAGACGCTTCATCTATGAGCAGTAGCTTTATAGTTACAGCACTTGCCAGGGAAGGGAAGTTTTCATTTCGGTTTTAATTTGAATGAGAGTGTTCAAATTCCATGGCTTTTCTGTCTCTATAGAGTGCCATGTAGTGCACTGCAGTACCTGCGTGGTATCTCCACACACTTACTCTGGGCTTCCACAGTCATTTTGCAGCTGTCAGGACTGTGGGATGAGAAGGGATGTAGGTATCAGGCCTTAGACATCGTCTGTCTGTAGACTGTGAAAAGAGCTGCATTGTCTGGTGGTTTATCTTTCCATGATTAGCCAACATACCACTATCCTTCTATTCCTTCACTGCATCCAGCTGATGGGCTAATGGCACACACGCGTACACACAAAAAAATTATTAATTTCTAAGTTTTGTTCTGCTTTTTTTATTCCACCATCATCCTTCACACCTTGAATTCTTCTGTTTTGATGGTGATTATTATCTCTGTTTAATCAGCAAATTTCATGACAACTGTCCTCCTTCTATCCTGTCCAGAAGTAGCTAATGGAGATACTGCATAGGATCTGTCAAATTAGTTAAATGTACCCTTAATAAAATCTGTGAGTTGTCTCTCTTTAGCTTGGTAACATCCCTTTCAAATGAACATGGAAGAACACGCAGATGAAGTCAAATCTCAGTTGACTGGTTCGTGAACAACTTTTCAGACTTCTCAGGAATCCTTTAGTCTGCCAGTTGCAAGAACCATTTCCCACATGATACTGAAAACCATACGGTAAGATGAGTGCCTCTTCTTTGCTTGAAAGTCAGAACATTGTATTTATTTTGAAGAATAATTTGTTCCATTCCGATCATCATTACTTTCCTGCCTATTTTTGTTGGTGATTTAGTGGAATATTGTCTTGATACCCAGTCTGACCATTGCAATTTGACTAATGTTTTTATGAAAAGTAGGATGAATACAAGTAGAGATTTCTTTAAAAAGAATAGTGTTGAGTAGAGTGGGAAGAGAAAGATTTTATATAGCATGAGAAATCGATGACAAAATTGTCTATAGGAAATACTGATCTCTATACTTTATGGGCCAGTTCTTAAAACACTTGGTGCAATTTATTGCAGTTTTTAGCAATTGCTGTTCTCATGCTAAGCATCATAGGCATAGATGATTGTCTGATGAAACTTCAGAGTTTCCGGGTTTCCAAAGTCTTGATTCTAGTATTCTTTTAGTAATTATAGACTGATAGTAATAGTAGAATAGTAATTATTGGACTAGATGATCTCTGGAGGTCCCTTCCAACCCCTACAATTCTGTGATTATGTGATTATTGTTATAAAGAAACAGCTTCAAGGAGCAGGGTGTCTGTCTCTTTGTAAAAGATGGGCTGGATACACTTTTGTTTGTGTCCTGTAATCACACTAGATTTATTGATCTTTCTGTGGTGGACCACAGAGATCTTCCAGCTCCAACACGTGAGTTCCTATACAGACCTACAGAGGGATGGGGACCATCCCCACCCTACCCTATCCTACCATACATGGTCAAGATAAAGAATTGTATTGAACCGTTAGTAACGTGTTGGGTTCCTGCAGTTGAAGACATACTTTAGCCATGTATGCAGAAAGTTTAAAAACAGTTACTATAAGTTGGGTATCACAAATTCTCACTTGCTTTGCTATAATGTTAACGAATGAATAATTTAATTGATAATAGCTGTTGTTCAAAGCTACCATTCGGAGCTCATCTGCACTTGATTATTACTGTTTTTTCTGTTTTGTTTTTTTTCTGCCACTGGAAATGCGAAAGTAAATAAAATAATAGATTATACCTGCAAATACATGTGGAGCATGTTTACCAATATGGAAATGACTTTCATTTGGTAATTGGTTAATGAAAAGTCAAACTCTTTGGTGAACACAAGTCTTTACCATTTTGAAAAAAGAATTGTAAGTCTGGAGTAAGGAGCACTTTTGTGTTAATATTATCAGTAGCTTTTGGAGAAGAAAAATAACACACAGCGTTGTTCACATTTTGTTTCAGTCACACAGTGATCAGACATGAATCAAACCTTTCCATGTGTGTTTTCATGACTACTGTTTCAAAGGGTTGATTCTGAAGACATCTAATTTTAAAATAGCAAGAACAGCAAAAAGTTTTTTAGTTATATGTTCTCTCCCTCCCCCAGGACTTTGAACTTTCAGTATGCCAATGATTCAGAAATGCATCTTTTCTAATACTAAATTTACACTGAAAAAAATATTAGAGTACATAAACATTTCCTCTTGCTCTGTCGTGGCAATGCTACATTTTACTTTAGCTAATTCATTTCTGAATATTTGTTTTTGGAGAGAACAGCTGGATTATAAAGACATTTCAGAAAGTCCTTACTTCATAGCACAGTTACAAGAAGATATTTCCTTTTTCACTTCCCCAGTATCCTTCCTGTTCTCAAAGAATTAAGGTGATGCCCTCTAGAAAAACAGGGAAGGAAATATCTTGTTGAAGAAATGGGCTCTGCACAAACATTTAGACAAAATATGTCATGTAGAAAATAAAGGATCCACAATCACAAAAAACATCCAGAACTTGGTTTAGTTAACAAAAATGAGAAACATAAGCTAGGTGTGTTTGAATATGTATTGTACTAAGCTAAAACCTGACAAAATTAGGAAAACATTTTCAAGAGTTCCCTGCCTGAGAAGAGGAGGAGTAAATGAGTAGAGTTCTTTTAAACTTTTCTCTGTTGCTATTATTATTAATATTACTACTACTAGTAGTAGTACTATTATTGCTATTACTACCACTATGACTTCTACTACTACTACTATTAAGTGCTGTCCTGGAGCACTTATGCCTTGAAGTATAACAACTCTTCAGAAGAAGATAGAGAACAATCTAGATTTTAGCATTACTTTCACATAGTTCTAAAGTTGTTGCTTATGTTCATAGTGGCAGAAATCTGCATACTCAGACGGAAAGTGTCATCAAGGGCGTGAGAGAACACAGGTATATGTCTGGGTAGTATGGAATGTAAAGACATGCAGTAGGCTTTCAAAACCATCACTGCCCAGAAGATCCACGTGCATGTGTACAATGGGCTGAGATATACTGCGTCAACAAGGGTGAAATTACAAAGAGCCATACTAAAAAGTTTTAGAGAGTGTTTTTTTTATAGAAGGAAATTATGTCAGTACTTATATGAGGAAAGGCTGTTAATGTTCTGTGTGGGCTGGCAGGGATAATAAGGGTGGAAACAGTTCTAAGCACCATTCATGGACTGGGGTTGAGTTTCACTAGGAAGTGAAGGAGTAATATAATTTGGACAGACCCATACAAAAGAAAAACAAAAATCTTATCAGAGACAGGGAACCAGAGAGAAGGAAATGTACATGAACAAAGCAAAAACTCCAGGTTAAAATGTCTGGGTGTCAGAATTATCAGTATCCATGGAAATTAGAAGTATCCATGGGAAAATGTAAAAGAGAGAAGCTGAAGGGCAAAAGAGGGAACAGAATGCAAAAGTGGGCTGTGACTCAGCAGCACAGAATGACCGGAGCAATATGTGAGAAGTGATGAAATAGTGGAAATAAATGGTTTGATGTAAGGAACACTTTCAGAGGGATGGGGCCAATGGACTAGAAGGTGTTTATGACGGCTAAATCATAGGTTTTGCTAAGTGTTATTACAGTATTTTGACAGTGCTCAATCCAGACGAAACTAAACTTTCTTTCCTTCCTAAATTGCAGGTAATGCTATTAATTAAAAGTCTTTTTTATGGAAAGGGGTTAAGACATTTATATATTCCTTCTGAACATCCACCTCCTCCCAAGTCTGAATCTCTTCCTCAGTAAATTTAGCCCTAAATGATAAAGGTTTGAATATTTATTTATTTATGAAAACACATCTATGATTTCTATCTTGTCTGATCACCCTATTTTCTGTTTCTTATTATTTCTGTATAACTTTTGTTGCTATTATTTCTTCCATCACGTGCAAATGCACTTAATCCTCAGAATTGTAGATTAGACAAATAATTTATTTTCTTTATGAGAAAGCAAAATTGAAGAAACAAAATTAAGTTTGTTTAAAAGTTCATGGACAGAGTGAGTTCTTGATTTCTAAACACTGAAAGTGCATATTTCATATGGAATTCAGCAGATAGTTTCACTTCAGTTCTTTTAAGCTATACAGTGATTCTTGTGCTGCATAAATGATGGAATTATTGGCTCCCCTGCCATGCCTTAGCTGATGTCCTGTGGTTCACCTGGCTTGATTCATGCTAGGAATCTCCAAATACAACAACAGTGCCCAAGTTTCAAGCAAAACAGGTAATATTTTTTTTCAGTTAGTGCACTTTGCTTGGCTATTCTGGCATGAAAAAAACAAACAAACCAGAACGAAAAAGCAAAACACTTGTGTTCGCTGCTGGGTTAGAAATACTATGAGAAGCTGTTGATGTCTGCAGCAAGAACTGTCCAATCAGAAGGCACATTCCTTTAGTGAGTGAGTCATGGAGATTTGTTTATTAAAATAACATTAAAATGTATGTTAATGAAATGTTTTGTTTCATTATGAGCCATTTCGTATAGCAAACTACTAGGAGTTTTCTCCATTTTTCTGAAGTCCTGCAGTAAAACATAAAGTGTTGGGAGCAACTACTTGAAGATGCATCCTCTGCTTATCCCAGTTCTTCTTGAAAATCTAAAAAAAAAAAATCCAATCTCTTATGAATGTCATCTGAGAGAAGTGAAAAAAACAAATTCCTCTTTCAAACTGTTTTGATGTATTTCTATCGCACCATTCCTTCCTCATCTCTCTTACAAGCTGAAATATCTTATTTAAAATGTCCTCAGTTGAAAGACTTCCTATTGGTAATCTTTCTGTTACCCTACACACTTCCTCTACAGGTTCCACCATATCTTTTTGGAGATGGCAAGTATTGGGTGTAGTGATCAAAATGTCTGCACACCATGCATTAACACGATGGCATAATGATGTTTCCTGGTTTGCTTGCTACACCTTTTCAGTTAATTCTCGTTCCTAATAACAGTTTCTTTATCTGACAACTGCTGGCCACTGAGCTATCTTTTTCAGAGAGCTGTCCTTATGAAGTGTTCATAAAATGTACGACTTCACTGAGGAGCTTTTACTGCCTTTTTTATACTTCTCTCTAAACTTATGCTATTGGCCTCAGTTGGGCAGAGTATGAGGCTAGATGGGCTTTACTCAAAAAGACCATTCTTTTGTTATGTTCTTGAGCAGCAGTAGTTAATATATAGACCATCAGTATATTACTTTTGTTTTTCCCATGCTTATTATGGTTGTGCATTTATCAATGCTGCAGTTCAGCTGACGATCCACTCGCTGAAGACTGGAGACCTTTTGGAAGTCTCTGTCATAGCTCCCTGGGAGACTAACTTAGTAAAATTCCTCCGGTGTGTAACTGGCCTTTTAGTCTTGGTCATTTACACTGTCATTTAAAAAAGAATGCAAGGACTTCCTTTTCTTATGTGTAGCAGATTAGGTTCTTTAAGAGTCCCTCAAAGGAACAACTTCAGATCATTTTGTATCATCCTGTTCCACCTGTTTTTTGCTCTTTCAGAGAACTTCAATCTATTTGTGAGACATGACTCCTAGTATAAAATTAAATTAGACACCTACTTGTTGTATTAGGTTTGTATCTAATTCTGTGCTTTCTTCTAGATCCAACCACTTTATCTAGCATGAAAATCGGTATCTGCAGTTTCCAGTTCCTCTGAGATCTTTCCAAAAGTTGACATCATTTTCAGTGCCAAAGCTAATGTAACTAAACTACAACTTGCAGTGCTTAGATGTTTATGGACATGTGGATGAGTACAGTCCAGGCTGGTCTGTTCAGGCACTCCCTGCTGATGCTCAGTCCTGAAGCTGCTCTTAAGCAAATTTCACTCTGTGGAGAAAGACTGCAAAATGGAAATGTTATGTATAATGGACAAAATCATTTAACCAGTTTGTTATTGTCTTGTCCTGGATACTTCGATCGTCACTGGTGACCACTGGCTGGCTTTCCAATTCTGTGCTGGGAAAGAGGTGTTTTTTTTTTTTTTTCCCCATAATTTGCATGCTTTTAAAAGGTTACTTCCTTAATCTTTTTGACTTTCCTTATTGTTGTTCTACAGGTAAATATTTAATTTATTCTCTTTCTCATTTCCCTTATTTGGGCAAAGCTTCTATTTTCAGTGGAATGCCTCCTTCAAAACCATTCTTTTGCGTGTCCATGCGTGGAGTTGGGGTAAGAAGACTTCTAAAATCTTTTTGCTGAGTAGTGTGCTTTCACTGTGACGTCTTGTAACAGTTTCCATTGCTGTTTACAAGCACTTTATCCTTCAGCTGCCACTTTTATTTTGGCTTTAATGGGCTTATTTATTTCTTTACAATTCCCTATTTCCAACCTCAGTGCTGTAATACTGTGAGTTTCTTTTTTGCTGTTACTGGGAGGCTGAAGATTACCTTGTTATTATAGAATACTTCTTTGACAAAGACTTCGTGAACAGAGTTCATGCTCATCCAAGACTACTCCAAGACTATTGCCTTTTTTTGTAGGGAGTCTTGGCCAGAATTTTCATCAGTGTCGGTGTTCAATCTTCTGGCTGGTGCCAGCAATCTGCTTCAGATAGTGAGAAAAAGCCAAAGGCCTCTGAGCTGGTTCCTTGTCGAAACGGAGGCTGCACAGGGAACATCTCTGTTGTGGTGTGCAGTCAGCCTGGTCATGTGAAAATGAGCTGGAATATGATGGTCGTCCAAACAACCACAACTGATTTATTTCCTCCCATAGTTGTGGTCTGATATTCTTCAGTAGTTCCTTTGCTAGCCATGAATATGATGTAGCACATGGACATGATGCATATGATGAATATTGAAGATACATGTACAAGCTACATGTAGTCCGAGAGCCATAAGCTATTCCTCCTGGCTTGAGAGGCAAGCCTTTTTGTCCTTGGGATCCACACTTGTGGCTGTGGCCATGGATGAAATGCAGTTTTTTATCCCTGCAGGCCAGTAGCAATTTTTAGCCCTTTGAAATGTGGAAGATATTGTGACTCCTTTACTGATTGATCTGTTCTTGGATTGTCCCCTGGCTTGGATTATTCTGTGGTAGATAAAAAATATGACTTTTTATAGGGCTGTGAGTTCCCTGAATCAGGGAATATCTTTTCTGAATAATTGGACATCACTTAATAGGCATCACTGCAAATGCATTAATAGTGTAACACCCTCTGCTTCATCCTTTTGACCTCATCTACATCATGTATATTTATTCTTTCCGCTGATAAAAACATTAACCTCTTATCTTGCCTTAGGTTCACATATTCGTTCTCTGTTTGAGAAAACAGAGAGGGAGGAAGGAAGGAACATAGGGGGAGAAGGAAAGAGGGAGGGATACAGGAAGAGAGGAGCTTTTAGCATTCTGTAGCTGAGCTGCCTGATGTAATGTGTTAGAGGATATAGGTGCCAGTAATGTACAAAGAGCTTGAAAAATGACCAGACAGTGCCAAGCCCACAGTGCATGTTGTCAAGAGGGCTAACTGTATAATAAATCAACCTGTCTCGTGTCAAGGGTCAGGTGGTTTGATGTTCAAAGCTATTCGGTCAGCCTGATCCAGCCAGGCATATGCTATTCATTTCTGAGCCTCTAGCAGTATTATGATACTAGGATCACCATAAAGCAGTGCCAGTCCTGTGGTTCTTTGGTCTTTAAGTCAAGATCCCAAAGGGGAAAATTATCCAGGAGAAGAGAGCAAAGTGCTTCTTAGTTTCAAGTCTTATGCTTTCCTTGTAATTATTTTTTCAAAGCAGCACTGAGAAGAGCATGGAAAACCATGTGTCAGATGGATTTTTCCTATGCTTTCTGTATAGGACAGTGATGCTTAACCTTTCTCATCTGAGCAATCCATATGGGCCCATGGTGGCAGGTGGGGACAACAGGCTCTGCCCACTTCTGTTCATGTGATCATGTACATACTCGAAATGTCATATTTTGAGTAAGGGGAGGATGCCAAGCATAGTGTAATTAAACAATCCACTCCAGTCACAGCTACTGTACCTTCCTTCTGTGGTGCTTAGAAGGGCTGGAGGGAGGAGACCTTGCCTCTGGACTGCCAAGCTATAAGAAGGGTCTTTCCACATGTGTCTTCTCTTACCCCATGTCTGCGTGGCTGGATGAGTGCAGGGAATCTGCTGGAGGCATTGCAGGCCAATCTGAAACTTCACATGTTCAGGAGCTTTAATTAGCCTCGCTAGTTGGGAATACGCAAGGAGAAAGGTTAAAGCAGCAAATCAGGCTAATTACAGGCAGGAGGTCCCAGGAGTTCAGATCAAGTGATCTTCCCTGGCCCTGATCTCTGAGAGGGAAGCAGTTAATGCTGTACTGCCTCTTCCAGTGCTGAAGGGCTTCTGCTTTCCCAGCTGCTCACCATGAATTCACCCTGGCTGTTTTGCTCAGGGGGCAGATTGCTGCCACAGACCTGTGTGAGCTGAGGCACAAGATACAATTTCCCCTCAGTGCCTTTGGACTGTGAGAGTGGTAACTGCTTGTTCCTTCAGAGCACCACAGGTCTGAAACTGTAAAACTGGGGGCTCTATGGGCACCAACACTGTGTCCCAACTTACCACAGAATCATAGGATGTCCTGAGTTGAAAAGGACTTCTCTCTAAGCAACTTCATTTCTAATAGCCTCTTCCCATTGCTGTGGAAGTTCTCCTGCACATTTTCCCCCTCTCCAGCAACATCATCAGTGTACTGTTATTTCTAGTGTTATATAAATTAGAGTCCAAAATATTGAAACTAAAATGTCATGGGGGAAGTTGGGTTAAAGCAGGCAGCTGAGGTACTGAAACATCCAACTGTCAGAGGCAAACTGACGCAAGAACCAATGACGTGGAGCAAAAATGCTGGCAGACGCTACCCAGCAAGTGATTTTGTAGCATATAATACATTCTAGCAGGGTAGTTGGGTGAATTTTGTATCAGCAGATACAGAGGAAATTTCAGTGGGAATCTGTTGTGGTCCAAAGAGCAAGAAGAAGTAAAACACACCAGAAACCAAAAAGAAAAACAGAACTCCAATCCCAAATACTCAAAACAACGAACACCCATCAAGTCTATAAAACAATTAGGTTCAAACAGTGTCTACAGGGAAGATTCCATGTGAGTCTTGACTAGTAGTAGACTGTGAATTTGATTAGTTTGTTTCCAGAATTTTTCTCAGAGATTTGTTAACTCCCATACTGGAGGGTTATTTTGCTCAGAGGAACACATGTGAGTATGATGTAAGTCATAACGGTACGTGTTTTGTGTTATCATTTCATACGTCCTGTGTGGGCATTAATTCCACTGCGCATTTCAACTTTTTTTTCTTCCAGAAAGTAACTCCCCTCAGCAAGTCCCCGCGAGTACATTGGTTATGCTTTCTTATATATACATCCAAATCCTGTGAGGGACTTTTACAAATGAAGGTCAGCAGTTGTTTAAGTACTCGTCTGGCAGTAGCGCTGGAGTCTCCTACATCGACAGCGTGCAACTAAGTGAACTTTTACCAGCTCCTTTCCTCATCCACAGAGTGCATGATAATGCTTGAAGCATTGATAAATGTCTTTGGGCACTGTATAAAAAATCATTTGTATAAGTAAGTCATTATCATCAGAGTGCCTCACTGAAAGATCAAAGTGCGAGACAAAAGACAAAATACAGATTTGATCAGTTCATGACTATATGTACATAGGTAAGATTTACAATATAAAGATTATTTTTTTCAAATTATAATGCCTGTCAAATTGTAATACTGTCACTGTTAAACGCTTCTGAAAGTCCCACCTACATATTCCAGTAGGAAATTATGCGAAGACAAGGTGCTGTGACAGGGAAGACTGCTCTATCTGCAGTAGTTTTAGGCAATGTAATAATAAAAATAGAACAATAGGTTGTATAAATAGAGTAAGGAAACAAACAGTGAAGGCAAAGGTCAGAAAGGATCACTTGGTGTAAAAATATTCTTCAGCTATAGCAGTTAAATCAGTATTTGTGATAGCAGAGTTGGACTGTATTAACAAGCCAAACTCAGTGAGAAAGGGTATCATCTCAGAGACTGAAGGGGAAAACTATGGATTAGAATGTGGGAAGCAAATATAAGGGAAGAAAATATGCAAGGCATGAAATACTATTTCTGCCAGTGGTTAACTGAGGAGAAATTTTTTAAGGTTTTCACCCTTCCCATTGAAATGTGGGGCTGTCACTACACGATATGTTGTCTTTGGCAGCAAAGCTGGCTAGGAAGCTCCTGAGATCCACAACCAATTTACTGCCACGTGCGTTAATTAGTAAATGCTTATGTCTATGTGCTGCCAACAGGTGACTCAGATGTTCTGCAGTCAAAACAACCATTCAAACCTATCCAGTCTGAAAAAAACAAAGGCTCTCTGACCTGAACCAGTTTAGAAGTTGAAGTAGTGTTGTAGGCCACAACACACGAGCTTCAGTGCTGAACCAGGATAGTAGCTGGTAAGAACAGGAGATTTGTGCCATCTTCCACTTCAGTATTTCCACTCATACACCTGTATTTACAGTCTTTGGGAGGACAAATCCCATGCATCCTGATATTAAATGCATAATCCCTGTCATGTAATAAACGTACTTGTTTGTGTATGGGGAAATATATTGACTATATACAATTTTTACTCGGTAAGTGGGGAATTGCCACCAACAAAAAAGATTTCTTCAGGATTCCTCTCATGTCAGGTTGATTAACTTCACAGAATGAAAATGTTTTGTTGTTTCTTTCAGAAAATGCATGTGCGAATGTTCAGCCTAATACAGAATAACAGAATAATAAAGGTAAGAGAGATTTAAGTTTTCAAAATGCTCTGGATTATTATTATAGCCAGTATAATATTCCAGTGTTCTGAATAAACCTAATATAGCTGTTCCTCCATTCAATTTGTGTTTGTTGAAGCTATGCTTACTTAAGCTATCATAAAATAAAATACAAATGCTCATTAATTAGGAGTTGTGCATTACTACTATTGGCAGATGTTATGTTTCTTAATGTAGTAGCTGTGCGTAGTGTTTTCTAGATCTACAAGAAGGGATTAACTGCCATCAAGCTACCTAAAACTAAGCATGGACTCTGCAGCACCTTGTACACAGTCAGGCAGAAGAATACGAGGATTTTCAGGGCTATTCAACAGTTGAGATAAAGTAAAGAATAAAACCACCACAAGAATTCTTAAAAATGCATTAGAGCTATTTTCCTACAATATTTTAATGGTCTTATGATTTTCTTGATTGTTTTATTTAAATATTTTAGTGCAATTTGTTTTAGTTTGTTTTTCATGCTCCTAATCCTTTCAAGATCAGGTGCTGAGCAATGAGGATAATTGGGGATTAGTGGCTGGCTGCTGGTATTAATGCATCAAGTTATAATGAGACATCTGCAATATTTTTCCAGTGTGTAACAGCCAGTTGACCCTGTAGACCATGGGTAACAAAAGGCAGAACTGCGCATTTTGTGGCCATCAGCAACAACGTGAAGATGGCATGGTACCCAGTGTATGTAAAGATTAAATATTTTTCCATTCCTCTATCTTTGTCTTACCAAATTATTCAGCCAGCTGTTTGCCCAAGCAGCCTGATACTGCACATTGTGTGACACACTCCGAACAGCAATTATTTATGTGATTTAGTCCAATAAAGGCCAATATCCAATAGATATTTTTGTTACTGAGCAATGTTATAATTTGTTACAACAAAGCAAAAACCTGCAGGTTTCTACCCAGTCTGGGGAAGGGAAAGTTTGGTGGTTGTGGGGTTTTCCAGTCTGTCTCCCATTATGCCCTTGTTTTCTGCAGGAAAGTGATCCAGAGCAGAGGGATAAAAGAACCTTTGTATCCTCTTGCGCCTGAACAGCATGAGCTGGCCTGGGGAACGGTCAGCTCTGCCCTTCAGACTGCAATTACATCCAGCCCCGTGTGCTATGCAGGTTTCTTGTTCACTGGGTGATCTTGAAGTGGCCTTGCTGAAAGCTCTCCATGCCATTTCCAAAGGAGATAAATCTACCTAGAGCCCTGGGAAGCAGTATTGCTCTTCTGTTTGAAGGTGAGAACCTGACCTGAAGATCTCAGAGGCCTCTTCAAACAGATGGTGCTGATTTTTCAGAGACAGAGCTGCAGCTCCTGAAGCACTGCAGTGCTATGCAGTCCTGGCATCCTATGGCGTCCAGTCCCAGCACACAGATTCACAGGGTCCATGCTTAGGTCCACAGGGATGAAAGTTTGCTCACTAAGCCAGGCTCACTGAAAGAGCAACAGAAGCGGAAATGTGTGTGAATTTTGCCAGGCATGTCCTTGCCTTTAGGAAACAGAGAAACCTCTAAGAATAAGTGCTAGAGGTTTGTGATGGCAAAGAGTTAAAAGTCTGGTAGAGATTTAGATGAACTACAGGTAGAGATTTAGAGAAACTGAGCATTCCTGTATGCTCATTTGTTCACCCAGAAGTTTTCCTGGAGAAGATTTTGATTCATTTTCTTATTGATTTATTTATGTATTTATGGAATTTCAATAATGTAAAGTCTTATTTAAAAAAAAAAAATAGCTAGGGAAACTTTTGAAATCTTAATTAACCAGTTACATCCCCCTGGAATATCAAAAACATACTTAAGATAGGTAAGTACTGGTACATGCTGATTGATCATATAGTTTTCCTCCAGGCCCTAATTTCTCAAACAAAAACATTAGATATTGAATCTATATCTTTTCTATCACTAGGAATTATTAATCTTTTCAGGATTGGAAAGTGTTGTTGGTTTGTTTTTTTTTTTTTTGAACCTCTCATCACATGTCCCTATCAATTACCATTTTCTAGGTAGTGAAGGACCAGTGGTTAACTGGCAGTGATCATGACAGAGCTCCTCATCACTCCAGCCCTCAGCACATGGGCCTAGGTGACATGCTCGCTATGCTTTGCTGAGGAAGATCACGCTGATCTTGATATGATGATGCAGGTACAACTTTTCAAGCATTCTTATCCGGGGATGGTAATTCTCCTCGTGACAGCTCTTGTGGTGTTGTTATTGTTTTCGGTTCGCATGGGAACAGAATCAGAACCTTTTAAGAGCTTTTCTGTAATGATTTTTGTTTGTGATGAAAAATCTTGGGTTTTCAAACTGGGCTGTCTCTGCCATAAGGAGTGACCAATAGCCTTGAGTCCTGAATCCCTCGCTAATTAAAACGTCACCTAAACAGATGTGTTTTCCATACAATGGAATTTTGGCTCTGAAAAAGCAGCATATTTTGATGACATTTAATGTCATGGAAATGATCTGAACAGCTCCAGATGCATACTTTAGATATGCATAGATAGTTTTGATTGCCTAGAAAGAACCACCTAGTAGACAGAGAGGATTTGGCAAAAGCAATTATATTTTATCTCAGTTCAGTTTCAAACCATTTGTGAGGATCCAAGATCATGCTTTGGTAAAATAAACAGATATGGCCCAAACTGCAGCAAGAAACTGAACTGTGAAATACAAATACATCTACGTATTGTTTGTGTTGCAGTGAAAATTAATATTATGCTGCTGGAGAATTCTGTCCACTTCTGTAATAAATGAAAAAGAGAGAGAATTATAGGACATTATATTCTGAGGAGCAATGTGACTAGTGAGGCAGAACTTGATCCACAATTGCCAAGTTACAACCTGATAATACACCATCAATTCTGAATGATACCGATCCA
>JANHGO010000037.1:25495130-25507373 GCA_024606505.1 Aquila spilogaster
TGGAGCATGATTGCTTTCCCAACTGTGTGATCTCAGCAAGAAGCAAATACAAATGTATAACACTTGCAGATACAGGCACTGGTAGCATAATTACCAGCCTTAGTGCTGAACAGTCGCAGCTGATTAGAAATTCACTCTGTACTCGCTGAATTCCTCACAGGAGGCAGCTGAAGGATTGTGCACGAGGAGTGATTTGTGGTGCAAAATGTGATCAATAGCACAAAATAAGGCTTCAGGTCTGGTTTTCCTCCTTAATAACAGGACAAGAAGAAGTAGATCTGGCTGGATCAAAAGCAATGTGCTAAGACTCTGCAGCAGCTTGGTGCTTCAGGAGACTGATTTCTGGACTAAAGACTCTTTGAAAGAATTCCACATCACGAGCTGCCATCTTCACCGTAGTCAAGTCCTGTGATCACCACGGCAGATAAAGTAAAGCACAAAAAACTGAGGACGAATCAGGAGCTTCACAGACTGATTTGTTTTTTAAATGGAAGGAAACAACAAGAGGAAAAAAATCACGATTTGTACAAGATGGTGAGGCAGATAAATTTTATGAGATTAATAAGATAAACGTTGGTTCTCTCATTTAGTCTGGTTGTCTTGGAAGACTTTGGTGGGTTGATCAGAACACTGCATAATCCTCGTAGAGGTAAATATGAGATATACAAGACAAATTATATTTTTTGATCCCTATCAAACAAGTACAGGTACCAACACAGGACTAACTCGACTCTGCCTTTAATGCAGGTCATCTTCTAGAAGACTCATTATAATACACTTTTTCTAGTTGGTTGACCAAATAGTTTCAGTAGTTCACTGTCACACTTAGACTAGTGTTGAAGCAAAGACCCACCCACTTCTCATGTTAAATATAGTGGAAAAACAGCAAAGAAACAGAGAAAAGAAGAAAATACCACCACTCCTAAAGAATCGCCGATTTTATACTGACTGCATCTCAACTGTAACTTTTAATGATCTGGGTCTGGGACTCCATTAGTGTTTAATAAATAATGATGATGATACCCTACCTGCACAATGCACGCGAAGCTCCCATTGATGTCGATGCGAGTTCCTGGCGCAGACTGATGGCAGGATACTCCTGTGACAGAGATGAATTCTCCATTAGAACAAAATGAGTAAGACCTGTCTCAGTCAGCAGAATTCATAGCAACAATAGACATTCCTCGGGGGCTCAGTGAAAGATGCCCATCCTGGGTGGTTGAAAGCAAATTGGGTGGGAAGCAGTGAGGCAGACTTGGACAGCCACAAAACCAATTTGGGCTGAGGTAAAATTGCGCTGATGTAAGGAAAACCCCATGCAATTATATCCATATTTAATTTGTATCATCTGGAAATCGTGACTTTCTTTTTCATCACGCCATAGGGGAAATTGCTGGGGTTTTTTTCTATGAAGACAGAGGATTAATTTAATATTGGGGGAGGAGGAGAGAGGATGTGGATGCATTGAACTACCTTTTTAAAACCACCTTTTATTTAGAGTAGATAAAGGAAAAATGAAATGCCATTTTGGTAAACAACAGAAAACTATTACCCACACAGAGATTTGGACAATGAGCCAGACCATTCAGTTGGATGTTTTTCTTCAAGGATTTTGTAAAAAATACAGAGACAAGGAACTATGTGAAGCCAGCTTTGTGTGAGACAGAGAGGCAGCTAAGCACAACAGGGGCACAGAGAGAAAGCTCTTATAGTGTGGTCTTGAGAAAAAAATGAGAAAGGAAAGCTTTTGGCAAGGGGTTGGCTGAAAAGACCTGAATCTGTAAGCCAAGAAAAAGTCTTTCTGCTATTTTGGCATTAATTTTGTTGTGGAAAGGGGATGTATTTTCTGTAAATAAAGAATAGTGCCTGATGTTGTTATTAGCTTCTTCTCTTGGAAGACTGCATATTTTGCTTGACAATTTGAGTCAAAAGAAGTAACACTTTCTACTGTTTTCTAAGGTGATCAGTGAAGAAAAAAGGAAAAAGGGAAAAGATAAGAAAACATAAGTAACTCAATTACCTTTTTGATAGATGTTTAATAATAACAGACTGTTGCTGAGTGAACAAGAATATTTTCAGGAGCAAAACCATAACTGTTAGAACACATGCCTTAGAGAAACAGGTTGAAAGGATGAATTTGGTAAGCGGAATACCTTTGCTCCAGTTTTTACATTATATTAATGATCCCAACCAAAAATCACATCTTAGAATAGGTGATTAAAAGGGCACAGGAAACCATCATCTACTTAAGTGAAAAATCAAAGCTGAAAATAGTAATAAGCAAGACAGATGACAAATTTCACCTATGAGTGAAATAAATAAATAATATATACCTTTTTCTTTTTCATTGTTTTTTTCCACATTAGAGCATTATGTACAGGTAATGCACAGTATAGGGTCAGGATTATTGGCAGTTCCCATTGTTCATAATAACCATTTTTGGATGTGCAGAGCTGAAGTATCTATGTAGTAAGTGTGCAGTTTCAAAATGCAACACTGACAGTTCATGTCTCTCTACAATTGTGTAAATTGGGCTCCCAAAACCCAGAGTGGCGTTTCAAAATTTTGGTCTGGATTTCTGTAAGTGCTACTAGAAAATTGTACTTTTTATTTAATAATATTGTCAGTTTTTATTGCTCCGAAAAGTGATCCCAACAATTTGTTTTACTCTCATTAGAGCTTTTACATGGCACAGTGCAAAGAATGTATATATTGCTTGAGCTTCTTGCTGGTGCAAATGGAAATGAAAATATTTATTGCTGAAACAACAGTACAATCTGTATTGCTTAATTATGATAATCTAGGGAAATTATTTCTGCATAATGCCATATAAAGTAGTAAGAGAAAAAGTAGCTAGCTGTTCTATTCTATTGCTTTCCTCAAATAGGTCCAGGTAAGATGTTTACAAACTTGTAATTTCATGTTCCATTTCTTATTTAAGCTATATTTCGGAAAAGTATAGTACTTTAAAATACAATCACTATTGCTTGTGCTGGGAGAAGTACTGCTGAAGTGCTGGGAGAAGTTACAGATTTAAGTGTAATGTCATTTAAACTAATCTCTGAAACTGTAGGGATTTTTATTTATGTATTTGTACTTTTTAAACCTTTTTGACTTTAGGGTCATGAAGCTGTTTTCTACAGGTCAGAAAGTTTTGAACAGAATCTAAGTTATTTCTAGTCCTTCTGGCTGTGAAGATATCTTCTTAATATAAATAATTACTGCAACGAAGTTTATAGAATATGTAACCCTTGGGGCTGTGGAACTCATTACATTTTGTGTAAATATATATAGATTAGGCTTGCCTAATGTGAAATTTTGAAATGTGTGCGTTTAATGTCAATTTCTGCTTTGGAACAACCAACAGGAGAAAATAAATTATTATGGCTTATAGAATTTGCAAGGTGTTTCATCAGGCTTACATGGCAGGGAGGATTGCCAGCTCTAAGGCTTCAAAGGGGTTTCTGGGGGGGGGGGGAACCACACTTCAGCAATAGAAAAACATATCCAGTGTGGTTTTCTGTGGTGTCCTGTTCATTTTTGCTTTGTTGGATAGCTAATAGGAGAGACAAGTGCTGAACTGCCCTATGGCTGGAGCATTCCTGAGAGCTTTGTCTCTTTGGCCGCTTTGGTGTCCAAATGATACCTGAGCTGCTGCCAGTCCCCGTTGTGGGGACTCAGACCCGAGCCTCTCTCCTCCACCTGGCTGTGTGCTTCTGCGATGCTTGGAGGAAAGTAATATCCTTCTAACTTCTAATTCTTCTGACTATCCTTCTAATACTTCTAACACTGTGTCAGAGGTAGCTTAAGCAGGAAAAATGATTCACAAGTTACTGAGGGGAGGTGGAAGTCAGACATACAAGGCAGGTAAACTTTGTTTCCTTAAGAGACTGGTTGAAACCAAGTAGGTTTCATTCCTAGGCAGAAAGTGGTGATGCCTCCTAAGGCTGAGTATGATCTCCCTAAGGAAAACTGACACCTCCTCTTTCCAGCTGAAACTCTGTCCTGGTGCTGTCTCACAGTCACTTCAAGCCGAGTTGAAACCAGGCTGCTCCGGAGAGCACATTCTTCCCCCTGCTGCTTTCCTTGCATTGGGTCTACAGATGTTTCTTTTGGTGTGTGTTCTCAGTTAGCGCTGCCAATCATCCTGCTGCAGAGTGAGAATGAGCCGAAGATGGCTTCCTGCTCTGCAAGTTATTTTGCTTTGTTCTAAAAATGCTTGGGTGGAGGGATTATTTTGAAGACAGCTATTTTGTGGGACTGTTGGGGGTTTTTTTTCAGTTTTCAGATCTTCAGTTTGGCATTAGGAAGAAGCCGGATGAGTGAGTAACCTTCTCTGTGGCTTCAGAAAGGGCTACAGACATTATTCAGCTTCCTCTGAACAGCCTGGAAGTGCCTATGAGACTGCTGTATTGGAAGACCATTGACTTCAATGGAAGCTGGATTGTGCTTTAAATTATCATAACTGGCAAAGTTTGTGCAAAATTCTGATCTCTGTTGCATAGCCATAGATTTGAGAACATCCCCTTTTATTTCAGTAATTACTGTGGTGGTGGAAGCGAAAGAGAGGCTGGATGAAGACGAGCCCGTCTCCGGCGCTGCGTATCCCGCTGGCCACTGAGATCACTGGCTGCTGACACCTGATGATGCCTCTGCCCAGGTCCTCGCTCTTCCTCCCCCAGGGTGAGCAAGTGGCCTCAGCGTGAATTTTGGTGCATTTGACACAGAATACAGCCCTTCTCCAGGTCCTCGAGTAATGCGTTTTGTCCCTGTGATAGGTGTGCAGCTTCGAGGCGATGTCATCTAAGGAAGATGTCAGGGTCCGTTTAGTTTTACCGCATCTGTGCGTGTGTGATTTGGAGACAGTTTGCGTTTAAAACTCCAGTACTGTACCATCATTATGTATTTTACTCAGGACAACTAGTGTGCATTCATTACATGAGATAAAAAACCAGAGATTTCTCAGTGAAGACATGTCCATGTGGGCTTTCATGTGTTGTTTGTCCAGTAAATTAGTGTCATCCCAGCACAGTCGTGTTTTCCACCTGATTATCTGCCTGTGACTGCTGGACAGAAGAGAAAGGTGATTCAGCTTTGCTCTTGTTCTTCTACGCTAAAGAAAAGGGCTAAGCTCTGTTTTCTGGCCTTCGCTTTTGTTTTACTGACTGTCCTTTCACACCCGCTCCATTATCCCATCCTCTCTTTTCCTCTTGCTCTTCTTCTTTCTGGCTGATCTCCCTGCTCCTCCGGTGAGAGCTCCCCGGTGCGGCAGACAGGCAGCCACAGCTCTCCCGCAAGGCTCCGTCTGCAGTCCCGGGTTCGGACGTGTGCCAGGTGCTGCACGGGGACAGCGGGAACGTTTTCGGGGTCGGGGGGTCACCCCTGCGGAGAGCTGCAGGTGGTTTCCCTGCCTCCGGGCTGGAGCTCACAGCCACTTCATCCAGCCTTTCCCTGGGCTTCACCCAGCTCCCGAGGGACCTGCGAGCAGAGGCCTCGCCCGAAATCATGAGATAAATGACATTTCTCTGAAAGGAAGCACAGCCACCATCTTTCATTTGGACCATCTGATTTCAGTCGCGTGGCTTGCAATGAAACATTGTAAGAGCCGGGCGTGAAACTATAAATAACATTCACAATTTCTTTTTCTTCGTTTGTATTTAAGAAACATATTTATTACATAAACTCTTGCTACTTTCTAGCAGTAATTCTACAGCTATGTTTGCAGTAGCAGCTCCCCTGTTACATTACTGCAATTATAATAAATTATTGAAGCATAAGCCTAAATATATACCTAGCCTACTCTTTCAATTTTAATTCCAATTTAAATATTTTATATAGTTTTCCTATAGATTCTTCATTGATGGCTAGTAATTGCACCATCACAGAAAATACAGTTTTGTTTTGAAAGATGCTCTTGGAAATTGTACCAGGGTTTTTAATTATTCAAGGTAAAGAAACAAGTTGGGATTGTCTGCCTTCAACACGTCAACAGGATAAAAGAGAAACGGTGTTTGTATCAAGAAGGGTATGCTAAGCCCAGTCATAAATTTGATACTGTGAAGAGGGAAAAGCTAGAGGCATGCCTGAGACACATTATGAACGTCTGGTCTTCAATGTAGAGATGAACTTCTGTGGTTAGAGCTATTTTATTGACTGACTGAATTCTAAGTTGGAATAGCAATAGGAAAATAATTGGTGTCACCCATGTTCCCAGCCCTACCCCCTACCCTTCCCAGTTTTCTGATCAAACCATATTTCTGCTTTCCTTTGATATGCCTTGTCCTTTCCTGTAATTTTTAATGACAATATTAGTCATAGTTATAATTTACTAATTGTATGGTGAAGGGCAGCAATAGTGATGTACCAGCAGATTACGTAAATCAAAGAGAATTTATTTTTGTGTCAATCTGGTGTTTGTTTTCTTCTTTTTTTTTTTTTTTAATTTGTTTTGTTTTGTTTTGTTTTGTGTTTTTTTTAAGAACCTGTACCTGCTGAGTAATAGATTTCGTTAGCAGTTATCCAGCATGGGGGGTGTCAATTTCCATTGTAGGCTTCAGATGGGAAACGGCAGGTCTCTGCTTGTCTCTTCTCCCCCAGCTTCTTTTGCTCTACTAGCAGCAAACTCCCAGTAAGTTTGAGAAAGAAAAATAATCTGTTGTTTTGAATTGCCTTGTACTGAACTATAGAATTAAGCTTTATATGAAAATAATAATTAAAACATGTAATGGGAAACACATTTTTATGAAGACATGAATTCTGCAAGTAGTCATGAATTTTCTAAACATAACCTAATGGACAAAAAGAATAATTTTGCTTAAATTCTGATGTCTGTCACAGGAATGATACATCTTAATAATATGAGTTTTCTTTTTAATTAGCTAATGTTTGGTGTATAAATTAATGTTGGGCAACTAACAAGCATAAGAATTATAATACCTGTCTTCATGAAAAACTGGGTGCAATAGTTAGGCATGTATTGAAGTATGCATGGCTATGATACATCATTATCTTAAATTGCTATTTTAATAAGTGGTTACTTAATTTCGTACATGAAACTTTTTAGTTGAACTTGTTGGTCTCAGGACTCTTCATTTTACAAAGCTTTCTTTACAAAATGGTAAGGAAGCTATAGGATAGTGTGGGAAACAGCTTTGCAGTTTCGTGAAACTTCCAAACTTTTCTTATTCCACAAGATAAAACCACAACTTTTTGAAGATGAGAGAGAGGATATGGGATTAGAGTGCTCCAGCGGGGAACCTGGACTGTAAGAGAACCAGACTCCTGACTTGGCTCTTTTTAAGGGACTTGGATTTCTGTGGCTGTTATAACCACTAGGCTATTCTCTTTCCTCTCTCTCTCTCTCATTTTGATCAGAAATTCTGTCCTGGAGCAAAGAAACCTTTCTCAATGAAAGTTTCATCTGAACTAGTACACTTCTGTGAAAAGTTGCAATTTCAATACATTGGCATTTTTGGCAGAGTTGGCTAGCGCTACCCATGATTTCATATATCAAGTATCCAGTGCAGTAAGTAGCTGAGTAATCACATAGTTGTTAGCTAAGACTTTATTTTATTATATTTTGATGTATTACTTCTTAATAAGTTGGAACTTATAAGTGATGTATTGCTTAATAAAACTCAAACCTGAAATTCAACACACTTATGGGAAACAGGCTATGGGTAATCCTCAAGCTAAAGCTACTTAAATGTGTGCTGTACTGAATCTACCTTATTTTCCCACAGAAAGATACTCCTCCTGCCCGAGTTGTATTAGGGGTGAGGTAAAGAAGAAAAAATTCTATGACAAATGCAGCTAGCAACACTGTGATGGCAGTGTAAGTTTTGTTCCTTTTCCGTTAACTTTCTGTATACACTGGTCCTTTACTGTTCAGTTCCAAAATTGGATAGTACATTTCCTGGGAGGATTTTTATGCTTATTAATCATAACATTGACCTTAACAACTGAAGGTGTCCAGTCATTTGTTTATAGACAAACTCACAAAGGTATTACAATGCTTAATTGTGAAAGCTAAATCTCAGCTAGTGTGATACGTAAAACCCAAGATAAAGTGGTTAATATGATACTAAGAAAAAGCTTTGATAGAATCAAAGGGAAGTGTTTTCACCTCATTTGGGTATGTACTTTTGTTGAAATGATGATGGCAGAATCAAACTGTGTCTTTTGTTCGTTAATACTGTTATTTGTAATAAACCCTTTAATCCTGGAAAATAGCTTTTTAAAATTATTTTGACGAGGGATGATATGAAAACTAAGCAGATGCTGCTCTTTCTCTACATGTTGTACATATCCTGGTTCAGAGGACGCTCAGGCCAATGCTGCAGGAGGCTTTTTGAAAAATAGATGCTCAGAAACTCAATCTGGCTGCAGTTGTATGCCAAAAAGGAATGTAATACACTCCATTTTTGCTTTAACCCTTCTCTTTGTCTTTTATTTTCCCTACAAAATACCAGTCTTGCACAAGCAAATTACATAGGGAACTCCCGTACCAATACCATATACTTAAAGATGTACTGCATATTACTTTAAAAAGTACATGCAAATGGAGTCAACTTTTTGAAAGAAAGAGCTTTTCCTCTCATTGCACATTGCTTTCAGCATTATTGTGATTCCTGTGCAAGGACTGGACCTTCAAGAGAACCGCATCTTTATATAAATGGAATTTTTTCAGTTCAACATCAAGAGGAACGGACATCAATGTGAAAGTAAGTGAACGTTTAAGTGGGCTTACATTTCAGCATGCATGGATCCTAAAAGTCATCCCCAGTGCAATGACCTTCCCTAATAGTTGTATAGCTATACAGTTTGCTTAATCTTTTAAGTGCATTACAATAAATAGTTGCATATACTGCAGCCACAAGCACAGCAAGCATCAACAGCAAAAATACATTTCTCACAGCTTTTCCTAAAGTACCATTCACCTTTTTCCCTCAGACCCAAAGAAAGCACTCACCCATCTCCACTAATTCCCTCAAACACAGAAGCTGTCAACTGAGAGCCCTGGCTGCCAACTCTGTTAAAAGTTTTCTGGTGCCCCAGTTGCAATGGGTGATAGCCCTCCACAGGCTTCCAAGTGAAATGTGATCATTTCTTGCCCATCCTTGTGTTCTCAGCACCATCCAATTAACAGTGGACCCCGACCAGCAAGGATATCCAGCAGTGAATATTATTGCTAACCCAACTGAGCACCTGCTGGTAAGGTTTCCCTGTTTCCCTCTGCACTCTAAATGCTCTCATTGTTTATTCATAGAGTCAAAGATTAAAGCCAGAAAGGACTACTGTGATCATCTAACCTCTAATCAGAAACTTTTCCAATTTTTCAACCTTCTCATTCACTTGCCGACATTAGATGTGGATGCCGAATGCAGTTGACAGAGACCCATTTTATTTTCCACCATACTTCAGTCTTCTGGGCTTGTTCAGGTAACCTGGTTTCTTGTTCAGCTGTCTCTGTAGCAGATTTGGCAGGACTAGTCTCTGCCATCCAGACCAGTTTTGAGCTCTGTCCCAGAGCGCTGCCTCAGCTCTATCTCAGAGGTCCCAATGTGACAACTCAGCTGTTTAAGAGATGTAGAGATCCTGGTGCCAGAACTCAGAATCAACCAGCTCAACTGACATTTGGGTAAATTGTTCAGCCTTACATCTGAAAACTTACGAAAACTGGCATCTTGAGGTTTTCAGACAGCATTTGTACTCTTCCTTTCCTTTTTGGCTGTGGTTTTTTTCCAGTAGAACAATGTCACTGTCCATGTCAAAAGTGAAATGTGTTTTAGAAGAGTCTGGGTTTTCCTACTGGTAGGTGTCCAGAGTAGCTCAAGAGACAAAGCTTAAGGAGGAGACCAGTGAAGAACAAATACATGGGTTCAAAGTGTTCCTAGAAACACAAGAACTCTGCAGGTCCCAGGCTGGCATAGACTTGTTCTTAGCTTGGCTAATTAGGGCTGGAACAATGTTCTTTTAACACACATCTGGTTCCTTGATGTGAACTGGATTGTATCTGCATGATTCTGAAACTGGACAGAGTGGAAACGTGACCATTGGCAACTCTTTGTGTTGTTGTATCCTGAACTGCTTTATTGTATACTTAATTCTGGTAGGTCAAAGCCTATCTTGAATAATTCTGTGTACTTGTGTAGATAGACAGGTGTTAGTGATCTGAGTATGGCATCTTAAAAAAAATACAGAATATCCTTCATACCTAATTTTTAATTGTGGGTCAAGTAACTGAATGATAGAGAAATCTTACCTGTTGGTAGAGTACCAGTACGTTTTACTGTCCATGACAAGCTCAGACAAACACTGAGCTGAAACAAGTTCAGGACTCAATCATGAAAATGGTCTTTACAGACACAGCCCATGGAGGTCCACACTGGAACAGCTATCCACCCTGCAGCCCGTGGAGGACCCCATGCCAGAGCAGATGACTGTGCCCAGAAGGAAGCTGCAGCCCATGGAGAGCCCGTGCTGTGCTCCAGCAGACTCCTGGCAGGAACTGCAGCCTTTGGAGAGGAGCCCGCACAGGAGCAGGTTTGCTGGCAGGACCTGCAGCCCATGGGGAACCCACGCAGTTCATTCCTGAGGGATTGTACTCAATGGAAAGGACCCACGCTGGAGCAGTTCGTGAAGAACTGCAGCCCATGGGAAGGACCCATGTTGGAGAAGTTCGTGGAGAACTGTCTCCCGCTGGAGGGACCCCACGGTGGAGCAGGAGAAGAGCACAAGGAGGAAGGAGCATCAGGGGCAAGTGTTATGAACTGACCACAACCCCCATTCCCTATCCCTCTGCCCTACACAGTGGGAGGAGGTACAAGAGTTATGAGTGAAGTTGAGCCTGTTGGGGGTGGGGAGTGATAGAGTGGCTTGGCGCATACCTGGAGGCCAGCCAAGGTCAACTCACCACAACCAAAAAGGTGTTTTGAATGTAAATAGAGCAACATTGGCAAAGTCATGTTTGGTACCAAAGTGGCAAAGCTAGCTTCCTTTGCCAAAACACACCAATAGTCTAGTTTCACTGGTCTCTTTAAGGCTACAGGTCCAGGTGGTATAGCTTCGGGGATGCAACACTGACTGACACAGCAATGCCACAGAAGTCAGGCCTTAGTAAGCGACAGCATGTGCTAAACTCATGGCTCTCACTGATTCTCTCAATCTCCTGGCAGAAGCTTACCTAGTGATTAGCATATATAACTGGGACTTAGGTTACCTAGGGCCTTTATTTCTAGCTAGGGCATTGGCTTGCTGGGTGACCTTTAGTGAGACATCTCAGGTTGTTCTGCCTCTTTTCTCTGCTGTACAATAGAAAAAAATATTTCAATACGGACGTGAAAATTCATTAATATTTGTAAAGTATTTGCTGATCTGTAGAATAAAGGCATTCTATCTATGAATAATTCTCCTTGCCTTATACTAAAAGTGCCCTATTCTTGTCTTCATAATGAAAATGGAGATAAACCAAAATACTACAGCAAGTGATAGTGAAAAATACTTTGGTTCTTGCCCAATGCTATATATGAATTTTGTATGTATGTACTAAAACAATGAGAAACCTTAAGAAGAGGAAGATGCTACTTTTCTGTCTCTCTTCATTTTCAAAATACGTTTTAAAGATGTAATATAAAGGGATTCTGTTGAATATCCTACTGTATCTTATCACAGAAATAAATACACTAAGGCTAATTGAAGCATATTAGCAATCTGTGGGAGTATGAAATATGAGGCTTCGCTATATCAACTGGTCTCTTAGAATATTCAAGCAGAATTTTTATTTCAGCAACTATCTAGTAAGATATGTTTTTCCTTTTTCACTGTATCCCAGTGTATGAATGTTTTGTTTGGTGCCTTGGTAGTTTCACCAAGACTATGTATTATGCTTTCAAATATTGTTAAAAATGAGGTCTGACCGGGAAGCAGGTATACATTCTAATGACATCCTATTCTGATGCCAAGACATCTTTAAATCTTTTCTCACACTCAAATATTTTTTGCTTTTTATGAGCAGGTACTTGAGGTGTAACCCAAAGTTGTTATCCTTCTGCCACCTAAGAGTCAGAGGCTGACTCCACCTGAGTCTGGGGTTGCTTCTTTCCTTCAGCAAGTCCTGAAGAATGACTTGTTTGCAAAAATGTTTTCCCCCTGCCATCATTTATTCTAGTTTGTCCTAGTTTCAGCTGGGATAGAGTTAACTGTCTTCCTAGTAGCTGGTACGGTGCTATGTTTTGAGTTCAG
>JANHGO010000037.1:25515685-25547933 GCA_024606505.1 Aquila spilogaster
TGGAGACCTCAATATAGTTCCTAAAGGCTGGGTTAATATAACACAAATGTCACCAGATGATTGTCGGTTTCAGGGCTCAGACTGAAGCACACGAAAGTCAGTGGAAAAACTTCCATTGATTTCAGTGGGTATTGAATTAGATCTTAATTATGGAGACTGAATCCTTTGTGCTCTCGGAAGTGGTTATTTACAGGGGGGTGAAAGATGTCCATGAACTGGGTGACAAGTACTACTGCCGGCTAGCATGCAAGGTTTTGCACGTGGGATGAGGTGATCCCAGATATGTATACAAACTGGGAGAAGAAATCCTTGAGAGTAGCCCTGCTGAGAAGGATTTAGGGGTCCTGGTTGATGAAAAACTTAATATGAGCCAGCAGCGTGCACTTGCAGCTCAGAAGACCAACAGTATCCCGGGTTCCATCAGAAGAGGGGTGGCCAACAGGGTGAGGGGAGGGACTGTCCCCCTCTATTCTGTCCTCATGAGGCCCCAGCCTTAAGGTGTGTTTTGCCACCATTCTGGCTCCATTAGTATAACAGTGAAAGCGAAGTTACTTGATCCTTGGGAATACGGATCATTGTAGAGAAGAAATATTAGATATTAAAGACCCTTGAGTTTAATTGACTGGAAATTTAAACTAGACAAGTTAAAGTGGGAAATGAGGCACAGTATTATCACCATATTTGATTAACCTGTGGAACAAACCAGTAGTGAAAAAGGCGGAATTGCCACTTCTATTTATCAAGTTCAGATATATATCTGGAAAATATGTATTAATCAGATCTGCCACTGGACTATGTCCAGTGACACTGTTTACACTGTTACAGTGATGCAATTTTATTGCCACAGGACCCCAAAAAGGAATAAAACAAAACCACTTGTGTAGCTGACTGCAAGAATTCACTCCTGCTTTCTGCTTTCTAGTCCTGTTTCTAGTCCTGTTGAAGATGCACTTAATGCAATGGTGATCATGTGTTCTTTGTACCACATGAGTTAGTTTAATTCAAATTTTAAATCTGTTACAAATGTGTAAGAATCTCTTTAACAAAGGAACTCTTGGCTGTATACCCAAGAACACAATAAAACTATTATATTTTTCAATCCCTTTTGCTTTTCTCTTACAAAAACATTTATGACTTTATATTGGATGATGGTGACTTAGGGATTTTACATCCTAGGTATAGACTCTAAACAAATATGAAGGTTTGCTATTGAAATGCAGTATTTTAGAATACCTCATTTGTTTGTCTGTATACTGTTCAGCACGGAGAAATATAACTATACTGACCAGGTTTTTATAATAACCAGTAATGATTAATACCTTAAAAATGCTTCTCTCTAGTGGGAGAAACAATAAACCAGATTTTGGTACTTGGAAATGAACAGTGACAGAGAGCACAGAAGAAAGATAAATATTTTCAAAGTAGAAAAGATGGTATGCGAGTTCAGTTTAGTCTTTACGCTAAGAGCAAGATAATCTACAAAGAGAGTTTGTGCTTTCACAAGGCAACCCAAAAGCTTCAAGAGAAGACCTAGATTCCCACCAGAAATCTGAAGACTGTCCCAAGAGCTTCTAATGAGGACAGAAAAACCTCAGTGAAAGAAATGCATTAAAGTTTATGATTTTGTCTTTACTTTGCTTTTACTCTCATATAGGAAAGTAGAAATGTTTACAAGGCAGAATTTATTTTTTGTTACATGTATGAAGAGAAATACAAATAAAAAATATAATAATAATATATAATAATAGGAAATATACGAAATAGAAAAATCAGTTCAACAATATGCTGTCAATCAGGTGAAGCTGCATGAGAGGCAGTTCCAAATTTAACACCTATCATTTAGATAAAGGATGATGACTTTATTACCAGAAAACATATCAACCAAAAGGTCTGCACCTGAACTGTGATAGAAAATTAGATATGGTTTCAAATCTTCAGACCTTTCTGAATTTGTTTTTATTCAGCAATTTATAAAATTTAAAATATTAAATTATTATAAAATAATTTAAATGTGATATTGCTTTCTTGAATCCCACAAAAAATCCTTCCCCTTTACTTTAATTCTCTTTTCTATGTTACTTTCTTCCCTCTCTCCTTCAGTTGGCTCAGTTACTTTTAAGTATTTTAATTGGCAGATGTGATGGGTGAGAACATAGGATCTCTACGAAACAATCACAAATCCTGAATATATAACTTAAATATATACCTTCTCTTATTATACTTGTCTCATTTATGATTATGTGATTAACAGTTGCCAAAGACTTAATTGCTTATTAGACATGGACATGGTCCTGGGCAACGTGCTCTAGATGGCATTGGAAATTACAACCTCAGCCATTCTGTGATTCTATAAACAACTCCTGATCTCCTTTAGTCTAAATAAAACTTTCCTCTTCTGTTGTAAACAGGGAGGCTCTGAGGCAAGTGTTTATGAGATGAATTCAGTTCGGGATATTTTCACTGTTCACCTGTATAAGTAGTTTCTTATGAAAATATGCACAGGACACACTGGCCTAGCACAGCTCTAGTAAGGACCATTTGTGCCTGAATGTTTGCCTACATTGTTAGGACAATCTCGAAAAAAAAATAAAATAGAAAGATGACCTACTTTCAGCAGTTTCCCTGAGTTATTTTATGATTTTTTTTTCTCAATAGGGTGCTTCCATCTCTGTAAAGCACGAATGGAAATATCTATTTGACCAATAGAGTGGTGCATAAATTCTCAGAGTTGCTCACATCCTAGGATAATGTGAGAGAAAAGAGGAACAGCCTTGGAAGTGTCAATAAAAGAAAAGTGGTTATAGTTTAATATGAGATCTCCATTCTACCTAACCTCGGCAACTGTATTTAGATTCCCAGGCTAGAGTCTAGTGCTCCTAGATACCCTATATAGCCCATGTTGAAGACAGCTGCTTCCAAAGGGTAGTTTAGAACACGGCCTCAGTGAAGCTCACACTGAATTGCCAGCAGTTGTTAATTATACATAAAAACTGTTGTAAACACCTCCTAAGTTGTGGACCGTTTGCATTATATACCTCAATCTGCTACATGTTGATATCCACCCCAATGTTTTCCTACAGTGTAGCTACTACAGTAGTCTTTCCACTTCCCCGATGACTGCCTTATATTTGCTTCTTACAAGAAACCTGTAAGACTGCAAAGAGCAGGTGGGTGTTCAACCTATGTAGTTTTCACCAGCCATTTTGATTAGTCAAGAATTTTTACACTGCAAAATAAATTTTAGATAAACCCAAGGAAATGGATAAAATGTTTTCAGCACAGAAGCATTTTGGGACTCTCTGACTTCTACTATGTATTTTCTAATGCATGGTATATAAATTTCTTGCACTTGTTCAGTGCTTTCAAGAGGCTCTTGGTGATATATGTGGAATTTCTGTGCATAGCTAACATGAACGCTGAAGGAAGAATAGAGCCCTTTAGCTTTCTCCTGTCTGTGTAAATCTTCAGATGTCCTGAGCTGCCTTTTGATACTCTTCAGAAGAATAGCTGGAGCCTGGTTGAGAATTTAAGTGTGATAATCCCATGTTGCTAGTAGTATTATAAGTAATATTAAATGGCAGAAGATAACAAAAGACTGTCTGTCTGTCTTTTTTTTTTTTTTTTTTTTCCAGCCAAAGAAATAGAGAGTTATTTGAATTATTCGAAGTAGTGGCATATTTCACAAGTTTTGGTAGAAATCCCAGTAACATCAATGCTTTTTTTTTTTTTAATACAGTCAGAGTTGGCTGATTTGTAGTTATTTTATACATACACCAGGGCAATCAAAAGAAGTAAGTGCAAACCAATTTCGTAATATGTCCCTGACAGAAAATATTATAGGTCACAAGATCCAAAGCTACTGACGACCCTCTGTGTTGCATTTATTATTAGGAGAACTCACAGGAAAGCAGTCTCTCTCACCAAGACTGCATGGAGACCCAGTAGTAGCTGTCACTCTTGAAGAAGTCGATTTGTATTGTAATTATGGAAAATACAAATGAAAAATATGCTTCTGGACTACCAAATAATGGCCTGCTAGGGCTAGCTTTATAAACTGTTCTCTACACTGCAAAATTCTGCAGTGTGACAAAATATTTATGAGTGGGGCTTTTATCTACTTTTTTAATGAATGCAGTCTTATTTACACTAACAGTGAGTGAGAAGTTTGGAATGAGAGTTAATTTTCAGTCACCTAGATATCAGCAAGGAGGCTGAACAATGATAGCTGGAGTTACAACTGGTTTGAGCTTTGCACTTTTGGAAGACATTCAGCCTACTCCTGAACTAAAACTCTAGTAAATGTAGTCAGAGGATAGACAAGGAATTGGGTAAAAGATGTAACTGTTAAAAAAAACCAAAAGATTAGACATTATTCATGTTGTGTCTAATGTACTGAGTTCTCATTTCAGTGTTTTCTTATTTTCTGATCTTCTTTGATATGTAATAAAGCCCACATCTTTTCTGAATGTTGCTAAAAGCATCCTGGCATAGCTTCCTGGTGGATGTTTTTTTCCGTGTGGATACAAATGCTGAAGACCTGTCAAGTGCTAAGAACTAGACTAGAACTAAGCATCACTCTTCCATTGAAAAGTTTATTGACCAGGAAATGAATTCAAAATGACCAAAAATATTTATGAATTCTGTTGGATATGATAGAACATTTTGGTTAAACTGAACAACAAAAATAGAAAACTTCAGAAAAATCTGTTTCACTTTAATCTCTTCAAAAAGAAACATCTTAGTATTGCCAAATGGCAATTTGAAAATTGTCCTTAGAAACATATTATTAGAAAGGCCTTTGTAAAACGTTGCTCAAAGCAAAATGGTTTGGCTGACACACACTGATTCTTCCTCCTTCCAGCAAACTGGCAATGTTTATTTCAAGCAGACCTGACTGTATTTTTTGCAACTTTTCAGTTTTGGGTGGTGTTAAATCAACTTAGATGTATGTAGCACTGCACTAAGATACCTCATAAACACTTTCTTCTCTCACAGTTTTGTACGGTTTTCCTGTTTCAATGCTGACCTTTTTTTCAGCTTGCAGTAACAGGGTCAATATATTAGTTCAGGGCAATAGAGACTTGTGTGACATGATTCTAGATTTAATCCCACCTACCAAGAAGAGTCCAGGTGTGAACATCACATTTGTCTAGGGCTGACTTGGATGAAAGCTTCAAGTATCTAGAGAACAAATGCTATTATTAAGAGCCTAACACAAATCCTGTAGAAGTATACTTTTCTCCACTCATGTCCCACTTTTTTTATTTATCTTCAATATTTTCAGGGTGTTTATTTCCTATTTTTAACTACTATATCATGTCACCTTGAGTGATTGCAGACTCATTTTTCCATTTCAGACAAGAGCCTGTTGTAAACAAATTTGTATGTCCTTTTAGGGTTAATGAAGTGTAACAAGCACTGTTGGCTTTGCTTGCTGAGCATGCATGTGTCAGGACTGTGGAAACAAGCTGGGACATGACCTGGACAGGCTGGAGAGATAGGTGGAGAGTTCCAACAAGAGCAAGTGTATAGTCCTACCCCTAGGGAGGAATAACTGCATGCATCAGTACAGGTTAGGGTATGACTTACTGAAGAGGAGCTCTGCAGAGAAGGGCTTAGGAGTCCTGGTGACCAACGGGTTGGCCATGAGCCAGCAGTGTGGCCTTGTAGCCACGAAGGCCAATGGTATCCTGGGGTGTATTACAAAGAGTCAGTAGCCAGTAGAGTGAGGAAGGTTATCCTCTACTCTGCCCTGGTGAGGCCATACCTGGAGCACTGTGTTCAGTTCTGGGCTCCTCAGGTCAAGAAAGACAGAGAATTTCTAGACAGAGTCCAGTGGAGAGCCACAAAGATGAGGGGCCTAGAGCATCTCCTGTACAAGGAAAGGCTGAGAAACCCTGGCACTGTTCAGCCTGGAGAAGACTGAGAGGGGATCTTATCATTGTTTATAAACATCTGAAGTGTGGTAGTTAAGTGGATGGGTTAAGGCTCTGTTCAGTGGTGCCCAGCAACGGGACGAGGGGCAAAGGGCACAAACATAGGAAGTTCCATACAAACATGAGGAGAAACTTCACTGTGAAGGTTACAGAGAACTGGAACAAGCTGTCCAGAGAGGCAGCAGAATGTCCTTCTCTGGAGATATTCCAAAACCCACCTGGACACTTTCCTGTGTATCTTACTCTAGGGAACTTGCTTTAGCAGGGGGGTTTGGATTTCATGGCATCTGGGGGGATAGACTCTCCAAAGGTCCCTTCCAACCCCTTCCATTCTGTAATCCTGTGACTTTGACACTGAGAGTGACAGGGATGACTACTGAAGTATTCTTATTTAAGGCTGATGTCAAAAACTGATCAGAGCTGCATAGAGACAGGAAGGGAAAAACAAAATCAAAGTAATGAATTGATATAACAGCAACACTACACCCTTCTCCACCTGAGCCAGAGAAACTCTCATCTTGTGTTTGATTATATCTCTTTATTATTTTGGGAGGAATTTGAAAGTCCTTAAGAATGCTATCAATATTGTTTGGATACAGATAGTAACCATAAAGAGATGGCTAATGGAATATTCTCCTACTCTGTTAGTGCTGCAGATTTCATAAAAGAAGCCTGGTCAGCCCTGCGGTATCCTTTGTTTACTAAGAAAATATTTATTCTTTAAGACATCAAGTTCTGGCTGTCCCCGGAGTTCACTGTTTTGTGGGAAAGGGATTACTTTAACACTCCCATAAAGAAATGTTTACTCATACAGACTGTTTAGTTTTGTCTGTTTTTCAAGGGCCATTGTCTCTTTGCCACCACTTGCTGTTTCTCTTTCTCTTAAGCTGTTCACTTCCCTGCCCACCATGAGCCATCCTTTCCCAGCCAATGGGATTGTGTGTCATTTTCACATTCAGTAACCCAACTGCCAGAGTTAGACCATTACCCTCATGACTCATTTAAAATCTGTTACCAATTTTTTCTTGCTATGATATATAAATTATTAACAGACCTTAAGCCTCTGTTACACCAGCTGTTTAAAGTCATGAAGATTTTTCTTTAAACAGTAGAAGCAAAGACATTACATCAATTATTTTTACTCTGTAACATAAGTGGATTAGATTTATCACTGTTGGTTCAGGTCCCACAGTAAAGTAGGTTTATTTATTGTTAGCTTGGTTTAACAAAGAGAAGAAAGTGTCCAAAATCCTTCCACATACATCTGTTAGATTTGAGCATGGGAGCCCTTGCTCGCCTCCCCGCTTCACCACTCTCAGATTGGAGAGTCAGAGTAGTGCTGGTGGGAGGGTACAATCAGTCCTGACAGAGAGAATCATGTTGGATTAGTGCACAACTGAATGTGCAGTTGTGTCCTAACACAAACATAAATATTGTAAATGCTATAGGGACATTTGCCAAAGCCTTTTTCATCGTGATATGCAAATGTTCATGTCCTGTTTGACCTAAGAATTAACAAATGTTTTAGGCTCTTCATCAGTGTAAGTAAATTGTTTTTTTTCTAATTGTTTTAGGATGAGACATTGGGCTTGTGCACCTTCTGCCAGAGAAGAAAGGCAAGAAGGGGGACAGAATGGAAATGCTGGGTGTAAATGCCACAGAATCAGAGTTGCTGTCCCTGGTGCTGACGAAGAGCTTGGGGGTAATAATTGCCGTTATTTCTTTTCTTTTTTCCTCCTCCTTGTAACAATTAGTTTGTGCCCTGATCTCTCCTCAGGAGCACCAGTGCAATCTTCCTGGACACCCAGGGGTATTTCCCAGGTAGTGGAGGGAGGATAGCCCGAGGGTCTTCTGCTGCCCCAGAGGCTCCCTGTGCATTGACCCAGCTCTGCTAAATGCTGAATTATTTGCCTAGCTTCCAACTTTGTTGTTGTTGTTGTTTTCACAGAAACAGTTTTTTTTCTGGAAGCCAAATCAAAGCCTGCTTGAGTAGTGCATTTACATTATAGTTAACTAGTTAGCCTTAGCAATCTCATAGGATGTATATTTAATTTCCTGTCCTGATGCTGTGGCATGTTCTAAAGCAGCAGATATTCTCTACCACAGAGGATGCACTGGTGCTTCTACAATGGATGCACATCTGATTTGCAAAGTACCTTGACATCCTTCATATTCCTCATATCTCTTTCCTCATAGGAAGGTCTCTTGGCTCTGAGGCTGGCAGATTCATTAAAAATCCTGGGAACTTCTAAATAATAATTTTATAGGAATGAATGCTGGTTTTCATACATTTTTTTTATAAATTCTTGTCTTATAACAGGTCAGTTCTTTCACAACAGAGTTCTCCATCAATGACTTGATGTCTAAGTATTGACAGTCTGCAATTTAAAAACAACCAATGTCTAAGACACATATATAACTGTTTTCAAAGTCATATGATCATTTTTCTACAGTCAAGAAATTATCTCATAGTTTTGCCTATTACAGGCAAAAGAAGTATAGTTCAGGACTCATTAGTGAGGAATATATATATATATATGTACAGTAATGTTTTGTTCTTTAGTTTTTGTAACTAGAAAAGGAAAAAAAAACAAAATGAAACAAAAGGGATCAGCTGCAGTTATCAAGACAATATCAGTTAAAAAGTAATCCACTTTCAACTATGCACTAAATTTTATGGGTCAAAGGGAGCATAATGCTATGGCAAAGCACTGAAAAGCATTGTATATGCTCGGCTGGTTATATTTAAAATTAGAGCTGAATGTTTTAAACCTGGGAGAAAAACTTGACATTTTACAACTATTTTCTATGTACAGCATTTTGTCCCTTCTATATGAAGTGCTTTCGTCTTAAGCTCACCAAACTTGACAAACGGCTAGAGTACACAGCAGTTTTTCTGGATAAGGTTGCATGGACACAATGAGGCACATCCAAATTAAAACCTGGATTATCAGAAAGAGTCTCTGGCAGATCTAAGAACAGAGTCCTAGACTACTGGTTCCCCATAGTCAATGTGAAATACCGGACTTCAGTCAGCTTTGCCGGCTTCAGTATGCATTCCACATTTTCAGGATGGCATGACATCTCAGATGTGAAAGCTTAAATCTTTCAAGCAAATATTTATGTAGGAAAGATTAGCAATTCAACCATGATACTGAGAGGAATAGTAGCTTGGTTTTTACCTCCTTAGAAAAAGACCAAGGACTAAACTCTTACCAGATTAAATAAAGGCCTACTTTCTTCTTTGGATTTATGCTGTTGTCTGGGAAGAACTCCTAGAGGGAAGTGGCCTGTTTTCTGAATCATGAGCTTTGAGGTTTATGCATTGCTCCTATTCCACCTTCCTCTCATCTAAATGGAGACTTGATTTTCACATTGCCTTTAATCTTCCTGAACAAATAGTAGTCTCTTCTGTTGTCCTCTTTAGTTTTCTCACCAGGTTTATTTCTGTCTTGAGTGACTGAGGAAACTAGATATGCCATTTTTGATTCAGTAGGGGACTGTTTTATATTGTGTTCACCCATTTCCCTTGGTTGTTTCATAAGCATAGACTTCATTTGCCCTATCTTCATTTCTGGCTATCTTTGTTAAAGACTATTTTTTCTTTCATATACTATAACACATGCTTGTTATCCTTCACAGGACAATATTGTCTTTAATCTGAAAGAGCTCATACTCTCCGTATCTGTGGTAATTGCAGAGTTTCTGCAATGCCTGGAGACATGTTCAATGCAAATTTTGTAGCTGGTACATTCCTTTGCTGTGCTGCTTTTTAAATTCCTGTTTTCTCCTGGGAGACACAGAGGCCTGCTTCTGCTGTCACCTCATTTTTGCACCCTTCTTTCCATGACTTTGAAACAGAAATTCCCATTTATTCTGCTGGGAAAGCAGAGTCACTGCCACAATGGAGACAGCAAAGGTTGCTCTTTCAGCCCCAAACTCAACATAGAACCATAAGAAAAGAGATTTGGTCTATGTTTATGTTAAACAAATACTTTGCTTGAAGATGCAAATAATGAAACACGGTACTGAAGTGCAGACAGGATTTCAGAGGTGGATGTTTGCAAGTGCTAGAGACTAACCAGCATAGACTGCAGGTTTGCTCCTGCAGTGTTTCATCCATGGTGTACCGTGTGCTCAGCAGTCAATTGAATGTACTCAGAGGGTCAGCTTTTGTGGTGTCCTGCTTTGGGGAAATAACTTCCAAAATCCCAAATTAAATGTATTGGAATACTAATGGGATATTTGCGCCATTTGTGATACTCACTCTGCCTTGTGCATCCTGTCTCTCCTCTACTCGCTGCACATTGCTGGGATTTAGAAAGCAAGTTCCGCAGGGGATGGACTATCCATGACGATATCCAGAAATGGGGAGTCCTCATCTTACCTGTTCCTTTAACATCACCCTAACAGTAGCAGTTTTTATGTCATTCCTTGGCCGAGGAAGATTTCAAAGCTTTTTGAGACAAAGGCTGTTCTGAGATGGAACATAATAGTCATTTTCTTTCTTTTTAAAGAACTTATTTTAAAAATTATTAATAAAGAAATTTTGATTTCCTTATTAGTTATTTGTAATTGTTAATAGAGTAAAATTCTAACTTACTATAGTTTCTTTCACCTTTTGGGGTCTCCAGCATTCTTTAAACAATATATATAGGATTAGCTTTGCTGTGCATAGTTGCAGCCATCTCCAGACTGAAATACAGCAGTAATTTAGAACTGATGTAAAAAGTTTTAGAGGGAACATTATGAACAATGTCATTTGCAGTGGGACTACAAGAGGGGCTTTGGTCTGCAGGATGTAAATTTCCAGTTAGAATCTGATGAGGATAACTGAGCAGCAGTGCGGGATTGTCAGCGTTCCTGATCTCATTGGATCTTGTCCAGCAGCAGTGTCCTCCAGCATCATGCTGTTGTGTCTGCTCTGACTCAGAAAGGAGAATGTCACCTACTGAGTCACCAATATCCTCTGTCATCTTGGGTTTCACTGGAAATCTTTAACGCATGCAGAGAGATTAGAATCAACTCCAGCTGTTTTGTGAATCAGCCAACTGCAAGACTTACTGGGCAGTATCAGGACTGAGTTGCATCTGCAAAGCTCCCTAACTCAAATAGCCCTCTGCAGCCTGAGCCAGTCTCCTCTCATCATCCAGTTACCTTTTCTCTTAAGGATCTCTTTTGTCTGACCTGAGCTGCTTGCATTAATTTAGGCGATGTGAAACATGTCGCTGCTCAACAATTCACTGAAGGCTGTGATCTGCTATCATTATTTCATTTCAGTGCCTCATCGGTTCCTGATGTGCTGGTTGATACATTAGTAATGTTTTTTTCATGCATTTATCACTCCCAGGTGTCATGCAAATGTTATGGGGACTGCAGCTGGTTTGCAAACCAGGCAGCAGGGCTGAGGCTAAACCTCTCAAGCAGAGGCGAGTACGAGGTAAGATTTAATCTTAGCCACAGGTTGCAGACGTAAGTATTAGGTTAGATAGCAAAAAGGTCAGCGCATTTGAGATCATAGCTATAGCCAAATGGCAAGGCAAGAAATATGTGCAGTGAAGGATCCTGGGGAACTCAGGGACTCGCATACATTGGCTGTTTAAACCTGAGGCCACTATTGATTGTAAAAGTACATTCACTTGTATTATAGCCTTGCACAGGAAATGTTATTTTTAAAAATGCTGAATTCTAGTCTTTTGGCCTAAATTCTCTCTCACTGCCAATGAATGCTAGATTCAGTGGATAATTACGCTAATTTATTTTCAATAAATTTCAAATTAAAATGATATACTGTGGAGAGACCTGATTGAAAATCTTGCTGTTCTGTTCCTCATTTGAGAACTTGTTTGCAATTAGTCAAGCTGTCAGATACCCAGGGAATGTTTTTATTTATTTATTTCTCCTGAAGGGGATGGTGGGAAGAAGAGCTCTCTGCGCAGCCATGCGGGAAAGCTTCTGGTAATCCTTTTTGTGCAGAAAAGATTTCAGAATACAGGGATCACAGTTCGCCACAAGATAGCTCTTATGTTTTGCTTTAGTATGTTATTTGCCAGAGTTACTAGTGTTAATCACAGCTTATTTAAAAAGTGCAGCTCCTGAAAAAAGAAATTAGATGCCTGCAAGTAGATGTAGTATGTAATTTTAAGTAATTGTTCGCCTCCTTCCTTTCCCAGACCCTGTATACACAATGGGTGGGGAGATCAAGGGCCTTTGGGTGGGATACAGAACACCTGATATGCTGCTGTCTGCATGCTTAGCAGTTGCTTGCAGCTATCCAGGAAGGAGCATCAAGTCTATGTCAACCCCAGCAGAAATCTCTGCCTTCATCTCCTCAGGGCTCTCAGCTCTAGCTGACAAAGAGACATGGTTTTGTGATGTACCATGGCCTGAGAAGCACAGCAAGGTGCTACACTGTGCTCTTTGCTAGTAGACTCTTGGTCACAATGCTTATCTTTTTTTTTTTTCCCCCAGGAAAGGGCTCCAGTTGCCCAGAGGGTTTTTTTTTTTCCTGGGGAAGAATCTCTCCCTGCTCATCAGGTCTGCATCAGGTATAGCAACTTGAGAGCTTGCACTGCAATGGTGAGTAAAACTTTTCCATGCTGTGGGCAAGAAACTCACGTAGGAAGCAAAAGGGATCACATTGCCTTTTGTTCTTTATTGATACGTTACTTCTAATGTGATATTTTTCATGTGAAAATTTATTTCATTGCATCCAGTTCTGAGGCCCCCAACACAGGAAGTACATGGAGCTGTTGGAGAGGGTCCAGAGGAGGTACACAAAGATGATCAGAGGGCTGGAGTTCCTCCCCTATGGAGACAGGCTGAGAGAGCTGGGGCTTTTCAGCCTGGAGAAGATTCCAGGGGGACCTTATAGCAGCCTTCCAGTACCTGAAGGGGGCCTACAGAAAAGCTGGGGAGGGTCTTTTTATAAGGACATGTTGCAACAGGACAAGGTGAAATGGCTTTAAACTGGAAGAGAGTAGATTTAGACTAGATATTAGCAAGAAATTCTTTACTGTGTGGTGAGACACTAGAACGTGTTGCCCTCCAGTGAGGTTGTGAATGCCTCCTCCCTGGAGGCATTCAAGGCCAGGCTGGATGGGGCTGTGAGCAACCTGGTCTAGAGGGAGGTGTCCCTGCTTATAGCAGGGGGTTGGAACTAGGTGATCTTAAAGGTCCCTTCCAACCCAATCCATTCTATGACTCTATGAAAATAAAGATGCAGTTCTGGGGAGAAGAGGGCATTCCCTTCTTTCCACCTACCCTTCTCCCCACCCTAACCACAGAGTTACTGATTTGTTTGAATTGTTTATTTATTTATTTATTTTTCCCTTTGGTCCCTCTCACATTGTATCTTCATATCTGGCTTTGCATAGCAATCTTGATTACAATTTAATGGAAATTTTCAGAAGAACAAAACCCAAAGGGATTGTTTTAAGCTGAGGTCAAAGAGAAAAATATTACTTTTTTTTTTTCTGCTGGTTGAAATATAACTGTCTTGTGCTATCTGCTGCTGTCTTTAAGTTTACAAAAGAGAGTGGATGCTTTGCCGTGGTTCTCAATCCATTTCAAACTGGCAGGGTTAACTCAGAGCAGTGATGCAAACTGTTGACATGTAGATGCCTCCTGAGGTCAGGGCTCCCTCCTAGAGCTCTGGGTCCTGCACCCAGTTATGATAAAGGATATTGCTTGACACGGGAAGCTTCTGTTCAGGAAATGAGATGAAAACTTCCACACATATAAGCGAAAAGAACATAGGAAGAAGATGGACTGACAAACAGCAGAACTTGTAGGTACAACAATCTAGACAGCAGCAAAAAAAAGAAGAAACACATGGGCATTCATTGTTCCAATGTCATTAATGAGAAAATGCTGAGATAGCAATTGCAATTATTTTAAATTCATGACAATGTGGCCAAGTATTATCTCAGATTTTACAAGCTATTTAAACTAGTGCTAGAAATGATTTTTCCTACTGCATGCCAACACAAGAGAAGCTATAGATGTATTCCCTGGCAAAATCACCCCTCTGAAGGCAAGATATCCTTCTGAATTGCAGAATGAGCTCCTTAAAGCAAATGGGCCATTAGTGATTGAATTCAGTCATCCAGACGATAGCTCTAGCTGGGATCAGGGCCGAGTGCAGAATGACAGATTTCACTCTGTGTCATAGGCAGTCATCAAGAGCTCTCCAGGGACAGAGAAAAAAGAAGGTACTTGCTGGGCGAGCCTGAAGGATGGCTGCATCTTGCATAGGTGCATGCTAGGCAGCTTGTAAGCTAGCAGTTGTAATGATGCAGCAAGCGTGCTGGCTTCCCGGCACGCCGCAGCAGCCATGTGGGACCCATACAAAAGCTGGCAGTCAGGAGGACAGGAAGAAACAGCTTCCAAATTAGTGTGATTTTGCTGATTTTGTGGTTTTCTGAGTCCACTTGGAGTCAGTCACCTCTATAGGGGAAGAGACTGACCGCTGGTGTCACAGCGACCTGAGCTCTTCTTTAATGTCCTCGGTACTTGGTCGATGTGTGCCTACAGCATTGCCTAGAGCAGACTAACCCAGCAGCTGCTGTTATCTCTCTCTAGGAGGGGATGACTGCCCTCTTATTTCTATCTCATTTTTAAATTTTTTTCTAGTCTGCATCATCTGGATTAATTGACACGGGTGAAAAAAATCCTTTGGCAATATGTTTTTTTTTCATTTAATTTTAAGCTAGATCGCTCAGCTTGCTTAGTAGGCAGGACTAAAGGGACAGGAGGCACTGCAAGAGCAGTGGCAACAAGCAGGATGTGCTGGGAAACAAAGCAACTCCAGGCAGTGCCCTCCTACCTCAGGGTTATTCCATCATCCCTGGATCAGCAACAGCTAGGTTATTTCATTCACCTGGAGACATGGATTTATGTGTTCTGGGGGATGTGCTGCAGGAGGGGAGAAGTTTGAGATTACTCTGTGACTGTTTCTGTGATAATCTGCTACAGAATCAGGGAGGCGACTGATTTTAAAACATGATAATTTGAGAGATCTGCTGGACACCTGCAAAAATTCACATGGTTATCTGTGTCAGAAGAGAGGCAGCTAACATTACAAGGAGAGCATTAAATTAAAAACTGCTAGGAACGAAACCCACCTGCTACCTACACAGCAGACACACAGACACACGCAGACACTTGTTCTGCCTAAAGGGTAAACATAAGGCTCTCGTCTCTCAAAGGTGCGAATCTTAAAAGCAGTAACCAAGTGGAGGAGGTGCTGGGAAGCCAACGTATAGCTAGCGCTGGCGGCATCCTAAATTCACGGTTTATAGCTGTGATGCTAACATTGACATAGGTAGGCTATAAACAAATTCCAAGCCTACCTTATTGTGTTGGTAACAGCTTCATGTTATCTGTTTTCTTCAGTTTGAACACACAAGCCAGCTGGCCTGCCTAGTCCACTCCCATGTCTTTTCTAATATGGCAGGGAGATGGTTCAATTATTTAAAAATATGATTTGCTTTAAAACATACACTTTTGTCTCTGTTGCTTGACAGTGTCCAATTAAATAGCCATAGGCATTCAAGCCCAAGATATTCGCATAGAAAGCTCATGCAGGGAAAAGAACAATCTGATGGTAAAAAGCCATCATTTCACCACAAAGACCTTCAAGTTTTCTTTGCAAGGAACAAATGGCTCTATTTGAACAATAACTGTTCCACAGATGTTGCTTTCCCTTGGCCTCCATAGGCAGCCACCCTTCCGAGGCATGATTGCAGGATGACAATCTGCAAGAAAGGCTGGCTTGGGCTTCCACATCTTTGATTAGAAGGAACTTGAAGGATTGAACTGGATCAATAGAGTCAGATTTAATTAGGATGCAACAGTGAGTGACAAAAGCTGTCAAAATCTGTCTCAAGCAGAATAAGAAAAGATCAAGAGCCAATCTCAAAGGTGAGCCTATAGAAAATTGGTGTTTTCAGAGAAGTGGGAACATCACCAATAAGGTTTTGGAAAAGCCAAACAACAGGAAAGGATGGAGAACACAAACTGGGATTTGGAAAGAAAAATGACAATAAGCATTTTCCCCAAGTTGTTCTTTAGATGCTGAGTGAATAACCAGTACAATCAGTTGCACCTCAGTCTGGATCATTTTCTTGGTGTAGATATTCATCTAAGGAGACAGAAAGATTAGATAGTGCCAAAACATGAACTGAATTTTGATAAGCATTTGCTTTTAAAGGGTTATACAGAATTTGATTGCAATCAGCAGCTCAGGGTATGCTAGTCATTTTCAGACACCTTCCATATGCTTTGATATTTGTCTGTAGGTACATGCACAGTCAGAATTTCAGTGAGTAATTTAGATGTTCGTACACAACTTTTCACAGCCTGATTTCAGTCCATCTTCTTGATTAAAACCCACATATTTCACCATCCATTAATTTGGTATTATAGTAATGCCAAAGCTTTGCCTTTTGGCGTATTTCTCTGTCTGCCACGTGGCTTTTCTAATGGAAAATTCCAACTCTTTGTAAATATATGCTGAAATATTAAACTCATGTTTCATTTTTGTCATGTTGAATCAGAATCTGTCACATATGGGCTTGTAATATTATTTCTTTTAATAAATAATTTCATTTCTTTTAATGATAATGCTATTATTCTACATGGCAGTACTATGTTCATGTTTACTTAATATTTTGTATCCCTTGAAGTGTTGCAAAATAAAGCCACACCTTTATTTGCCATTATAACTAAGTATTTGAAAACTAGATCAGAGTTCGGGTGCTTGCCCTTGATAAGAAAATAAATTGGTGATTATTATAATTAAACAAAAGGAAAATGCCTTCAAAGAGTTTGTGATTTTGTTATCTTACTTTCCAAAATGGTTAGAGAATTCAATCAGCCTGATGGGCTCCCAGCCAAATGGTTATCATATTATAACTGCATCGGTCAAATTGTTTACCTAACCACTTTGTATTCAAACATGCACACAAATAAAAGTTTCCTAGTTTAGTGGAAAGTATAATATCTTAAATGTGTCAGAATAGTCAATATTTATCCTTTTCAGTGCAATGAGTGTTCCAATATACAGTTTGACACTTGACTGTGGACATATATCTCTCTCCAGCTGCACTGTGCTGCTTCCACTCTTTAGCTTATTCTAAAGTACTTAACACTGCCACTCTTTTGGAGGGGACAGCCTCAAAGCTACTGCCGGAGCCACTTGTGCAAATCTGCCCATTTCAGTCAAGATAAACTAGATTAACAAAGGTGGGTCTAATATTTAAACAGAGACAAGTCTAATGAACTAGATTAGCTTGAAGGAAAGAAGGAAAGCAATTGTATTGCAACTGTCCACCTGCCAAAATTTCTGGAACCACTTGACTAGACTTGAAAAAGAGTCTGATTGTTCAAGCTATGTAAAATTTTGTGGCTAGATATTAATTTATTCCTCTTCTTTTATTTTCATTGCTGACTTGCAAGAAAAGGAGGCTTAGCTGCATATTTAAGTGAAATAGGAAGTACCTTTCAGGAAGAGAAAAAAAATGGGATTGAAACAAATAATGGAAGAACAGCAAATGGAAAAGGATCATCATAAGCTTTATTCAAATGAAATTATTCTCCACTGCCAACAATGAATCAGAGACAGCAATAACAGGAGTACAAGGTTATCTCGGGAATCTCAGGACATGACTAACAGGAAGGAGAGAAGGAGAGTTATCATCCATTCTTGCAAATTATTTTTGTCTCAGAAGACAAATTTGCAAAGGAAAAGTCTATAGGAGGAAAAGTAGCACTAGCAAGAGTGCTTGAAGCCAGAGCTATACTCAGGAAGTTAACAATGTGCAATGCCTGATATCACCTGCTCTGTAAACTTTACAGAGAGGCTGCCTATGGGAGCTCACTGCTGCCCATGGCCCTGGGTTTCTTTCTGGCAATACTGAGTTCTGAGTTTTTCCTCTAATTTTTCAAACAATAAGTACAGAGGGCAAAAAGGCAGCAAACAGCTGTTGTAGCATGGCAGGTGATATTTGTATTTTTCTGATTCTAAATGATGATGGCAAAAGGCTAAATCCTGCCCTTGTTTATACCAGTGTGTATGTCCCATCAGAGTCACCTTAGCATAGAATAAGACTTAAATCTCCTCTTCCAAGTTAGCAAGATTTTTTGTTGTGTTGTCAAAACAAGGTAGAGGTTAAGAAAGGAAGGGAATTGAATGATGGGAAACCACAGAGTAGGGAGTGGCTGGATTTTAAAAGCAATGCTAAAAAGGAAGTATTGATATTTGGAGACCTTATTCTCTCTTTGCAACTCCCTCCCTTCCTCTTGCAGCTCTTACACATTCAGAATTCACAGATCTGCACAGATGTACCTCACAGCATCTGACTATAACTGTACTTAAATCTGTCTCCTAGAAATTTCACTTACTGCCTAAACTATCTCCATCTTCAGTGTCTAGCCATATCCAGTTCTCACCAGTCTTGAAAAAGCAAAGGTCTGGGTTCACTCATACTTCAGAATGAAAAAAGGATGGACTGTACATAAAAACCTTCCTGAGAAGTTGCAGCTCCTGCAGAATTTCTTTCTGATTCTGGTGAATGTGATTTACCACATTCTACATGTAAGCTACAAGCCTAAGAATCATAGAATCAAATAATAGCTTGGATTGGAAGGGACCTCAGGGATCAGCATGAATTCCAACCCCTCTGCTGCAGGTAGGGTTGCCAACCACTAGATCAAGTACTAGATCAGGTTGCCCAGGGCCTCATCCATCCTGGCTTCTAGGGATTGGGCATCCATAACCTCTCTGGGCAGACTGTGCCAGCACCTTTCAGTGAAAAGTTTCCTGATGTCATCTAATCTAAATCTCCTCTCTTTTAGTTTAGAACCATTTATCCTTGGCCTGTCACTATCTACTCATGTAAAAAGCTGATTTCCCTCCTGCTTATAAAATTCCTTTAAATATTGGAAGGCTGGAATGAGGTCACCCCACAGCCTTCTCTTCTCCAGGCTGAAAAAGCCCAGCTCCTTCAGCCTGTCTTCATAGGAGAGGTGCTTGTGGCCCTTATCTGGACCCTCTCCAACAGTTCCACATATTTCCTGTGTAGGGTACCAAGCCTGGATGCAGTACTCCAGATGGGGCCTCACAAGGGCAGAGTAGAGAGGAACGATCACATCCCATGCCCTGCTGGCCACCCCCTCTAAGGAAGAGTTTGGGACTAGTTGTTCTAAATCTTTATCATCCTTTTACAAGGGATACTCTGAAAGTAATGCCTCCTATTTTATTACATTGGCTCACACCATCAGAGACAGATGTTGGTGGTATGGCAGTCAAGGCTGAACCTTCCCAACAATATTCTGTTAAATTTTGTTGCCATGCAAGAGATAGCAGCAGAGGAGCAGTCTGTCATAGAAGTGTATATTAAGCAGACTATGTTGAAAAATAGTGTACTGTAGCAGAGAATTTGCTCTATCAAATAGTGTTATTGTGCTCTTTCAATCTGTTGTAATTTCCAGAGAAATAAATAGGAGACATTACTTTTGGAGTGACCCAGATATATTTTTTAACAAAGATTAATGATGTTACGCATTGTAAGATTAGTTGCTTATAGAAGTGACTTGTGCTCCATGGGAAGATTTGGGGCATTTGTTCATGTACTTTCTGTATCCTAAAAATTAGAACATACACATTCATGAGACTAAAGGAAAGAGAGAACATTTGACCAGGTATGAATAATTTAAGTTTTCCCCCAAAACAATTCCCACCATATCTATAAAAAGCAGCAAAAAGTTCATGAACAAACTCTACTTCACCTTGACATTCACAGTCTGACATTTGGTTGAGTTTTCACCAATCTTGCCCTATCCTTGCCAGTCCTTTACATTGATTCAAACGATATTCAGTGAAGTGTGGCTTGAAATATCTTAACAGTTTAATGCTTTTTCATGTGTTTCTAAGTCAAGAACGTAGAAACATTTCTTAGATTAATATGAAGACCTTTCATTCTTGACTCATATCTCTGAAGAGAGAAATGACAGCACAGTCCACACGGGTGCCTGGAAATCTTAGTGAGAATTTAGGGCATTAGAAGGGTATGAAAAGGGTCAAGAAGCTGGATCTTTACTTTCAGCTTCCAGGATAGGAATGCAGACAAGGAATCTACAACTATAAATGTGCTTATACAGTCATAGCCAGAAGCAGTGCCTTGGCTTTGAACACTTGACAAATAAACTGGACAATAAACCGAGTGCTATTGAAATTGGGGAAAACTATCGCTAACAAAGTGGGCAAAGCGTAAGAAATCCACTGTTCTCTGATAGGCCACATAGCTGATTAATTATAAGGCACATTCAGATAGATCCTTATAATTATATCATTACATGTTATTATAAATTTGATATTGCATTGTCTTTTAAATAACGTTTTACAGTTATTGCAATATGCACATGCTTCATAAATCTTAATACATTTTTCAAGATCGCTCACGCCTGAGAGATTGGATGAGAGATGTCAGCCAGCTGCTGAGTGAAGAATTGCAGCCAGGGTGGAAGCTGTTGGGCCTGGGGGTAAGGAAAGAACAATAGGAGGGTGAAGCCTGGAGCTGCCAGTGGAAGCTGTCATGGTACCTAATGCAAGAACTGCAAGCATAAGGTGAGCTACTGAGAAGGAGAAATGTGTAGACAAACAGCTGGAGTAGAGCACATCACTGCAAGACCCTACAGATGAAATGGTAGCTCTTTTGAAATCAGCATGAAACTTGCCCTTGAATTTGAGGTAAGCAAGATTGTCCCCCTTTGTTATCGGTATTAGCTTCCTTGCCTTCTGAAAGAGAAAGTATGGTGCTAGGTTTTGTACTTCTACTTTTCAAATATTCATATAAATTATTAAAACAAACAAAATTTCAATTCACAAAATCATAGACTATCCTGAGTTAGAAGGGACCCATAAGGATCATCAAGTCCAACTCCTGGCTCCATACAGGACCACCCAAAAAACAGACCATAAAAAATGAGAGTGTTGTCCAGATGCTTCTTGAACTCTGGCAGCTTGGTGCTGTGACCAATTCCCTGGGGAGTCGGTTCCATGTCCGAGTAATTGAGAGCGCTTAAAGCTGCTGCATGCCTGGATACTCACCTATCACACCCTTTACAAGAGCTAAGCACTGAAAAGCAGGGAAAAAACAGCTGAAGATATAATAAATACTTACACTTTACCCATCACAAACAAACACATTACGTTTATCATGTGAAAAGACATTAATTCTCCTTTGCAAAACAACTACTTTAACTCATGGATAGTAGATTTTTAAAATAAAAATATCATTTTGCCATCCGGTATTTTTAAGTATTCGTAAGAGAGTCTCCATTAATAGGCTTAGGTTAAACAATTTCATTTGTTCAGAGAGATATTGAAAAACCTTGATAATAGAATGAGTCTGGTCTTCAAAAAGAGTCAGAAATGGGATGTTTGGACTGAGAATGATTTTTGTCACACTTTCCCTTTTTATTGTAAGTTCTGCATAAACAAAATGGAGTTTTAGACAGTTTGTTTCATAAGATTATTGAAATTTGCTGTTTTCCCTTTTGTCAGAGCTAAGTATTCTGATACCCAAGATTATATCAAAACATAACTATCTTAAGTGTGAGTGTCTGTATTGCTGTGATTATCTGTAAGACCTCACACATTTTTGTCTTATTTGTCTGACAAAAAACTCTATCCTAATCACAGGAAAAAGAAATTATGCAAAATCATAACTGTCATTTAAATCTGACTTTCTCATTTTGGTGGTTACTAATGTGAAGAAAACGTTGTGTTGTTTGAATAAATCCTTAGAGACTGAGATAAAACACTTCCAAAGGATATGCATAGTTCCTATTAATCTCAATGGTATGTAAGTCTGATATAAAGTAAACTATGAACTGCTGTTTAGCCTTTCTTACAGAAGAAAGTTAAAAAGTATATATCAACAAAACTGATAGACACAACATGAAAAATGAACAAATGAAGGACAAAATTATGCCACTAGTTGTGGATTTTGTCTGTAGGTCTTCAGCATACACGAGGACTAAAGAGCAAAACAGGATTAAAATACCAGGTACACATATAAAAAAACAAGAGAAAATTCACTCCCGACACAAATGTGAGAAACAGAAAAAAAATTCCCATAATTATCCAGTAGAAGTGTTTTACATTTGTTTTCACATTCCTCTGATTCTTGAAGTATTAACTAGGATCAATGCAAGTTTCATGGATGACAACACCTGTATATGGAAATTCAAACTAAGCTTTTAAAGAATAAGAGACGTAAAGGAAATGGAGGTTAACCTATCACTGAATTTAAACTCAAGCAGTTCTGATGACAACCTCTAACTACCAAAATTGTTCAACAGAAGGATAAACAAGTATCTTCACAGAACCAAAGAAGATACTTTGTCTAAAGTGAAACTTACAGAAAATTTAGATATAGAAAATGTATCAAGGTAAGAATATCTCTTTGCAGCAGAATCTCAGTTTGGAATTGCCATTTAGTAAGTAATCTATCAAATAAAACCTACGAAGAACCCAACACAACTGTTTAGTCAAGTAATTTACTGTAATTAAAGGGCATAATTATTTTGGAGGACATGATATTCACTTCAAGTAACCATTTAAAAGCGTTCATGGTGTCATAAATCAATCCATCCAAGATACATGTTTACTTATCTGGAAGGTGAAAAGATTAATGTAAATCCTTTCTTTTGTTTGTTTGTGATCATTCCTTTTTTTTTTTTTCCCATTGAAGATCTACACTCAGAAATAGGGCTCTAAATGATATACATATCTGTGTAATGTAAAAACATTTGACAAGGTGAATGAGAACAGTCCTGGGACTAGAGAAAGGCCAGAACATCTATGGCTTTCCAGAGAAGATGGAAGTTAAAATTCCTCCTCCTCGACTTCTACCCTTGTAACTGATATTTCATGAAACTCAGGACTTGTATAGAGGTGTATTTTATGTTACAAAAGTATTGATGTGTGTAACACTAAATAACAGGATAGCATTACATATCTGTGTCACGTGTGTTGAAATTTTGAGAACTTCATTTTATGGAAACTTCTGGGATAATATAAAAGTAGGGAGATGAATGACAACATTAAGCTTGGTCACAGGTAACATTTGGGCATCCACCTCTAATGAAATTTGACATGATGAATTAAGTGCTTAGTTCCTAAAGCTGAAATAATTCTGTTCTCTACATCCAATGGAAGCATCAAAGAGAGGGGCCTCCGAATCTGCCTCCTGAGCAAGTATCTAAAATTAGTTTTTGGTATGAGCATCCATCATTGACCACCAACCTCTTACTTTCTTTGGAAACACTTATTACTTACCTCTTATATATGAATTTTAAACAAGTGCATTTGCCTTAAAAGTGGGAAATATAGGTTCAATTCCTACCTTAATTGTCAACTGGATACAAGTCTTCAACTTCCACATTGCAGGTGAGGTCTGTACCTCACACTGAACTCTAGTAGTACTGTAGAAACTTCGGTTCCTTCCTATTGATACTGTTCTTCAAGAATGAGAAAATGACTGGTCTGTAAATAAAACAGGAAATTCCCTGATTATCTTCACTTCATGCTTTATGCATTTTTCCTTTTATTTTTTTGTTGTTATATGGCTATTTGTATTCTTATAAATATTGCAGGGAACTATGCAAAAACTTCTGAGTACTCTAATCACTTGACTACAGAATTAGACTCATTTAATAACTGATCACTAGCATTTTTGATACAAAACAATTGTTCCAACTAAAGGAGTAATTTGTTGCTATCCGAAGAAGCTCAAAATGAAATTGAAAATATTTTGGAGTATTTCAATACCAGATTGTCATAGGCAACCACCAGCTGGAAGTAATCTTTATCTTTCTGGACATTTTTTTTCTGAATGGCTTGGGAAAACCTGTCTCCATGTGTTGTGTTTTCCTAGACATCTAACTCTATTCCTGTTGAACTGGAAATGTGACTTCGTAACTTGGACTGTATAAATGCTCTCCTGAGGAAAAATATTTAACTTCCAGGGACTACAGCACTGTTTGACATTAAGACTATAAGTCTGTTTCTAGAGCCATCCCTCAAATCCTTTTCTTCTCTTTTCTTAAGGTCCTGGTTCTCTCAAGTTTAAAAGCAGATTCTCCAGTAACATTAGGCTATCACACATGATTTGAAAAACAGTTCTAGCAGCTGCAGAATTCAGGATGACTGTAAAAATCATAAATGTCTATAAGTACTGAAAGGAGAGCGAAAAGAGGACAGAACCAAGCTCTTCTCAGTGGTATCCAGAGCCAGGACAAGAGGCAATGGACACAAACGGGAACATGGGAGATTCTGTTTGAGAACAGAAGATGATCTCTAGATGATCTCTAGAGGTCCCTTCCAACCCCTACAATTCTGTGATTCTGTGATTCTGTGAACTAGGAGTATTTAAGTGTTGGGTAGGTGATGGAGCCCTGGCACAAGTTACCCTGGCTGTGGGGTCTCCTCCTTGGCTGATATCTGAAAGCTGCCTGAATGCGGTGCTGGGCAGGCCCCTTCTAAGTATAGAAAGCTGCTTTTGTGTCTTAGGACAAAAACCTTGTCAGGGTAGGGGGTTTCTTGTTTCCCTGGCTGAGCTCTGATGTTGGAAGAGGCAGACTGACCGTTTCCAGCAAGAACTGTGGAGTTTGTACAAGTTCCCCTGCCCCAGCAAGTCACACTCACCTATATAACCACTTGCTGTTCAAATTTGTTAATTTTGCAAGAAAGAGAGGCCTCAAATACTAAATAGAGAGGAAAGCTGGTGACAGTGTATTATGAGATCAATCAATCTATAGATGAATCTATGCTTTTTTGTTGGTGGTGTTTTTTTCTTTCTGTGAACATTATACTCTAGCCAGTTGTTGGCAGCTTGCTCTTCCAGGAGTGCTAAGCACTCAGTTTTCCCCTTGCCAGGGTTAGCAGCATGCCTGCAAGCCGTATTTTCTATTCTGCAGGTGCTAACTACCCTTTACCTGTCATGTTGCTCAGTTGGTTAGCAGTTTTGCAAGACCCGATGAACATCCTGCCTGCCAGAAAGCTCCTCCTTTTTGCCTCGCTGCTCTTAAAATAAAATTGCCTTCCCATCACCCCTCTGCTCCCAGAAGGACAGGGTGTGTGACGGCACTGAGGCCAGCAGACACGGGTGCCGGGGCGGGTGAGCTGGGTGGGATGCGTGAGGCTGGGGGCCCATTACTGCGAAGTCAGCATGTTTATCGGGCTGGGGCTATGCCCGCAGGTTTCGGGCTCCCTGTCACTTCCAATGACTTCCTTTTCAGCTCTCTCTGTGGCTGAGGAGGATGGCCTGCAGGTGGCCCAGTAGCTATCTGTCTCCGGAGCTGCCGGGGAGCTGCGTGTGTGTGTGACCTGAATTGCAGCGCCTGGGCTGAAGGCTCTCGTTTACATGCAGCGTGCGTAAGCAAGAGGCACAGAGCAACCCTGCTGATATGGCTGTTGTATAGCAGTTATTGCTTCAACACATTTAGACACAGCACCTCTGTAATTTGTCTCGACGTGATATCATCTTTTGTCTCAGCAAACTGACCCTTTTATCTGTCTTAGTTCTGCTTTCTTTAGCTCTCCCTGTTTCTTGCCAGCAGTGACAATGGACAACGGCAAGGGAGGAAAAAATAGAATATTCAGATGGTGACAGCAGAAATAATAACTGACTTCAAAGTTATTCACAGTTTTGAGCTGTTTGTGGATTTCTTTTTTGTTATTTTGCTTTTAATTGAAGCATGGGTAGCACGTATGAGAAATGCTGCATGTGCTACATGACAGTTCTCATTCAGCTATTTGAAAACTGCTGTGAATCTCACCTCTGAAATGACATGTAAAGAGTATATTACAGCTCCTTATTAAAGCAGTACTTGGCATGCTATTTTCACTTTAAAATATTTGTGTTTATTATATATTTCTCCATATAGAGACAATTAAGATGAGGTATTACAGTAGATTTGTTTTTAAATGGCCCTAATTGCCTTTGTGAGCTAATTGTGCCTTTGCACTCGTAGATAAAGTGCTGGGATTGATGTAGGTTTTGCCTCCCAAAAATGAATTTTCTGTCCCCTTCTGCGCACGTCCTCTTCTTACTTTTCTCCAGCAGAGGAGACATTGGAGAGTGGTAGTGACCGACTCTCGTACCGAAGAATTTCACTTTTGTAGGAGGGACAGCTTATTTCAGGCAGGGAAATGCAAATAATGCAAAATGAGATTACCGTGGTTGTCTCTACTTCCCTATCCTGTTGATCCTGAGACATTATATGGGAAATGAAGGGAGTTCAGTAAAGCAGTGAGCAGGCTTTCACCGTAACTACTGAAAAGTTCTCTTGAGCAGCTATATCATGTAACACAGAGACACAGAGATATTAAATGGAAAATTAATAGCAACTCTGATATAAAATACATACCATTAAGGATAATGTGAATACAGAAAAGAAGAATGTGCATAAAAGAGAGGAAAATACCTGAGATCAAGAATAAAGATAATTTCAAAGAACCTAAGAAAGGAATTCCTACCTTAGTCACCTTACCTGTGTTTGGTGGCGACGTTTCAAAGAAAGATTGAACACAGAGGAAGGCTGAACCCCTTTTTTGTTATTTTAGTCAATAAACAGAACCTTTCAATCTGAACAAATTAATTTGGTATCAACAATCAACACTATCTCAGCAGAGCAAACACAAAAATTATCTTTATTGGCTACTTGCCAGTCAAGCTGCTGCTTTACCCAAAGAAAGTCCTATATCTCTGTTTTACACCTCTGACCTACCTAATCCTATAACTTTCACTTAGCTTAATGCTAAATTGACCTACACTGCCTGTAATAGTAACTCACATATGCTAAACTGCTATTCATATTCTTACCCTATTATATCTCTCATGTTTATCATATTTGGCTTCCTATATTATTGTAAATTAAATACTATGCCTAGATCCACTAAAAGGGTTAGGATTAAATGGCAGGTCTATGCTGTTCTATAAAGAAGATTTTAGGATTTAGGATGGAGAGTGACTCTGAATAATAATAACAATATTGCAGTTTTTACCACTTATTTGCTTAGTTCTCTTTTTTTCTTTGTCTTTTTTTTTCTCTGTAAATTGGTAGTTTGCAAATATATTCTTAAAAATGGTACCAAGGGCTCCTGTGGCACATTCTTCCTCCCTTGTTACTGAGTGTTTATGAGACAAGTCAGAACAGTTATCAGCAGTTTTCAATAGTATCAAGGGTATTGTTTTGAATATTTTCAATGGGCTTTTTTTCTTTCAACCATTCTCCAATAAAGAAGGGACTGAAAGTAATATGAAAATAGATCAAATAAGCAGGATTTCTGTAACAGGAAGTGTTACAATTATTATATCACATTTGAAACTATTAAGGGGTAATATTTACAAATATTCATTTTAGAGGCTTGAGGGAGAGCCTTGGTCTCTATCCATTTATTTCCACTGTATCAAAGGAATTTGAATTTCCATAGTTAATTTTAAGCAGAGTTTTTCATCCTGTTTTCCAATCAAGGGATGAAATTCTGATTGTCTCTGGGCAATGCTGTGCTGGGGCATGTGATTGTAAGAGTCTAAAGCTAAAGTGTTGTGCAAAACATAGAGAAAAGACATGAAATAGTACAAAACCATTAATTCCTATCCCCCCCAAATTAAAAAAAAATAAAAATTATAAATGTGACTAAATTTTGTGCATGCTGACTTTCATGTATGTGGGAAGCTGAGGCTGATGGAGGAGAATATGGTGTTTTGGGATGAGACAGCCTGCCTGAGCAGCAGAAGCAAGTGGGTCACAGGCAGGCAGAGTTCAGTAAACAACAGCATATGTGCCTCGCAGTGCTTCTTGCTGTTCCCTCAAGCAGAGTCTGGCTAGCCAACCTTCCCAGCTCGGGAGTGAGCTCTTCTGACCTTTATCAGAGCAGAAAGCTGCTGACATCAGGGACCTCAGGGCTGCAGAGGTGCCCTCCCTCACCTACTTCTGGCACAGCTAACAGCAGGAGGTGATGGGGACAATGTGTGTCACTACGGCCTGTGTTGCGAGGGAAGATGGGAAAGGAGTGCTTTCTCCTTATCTCCAGATCTGCTCGGTGACTTTTGGATAAATATTTTATAGCACTGATTCTCCCAGGGGAAGTCCAGCTGCCTGCTGAGCTGGGGAGGAGTGAAGGTGCTGGCACTGCCAGTTCTCAGACTCCTGTCCTGACTGTGAGAGGCATTACCATAACCCTCTTATTGCTACATCACTGAAAAATCTAAGATTAACGTATAAAACTGTTCTCTGCCTAAACGTGTTGTAGCATGTGTACATATAGACATTTGTAACGTGCATGAGGTCATGGTGGTGATGATTTCATGAACAAACTACCAGGGGTAAGGTACATGATGAATACAATCTTTTTTCTGTAACCATGATTTTTTACCAAGTAAAAGTGTTCATAAGTACACATTTAGTTAAACCTGAAATGACCTTTTATGGACATATTTAGATCAACTTATGACCACCTCATTTTTTCCTAATTCAATTATGAATAAATGTGGATTTTCAAAGGCAGAGAAATGATCCTTCAGTTCTCCAAACAACAGAAGTCTGGAAAATTCAGCCAAAAACTCTCACATCTAGCCTAAAAGTAGGGCAAATCTTTGAGGCAGATACCTTATTCAAAATTTTCAAGTGGTATAGAGCCCTTTTGTCCCTTGGTTGCTTTGACTGTTAGAAGGGGAACTCACATTTCCATTCCAGCATTATCTATTTGTCCCCTAGATGCTCTTGTGCCAAATGTTTTAAGAAATCTTTTCCCCACTCTCTCACAGGTTTCAATCAAATCTCTGTGAGCCAGGTATAAACCAGTTTAATTTAACAGGCACGAGTGTTTTACCTGAAATGGAACTAATGGGTTAAAATCCTGGGTGCAGCTCAGCTCCAACAAAGTAGATACCTAGGCTTGCCATACTGCCTGGTAAAAGCCAGGAGAGCTCAGACTTGTGTAATGTGGGGATGGCAGTGCCTGATGCCCTTTGGGGCTGCCTGCCTTTGGCTGCCCCACCTGGGAAGGGTTTTCGCCAGAGGTTGAGGGGCGCCTCATGTCCTCCCCAAGGCCTGGGCAAGGCTCAGGCAGAAGAATTGCTACAGATGACATACTGTAACACATTAGCTGCCTTAATTCGATTTCTGAACTGTCCTAAAGCCCCCCTGGGAAAAGGTATGTTTTTAACTATGCTATAATCTGTTGGTAGACACGTGGATTGTAATTTAATACCCATCAATTGCCTGGTGTTAGATTCCTCACTTGCAATTACTTAGACTGGATGAAATGTGTCAAAATGAATAATGTCCTGTCTATATGGAGATTAAAAAGTGTTAAAAACATATTTTATCTTGGCAAGGTAAGGGTTACGTTTAATTTATAAAATATTTTGCTTTAACAAAGTCTGTGCACAGAGGAGACCACTGCAGAGGAGTTCCTTGCCAATACAGACAGAAGAGCATTTTTGACAGCAAGAGTTAAATGCTACTACTGGAATGGTGTGAATGCTTTTTATTCATAAAAAATAGCAACGTGTGAAATAATACCTACAAGTGAATGAATGACTGCTAAGAATGAGACCTTACGAACCGTAGTTTTTTATGGTTCAGTCCCCAACTATTTTTAATTTTCTCCATCCTGGAGATCATGTCCCCATCACAGGGCTGGCAGAAGCAACTGCATGTCCACACTTCAGCTGCTGCAGGCAAAGTCTCGTGGCATAACCCTGATTCTTCTTCACTCCTTGTGCGAGCATGGCTGTTGGTGCTGGGCACCGACACATATTCCTTTTCTACTTGCTCTGCCGCAGGAGAGGTAACCTCTGCAAAAGGTGAAACACACAGTTGGGTAATAGCTGCGGGAGCCACTAGAGTTCATCTGGTGAAACATTTCTTTCTTGTCTTCTAAAAAGGGTTTTCTGCTAGAAAAGGAGGATTTTTTAAACTGTTTACATTAAGTCCTGAAAAAAAAAAAAATCACCTCCCCAAAAATAATTAACAAAATGTAAGTTTCAGAGATGGGATAATCCCTCTCTGTCTCCACTTCTACTTGGAGTCAAATATAAATGCCCTATGCAACTTGAACACAATCAACATCATCTTTAGTTATCATGATCAGTGGTCAGGGATCCATCTTCTACATTTTTATCAAAAACAGATAGGTGTGATTTAATTCATGGCTTTACCTAGCATTTTTCTTCAAACATTATTTAATGTTTCATTCTGACATGTGGAAAAACTCAGCATCACTTTAGAGCACTATTATTCTGACCATTATACGTGGACTATGGCAGAAGCTTGTTTTATCCGCTGTTATTTCCTCTGATGCTCTCTGCCTCTTTCCTTCCCCTTAGCAACATTCCACTTCACTCCTGGAAGCCCCTCTCCAGATCCCTGAGCTTTCCTGGTTTAGCTGCTATATTTCTCCCGCACTCTTGAATCCTAGTGATGTGTGGTCCTTAAAATTCAACACATGCCCTGTGTGGTGTCTCCCACCTTAGGTCGAATCTTGCTCCTCTTTCACAGGGAATGCCTGAGGAGGAGAAGAGTACAATCTAATAAGGCAGCCTTCTTAATTCCTGCCTCTCTGATCCCAACCTGCTCATCTCTCCCAACGCTGAGTTGTGTTGGCTTGAAGCCTGCTGAGAAGCAGGCTCGGTGCAGCACAGTGCTGGGATGCACCAAGCAGCACCCCTGGGGCAGCCCAGCAGTGCTGGCAATGGCAGCGCTGCTGCAATCTTACTTTCCTCAGGCTGGGGGAAGAAATGAGGCATTAGGACACATGGTGCGAGGAAGGGGAGCTGTTTGCTCTCTGATAGATGTGATATGCTTGCGGAATATTTATAAAGCTTTATTTGGGGCTTACTTTTGTCATTTTGATAATAACCGAACATCTGTATATTTTTTTCTTCCAATTCATATGCAGATACGCATGCAGCAGAGAGGTCTAACACAGCTAAAATCCCAGAAACTGGAGCCCTTGCAGTTTTGCCGTTTCATTCACTGCAAGCTCAAAATGTTTGTTAATGATGTCAGCACTCTGACATTTTTCTCTTTCCAGGACGCCAATTTACAGTTCAACATACGAGCAGGGATGTCGCAGGCGGTGGAGGGAGGGTGGAGGGAAAGGTGTTTCCCACCTCAGGGGGTGCGGTTTGCCCTCTGTGGGGCTGGTCTTGTCACTCCTCTTCTTAAAATTAATTCTCTTTTCAGATGTCTAAAAATCAAAGGGCTACTGAAGGAACTAAAGGCTATTAATTTTTCTCAGTTTTTAATTAGGTGAAGTTGCACTTTAGCCTTTTCCAGCCTGTGAGACTTCTGACAGTTTCCTTTGCTTATCTTTTGATCAAAATGGCAAGTGTCTGGTGTCACTGCTCCCAACTGGAATGAGAATGACTTCTGGCAGTAATCCTCGTGTCCCCAAGGACCTGCAACATTTCCATGTCATACTCCTCATCATGAGAATATAGTGCTGATGGCACAGATCTTCCCTTGAGTCGGCACTGTGGCTGGCACTGCTTGATACAAGAGAAGTTATCATGGGTACAGGATGGAATCACTTAAAGAGAAAATTTCTTCTTTAATCCCATCAGCCTGAAGTGATGATGCCCATACCTCTCTTCAGCTGAGCCCCTCATGGTCCACAATATGGGGAGCCACCCCTACTGCTCCCTACACTTGTGCTCCCCATCTCCTTCCAAAGGAAAAGGAGGTAAATAACATCAGATGGCAGTTTTGGGATGGTGAGTTCCACAGGTGTGTCTGTGGTGTGTGGGAGCGTGGAGGGTAAATGTTTTTATTATCACTTTTACCTTTACTTTCAGCCTAGGTTGTCTGTTGCCATGTTCCTCTCTGTTGTCAGGGTCACATAGACCTCTTGTGTTGCCACTCATCTCAGAATGCTTCCCGCTTAACTAGATTTTCTCTTTACTGAACAAATACAAGTGCTCTACTTAATACCTGTCTTTTCACACAGGTTATTTCTAACATCTTCTAACACTGTTTTCCTAGTCAAGAATAAAGATAACATTGTGCCATAACTTTTGCAGTCCCAATTTACCCATCCGTTCATGGACGTTTTGCATCAGGAGAGGCTGAGATAATCCACAGTATTACTATGCTTGCAATTAATTCCCCACGACCGATGTTCTTTCTGGTTTGTAGTGCCACACATTTGTCAGCGTTAGATTTTATCTGCCACTGTGCTTCCCATTTGTCTACTGGTGGGATTCTTTACAGGCACTTCCAACCTCTATTAT
>JANHGO010000037.1:25548033-25574364 GCA_024606505.1 Aquila spilogaster
TCCCACTGGGTGGGGGGGGAGTGAGTGAGCGGCTGCGTGGTGCTTAGTTGCTGGCTGGGGTTAAACCACGACACCTGGCCTGGCAATATTGTTGAGAGGAAGCTCTGTGCTGCCATCGATAGATGTCTGTATGCGGAAAGTCTTGTGATATGGAGCTAGCTTACATGTCCTTGCACTGTGTTTGCCATTGCTTAGGCACAACCGTATACTGGGAATCAAGGTTTAGCACTCTTACCACATTGCTTGCCACGACTGAATTTGAGTGCCTGAAGATATTTACTTCTTTTGATATGGTCACAAATGCAAGCAGAATGTCTACTAAGAATGTAAAACACATAGTGATAGTAACCCAAAAGAGATGGCTTATACAACAACCCTCCCCCCAGTTAATGCTGCACATCTTTTATAATGAATCTCCTCTTCTGCTTTTCTCTGCAACTAAGCTATGAATATCTTGAATTTCTAGAAAAAAAAAAACAAAAAAAAAAAACCAAAACAAAACTGGTCAACCCTGCAGTGTCCTTTGTTTACTATGAAAATCTTTATCCTTTAAGCTATCAAGTTCCAGCTGTTCCCAGAGTTCACTGTTGTGTCAGGAAGGAATTACTTTAACACTTTCATAAAGAAATACTTGCTCATCCAGACTGTTTAGTTTTGACTGTTGTTCAAGGGACATTGTCTCTTTGCCACCACTGGCTGTTTCTCTACCTCTTAAGCAGTCCACTGCCCACCATGAGCCATCCTCTCCCAGCCAATGTGATCGTGTGTGATTTTCATATTCAGTACCCTTACTGCCAGAGTTGGATCATACCCTCATGACCCATATAAGATCTGTTATCAATTTTCCCTGGCTATGAAATATAAATTATTACCAGACCTTAAAGCCTCTGCTACAGCAACTGTTTGAAGTCATGAATTTTTTTCCTTAAACAGTAGAAGCAAAGACATTACAGCAATTATTTTTATTCCGCAACATAAGTGGATTAGATTTATCACTGTTGGTTCAGGTCCCACAGTAAAGTAGGTTTATTTATTGTTAGCTTGGGTTAACAAAGGGAAGGAGGTGTCCACAATCCTTCCACACACATCTGTTAGATTTGAACATGGGAGCTCTGGTGCTTGCTTTTACTTCTTTGCCTGCCTCATTGCTCTCAGCCTGGAGAGTCAGAATAGTGCTGGTGGGAGAGTACAACCACTCCTCACAGAGTGAATCATGTTGGGCAAGCACACAACTGAATATGTAGTTGTGTCCTAACATAAAAATAAATGTGAGTATAGATGCTACAGAGATATTTGCTAAAGCCTTTTTTACAGAGATATGTAAAGGTGCATGTCCTATTCTTCCTAAGAATTAACAAATGTATTGGGCTCTTCGACAGTTCAACCAAAATGTATTTTTTCTACTTTTAGATTGATAGGTTGGGCTTGGGTGTCTGCTGCCATGGGGAAAGGAGAGGTAGGGGTACGGGACTGAGCTGGGATGCCGGAGGAAGACACTGCAGAATCAGACTTGCCGTCCCTGCTGCCGACAAACAGTTCAGGGTAATAATTGCTGTAGTTTCTGTTCCTTCTTCTCCTCCCTGTAGCAATAGCTCGTACCCTGACCCCTCCTCAGGAGCATCAGCGCAATCTGTCTGGCTGCCCAGGGGTCTGGCCCGGGCAGCAGAGAGAGGAGAGCCCTGGGCTGCTCTGCTGCCCCAGCAACTCCCGATGCCTTGAGCTGCTAACTGGTGAACTGTTCAGCTAGCTGCAGGGGGGTCCAGTGGGTGCTGGCAGGTTCAGAAAGGCTGGGGAGATGGCAGGTGGAAGCAGTCAGACGTGCTGTTTCTGCCTCTGTGCTACTGTATGCTCTCCTAATGGGGATCTCACAAAGCGACGCAGGTCTCGAGACTCTTAGCTGCGTGGATCCTGAAGGAGCTGAATGGGTGAACTAAAATTGGGTGCCTGCATTTTAGTTTGTTAATCAAACTCTTTTTTTTTTTCCCCCCCCCAAAAGAAACAGGGTTTTCTCTGGAAGCCAGACCAAAGCCTGTTTGAGTAGTGCATTTATATTAGGTTTAACTGGTTAGCCTTCGCAGTCTCATAGGATATGTTGTTAATTTCCTGCCCAAAATGCCTGTGTGATGTTGTGGCATGTTTTTAAGCAGCAGATATTTTCACAGAAGATGCACTGGTGCTTCTACAATGAGCGTACATCTGATTTGCAAAGTAAGTACCCTGAGATCCTCCACATTCCTCATGGGAGATATTCTTTGCCTTGCATTTCTCTAAGGTTGGTGGATTCATTAAAAATCCTGGGAAGTTCTACATAATGATTTTGTAGCAATGACTGCTGATTTTCATAACTTTTTAGTATGTCAGTTAATTCTTGCCTCATGACAGGTCAGTTCTTTCACAACAGAGTTTTCCATCATTGGCTTGACATCCAAGCATCGACAGTCTGCTATTTAAAAGCAAACAGTGTCTAAGACACCATACATAATTATTTTCAAAGTCATACGGTCATTCTTCTGCAATCAAGAGATCCTACGAATTTGCCTATTATAGGCACAAGAAATAATGATCAGAACAAAATTTCTGAGGTTTTGTATAATAATGTTTTGTTCTTCATTTTTAGAACTAGAAAAAACCCACAGCCAACACCAGTTAACAAATAATCCACTTTCAACTATGAACTATAATTCATGGATCAACGGGGACATAATGTTATGATGAAGTGTTGAAAAGTATTGTATATGATCTGTTGGCTGTATTTAACACTACAGCTGAATTATTTAAATTTGAAAGAAAAAATTAGCATTTTACAACTATTTTCTATGGACAATGATTTGTCCTTTCTGTGTGAAGCACCTTCATCTTAAGTGCAGCAAACTTTACAAACCAGCTAGGGTACACAGCAATTTTGCTGCGTACGTTTACACGGAGACACTGAGGCACACCCAACCTGGGTGAAACCTGGATATGAAAGAGTCGCCGTTGGAGCTCAGAACAGAGTCCCAGACTCCCCATTCTCCATTGACAACATACGATACTGGACTACAATCAGTTTTGCTGTGTTTAGTATGCATTCCACATCCTCAGGATGGCATGGCATCTCTGATGTGAGAGCTTAAATCTTCCAAGCAAATATTTATGTAAGAAACATTAGCAATTTAACTGTGATACTGAGAGGAATAGTAGTTTGGGTTTCTATTTCCTTAGAAAAAGACCAAGGACCAAACTCTTACCAGATTAAATAAAACCCACTTTCTTCTTTGGTTTTATGCTGTTGTCTGGGAAGAATTCATAGAGGGATTTGGCCTGTTTTCTGAATCATGAGCGTCTTTGAGGTTTACACATTGCTCTTATTCCACCCTCCTCTCAGCTAAGTGGAAACTTGATTTCCATGATGCCTTTCATCTTCCTGAACAAATAGCAGTCTCTTCTGTTGTCCTCTGTAGTTTTCCCACCTGATTTCTTTCTGTCTTGAGCGGCTGAGAAAACCAGATATGCCATTTCTGATTCAGCAGGGGTCTCATTTATGCTGTGTTCACCCACTTCCCTTGGTTGTTTTGTAAACAAAAACTTCCTTTGGCCTATCTTCAGTTCTGGCTGTCTGTATTAAAGACTCTAATTCTTCTTTCATTTACAATAGCACACGCTTGTTATCCTTCACAGGACAATATTGTCTCTTAATCTGAAAGAGCTCATACGCTCCCTATCTGCAGTAATTTCAGAGTTTCCGCAATGCCTGGAGACTTCTTCAATGCAAACTTTGTAGCTGGCCCATCCCTTTGCTGTGCTGCTCTTTAAGTTCCCGTTGTCTGCTGGGACACACAGAGGCCTCCTTCTGCTGTCACCCCACTTTCACACCCTTCTCTCTGTGACTTTGCAGCAAGAATTCCCATTTATTCTGCTGGGAGACCAGAGTCCTTACCGGAATGGAGATTGTGAAGATTGCCCTTTCAGCCCCAAACTCTACACAGACCGATGAGAAAAGCAATTTGGCTTCTGTCTATGCCAAACAAGTACTAAGCTTGAAGATGCATACAATGAAACATGGTGTTGAAGTGCATAAGGGCTTTCGGAGGTGGATGTTTGCTAGTGCTGGAGACTGGCCAGCTTAGGCTGCAGCTCTGCTTCTGGCAGTGTTTCGTTCTTCGCGTACCATGTGCTCTGCGCTGAAGCTGAAGGCACTCAAAGGGCCAGCACTAGTGCCTGTGGGATTATCTGTCCTGCTTTGGGGAAACCGAGACTTTCCATTAGTTTAGCCTCTCTTAGTTAAGCCTAACCTCCAAAATCCCAAATCAAATGTATCGGAAAACTAACAAGGTATTTGCTCCATGTGTGATACTCACTCTGCCCTGTGGGTTCTCTCTCTCCTCCACCCGCTGCATAGTGCCAGGGTTTAGAAAGTAAGCTGCCCGGGGAGAGTGTCCAGGTATCCAGAAGAGCAGCAAGAGGAGAGGAAAAGGGTCCTAATCCCACCTCTTCCTTTGACACCACCAAAACAGCCATCTAATAATAGTTTTTATGTCACTCCTTGGCCATGAAAGAGTCCAAAGCTTTTCAAGATACATGTTACCCTGAGGTGAAAAACGATAGTCCGTTGTTTTCTGTTTAAAGATCTTCTCATCATCAAAACTATTGCAAAATCTGATTTCTCTGTTATTTTCTTGGGATTGTTAATAGAGTAAAATTTTAACAGTATAGCTTCTTTCACCTTTTAGGGGTCCCAAAAGCTCTACAAACAGCATACGGGAATTGCTTCACTCTGTGCCGAGTTGCAGTCATCTCCAGACTGAAATACAGCAATGATTTAGCATTGCTATATAAATTTTTAGAGAGAACATTATGAGAAATGTCATTTGCAGTAGAACTGCAAGGGGGAATTTGGTCTGCAGGATGTAAATTTCTGGTTGGAGTCTGATGAGGATAGCTGAGCAAACAGTCTCGTAAAGCAGCAGTGTGGGATTGTCAGTGTTTCCGATCTCATTGCGTCTTGTCCAGCAGCAACGTCCCCCAGCATCGTGCTGCTGTGTCTGCTTAGCTCTGACTCAGAAAGGAGAATGTCACCTACTGAGTCACCTGTCATCTTGGGTTTCGCTGGAAATTTTTAATGCATGCGGAGAGACCAGAGTCAATCCAAACTGCTTTGTGAATGAGCCTAATGCAAGATTTACTAGGCAGAAGCAGGACTGGATCGCGTCTGCAAGGCTCCCTTTCCGAAGCAGACCTCTGCAGCCTGAGCCGGTCTCCCCTCGCCCTCCAGCTGCCTTTTCTCTTCAGGACCTGTTTTGTCTGACCAGAGCTACTCGCTTTAATTTAGGTGGTGTGGAAGGAACATGTCGCTGCTCAGCAACTCGCTGAAGGCTGTGATCTACTATCATTATTTCATTTCAGTGCCTCATCAGCTCCTGATGTGCTGGTTGATACATTAGTAATGTTTTTTGCATGCATTTATCACTCCCAGGTGTCATGCAAATGTTATGGGGACTGCAGCTGGTTTGCAAACCAGGTAGCAGTGCTGAGGCTAGACTTCTCAAGCAGAGACGACTGCAAAGCAGGATTTAATCTTAGCCACAGGCTGCAACCATGACTATTAGGTTAGATATCAAAAAGGTCAGTACTTTTGAGATCAAGGCTGTGGCCAAATGACAAGCCACGGAATGTGTGCAGTGAAGGATCCTGGGGAACTTAGGGACTTGTATACATTGGCTGCTTAAACCCAAGGCCACTATTGATTGTTAATGTAAATTCACTATTATTATAGCTTTGCACAGGAAGTGTTATTTTTAAAATACTAAATTCTAGTCATTTGGCCTAAAATCTCTCTCACTGTCAATGAATGCTAGATTCAGTGGATAATTACACTAATTTATTTCCAATAAATTTCAAATTAAAATGATATACTGTGGAGAAACCTGATTGAAAATCTTGCTGTTCTGTTCCTCACTTGAAAACTTGTTTGCAATTAGTCAAGCTGTCAGATACCTAGGGAATGTGTTTATTTATTTATTTTTACTGAAGGAGGGGGGGAGAAAAGCTATTTCTGTAACCATGTGGGAAAGCCTCTGGTAATCCTTTTTGTGCAGGCAAGATTTCAGAATATAGAGATCATAGTTCACCACGAGATAGCTCCTATATTTTGCTTTAGTATGTTGCTTTCTAGCGGTACTAGCGTTAATCACAGGCTATTTAATAGGTGCAAGTCCTAAAATATGAAACCAGATGCCTGAAATTAGGTGTAGGGTGTAATCTTTAAATCCTTTCTCCCTTCCTCCTCTCCCCAGAGCCACGAGCGTGGATTTTACTTCGCCTTCACCTTCTTGGGGCTCTCAGCTCCGGCTGACACCGAGCAGGGACTTTGTGTCGTACCACCGCCAGAGCAGCAGAGCAAGGAGCTACGCTGCACTCCTTGTCTCTTGGCCACAACATTTATCCAGAAAGTTAGAAACTGAGGTGCACCTTTTTTTCCAGGAAAGTGCTCCAGCTGCCTGCTGGGTGTTTCCCCAGGAAGGGAAGCCCTGTCCCTGCTCATCAGGGCTGCACCAGCTGCAGCGACCGGAGACGGAAGATTGTAAGGGTGAGCAAGACTTTTTCACCTTGTGGGCAAGAAACAAACTTGGCAGGCAGAAGGGGTTATGCTGCATTTCATTGCCTGTTGATACATAACTTCTAATGTAGTTTCTTTCATGCGAAAATACAGAAGCAGTTCTGGGAAGGGCACAGCATTCCCTCCTTCCCACCAGTGAGTTAACCACAGAAGTACTGAAGTGTTTTTCTCCCCCCATCCCCTTCCTTGTTACTGAATTGTTTTTTCTCCTTTTTTTTCTCTGTTCCTCCTCGTGCTGTATCTTTGCACCTGGCCTTGCTGAGGGATCACTTTATAGAAAGCTTTTGTATAGCAGTCTTGAGTAAAGTTTAAGCTAGAAATTTTCAAAAGCACAAAAAGCAGAGGGATGTTTTAGGCCACGGTCAAATAAACACTGCCCATGCTGGTTGAAATATTATTGCCCTGTGTTATCTGCTGCTGCCCCTAAAAGTCACAAAAGACAGGGTATAGTCTGAGGTGGTTCCCAATTCATTGGAAGCCAGCAGGGTTAGCTCAGACCAGCAATGCAAAGTGTTCAAGCATGTGGAAGCCTCCTAGGGTCAGGGCAGCCTTCTAGAGCACCAGATCCTGTATGAAGTTATGGAAAGGGCTATCACTTAGTACAAGAAGCTTCTGTTCTGGAAATGAGATTAAAACATATAAATAAACCAAAATACAAGTGAAAAGAAGGGAGGGAGAAGATGGACTGACAAACTGCAGGAATCTTATTGTACAACAATCTAGAAAGCAGCAAATAGCAGAAAAGTCATGGACTTTCACTGTCCTAATAACATTAATGAGAAAATGCTGATAGCAGTTGCAATGATTTTAAATTTGTGGCAACATGGCCAAACATTATCTGATATTTAAGAAGTGGGCTATGTAAGCTTGCTTAGTTTTAGCGCTAGAAATGATTTTTTCCTACTGCATACCAACAGAAAAGGAGCTATAGATATATTCCCTGGCAAAATCACCCCTCTGAAGGCATGATATCGTTCTGAATTGCGGAATGAGCTCCTTAAAGTAAATGGGCCATTAGTGATTGAATTCAATCATCCAGACGATAGCTCTAGCTGGCATCGGGGCCGAGTGCAGAATGACAGATTTTACTCTGTGTTGTGGGCAGTCATCAAGAGCTCTCCAGAGACAAAGTACAAAGAAGGTACTTGCTGGGTCAACCTGAGAGGTGGCTGCATCATGCATAGGTATGTGCTAGACAGCTCGGATGCTATCAGGTGTGATGCTGCAGCAAGCGTGCTGGCTTTCCTGCACACCACAGCAGCCGTTTGGGACCTGTGCACAAACTGGCAGTGGGGAGGAGAGGAAGAAGCAGTCTCCCATATTACTGCATTTTTGCTGTTATCTCAGCCCTCTTGGAGTCAGTCACCTCTGCATGGGAAGCGACCGCACCGCTGGTGCTGGGATCACGATGACCTGAGCTCTTCCTTCACACGCTTGGTGCTCGGTCAGTGCGTGCCTACAGCATCGCCTACGGCAGACCCACCCGTCTGCCCTGTGACTTCTCCCTAGGACACAGCTGCCCTCTTATTTCTATCAGTTTGTTTGTCTGCACAGTCTTGATTCATTGACGCAGGTGAAAAAAACCCCCACCTTTTCATAGTATGGTTATTTTGTTTTTAAGCCAGACCCCCTCACTCAGCTCACTTAGCCGGTGCAGGCAGGCACGACTGCAAGGACAGGAGGTACTGGGAGAGAGCAGCAGCAATCAGGGGATCTGTGGGGAAACAAAGCAGCTCCAGGCAGTGCCCTCCTGCCTCCAGGTTATTTCATCAGCCCCAGATCAGCAGCAGACAGGTTATTTCATCTACCTGGAGACATGGATTGATGTGTCTTGGGGGATGTGCCGCAGGAGGGGAGAAGTTTGAGATTACTTACCTCTCTGACTGTTTCTGTGATAACGTGCTGCAGAATCAGGGTGATGGCTGATTAAAAAACATGGTAATTTGAGAGATCTGCTGGACATCTGCAAAAATTCACATGGTTATCTGTGTCTGAAGAGGGGCAGCTAACTTTACAAGGAGAGCATCAAATTAAAAACTGCTAGGAACTAAACCCACCTGCTCCCTACATAGCAGACACACAGACACACGCAGACACTTGTTCTGCCTAAAGGGTAAACACAAGGCTCTCGTCTCTCGAAGGTGCGAATCTTAAAAGCGGTAACTTAGTGGAGGAGGTGCTGGGAAACCAACATGTAACTAGTGCTGGTGGCGTCCTAAATTCACAGTTTATAGCTGTGATGTTGACATTGACATAGGTAGGCTATAAACGTATTCAGAGCCTACCTTATTGTGTTGGTAAGTTTCACATTATCCATTTTCTTCAGTTTGAACACACAGGCCAGCTGGCCTTCCTGGCCCACTCCCATGTCTTTTTTTTAATTTGACAGGGAAATGGTTCAATTAATTTAAAAAATATGATTTGATGTAAAACCTTACTTTATCTCTATTGCTTTACAGTGTCCATTTAGACAGCCATAGGCATTTCAGTCCAACAGATTTGCATAGGAAGCTTATATAGGAAAAAGAACAAGCTGGCCCTAAAAAGCTACCATTTCACCACAGAAACCTTCAGGTTTTCTTTGCAGGCAACAAATTGCCCTGTGTGGACAATAACTGTTTCACAAATGTAGTTCTGCGTTGTCCTCCATAGGCAGCCTCCCTTCGTAGGCGTGATTGTAGGATAACGTGCTGGAATGAAGTCTGGCTTGGGCTTCCAGGTCTTTGATTAGAAGAAACTTGAAGGATTGAGCTGGATCAATAGAGTCAGTTTTAATTAGGACGTAATAGTGAGTGTCAAAAGCTGCCAGACTCTGACTCAAACTGCATAAGAGAGGATCAGGAGCCAACCTCAAAGGTGAGCAAAAGAGCGTGTCTATAGAAGACAGGGATTTTGAGGGAAGTGAGAACATCACTGATAAGGTTTAGGAAAAACCAAACAGCAGGAAAGTAGGCAGCTCACGAACTGGGGTCTTTGCACAAAAATGACAATAAGCATTTTTCCCAAGTTGTTCTGTAGATGCTGAGTATATTACCAGTGAAATCAGTTGCACCTCGGTCTGGATCCTTTTCTTGGTGCAAAGTGACTGCCTTCAGGTTATATTCATTTAAGAAGGCAGAAACATTAGATAGTGCCAAAACATGAACTGAATTTTGATAAGCATTTGCTTTTAAAAGGTTATACAGAATTTGATTGCAATCAGCAGCTCAGAGTATGCTAGTCATTTTCAGACACCTTCCATATGCTTTGGTATTTGGCTGTAGGTACATGCACAGTCAGAATTTTAGTAAGTAATTTAGATGTTCATACACAACTTTTCAGAGCCTGATTTCAGTCCATCTCCTTGATTAAAGCCCATGTATTTCACTATTCATTAACTCAGTTCAATAGTAATGCCAAAGCTTTGCCTTTTGGCGTATTTCTCTGGTTATCATGTGGCTTTTCTGGCAGAAAATTTGTGCAACCCTTTGTAAAATATATGTTGAAATATTAACTCATGTTTCCTTTTTGTCACGTGGAATCAGAATCTGTCACATGTGCACTTGGAATATTATTTCTTTTAACAAATATTTTCATTTCTTTTAATAATAAAGCTATGATTCTACATGGCAGTATTGGGACCTTATTTACTTAATATTCTGTTAGCCCTTAAAGTTCTGCCAGAATAAAACCACACCTTTATTTGCCATTATAACTAACTATTTGAAAACTAGATCAGAGTTTGGGTGCTTGCCCCTGATAAGAAAATAAATAGGTGATTAAGCAAAAGGCAAATGCCTTCAAAGGCTCGGGAATTTTGTTATCTTACTTTACAAAACGGTAAGAGAAATCAAGCAGCCTGATGGGCTCCCAGCCAAATGGTTATCATATTATAACCACATGGGTCAAATTGTTTGCCTAATCACTTTATATTCAAACATACACACACAGAATAAAAATTTTCCAGTTTAGAGGAAAATTATCTTAAATGTCTCAGAATAGTCCATATTTATCCCTTTCAATGTAGTGGGTGTTTCATGACGTATTTTGATATTTGGCTGTGGACACGTATCTTTTCATAGCTGCAGCTATGCTGCCTTGAAGAAGTTCTTGCCCTTTAGCTTATTCTCAAGTACTTATCACTGCCACTCTTTTGGAGATGGCAACTTCAAATCTGCTGGTGGAGCTACTTGTTAAACTCTACCCATTTCAGTCAAGATAAGCTAGGTTAACAAAGACCGAATATTTAAACTGAGACAAGTCTAATGAATTAGATTAGCTTGAAGGAAAGAAGCAAGGCAATTGTATTGCAAATATCCATCTGTCTTGCCAAAAACTTCTGAATCCTTCAACCAGACCTGACAGAGAGCCTGAAGAGTCAAGCTCTCTGAAATTTTGTGGCTAGATATTAACTAGTTCATACTCTCCCTTTTTTCTCTGCTGATTTGAAAGAAAAAGAAAACTTTAACAGTATGTTTAAGTGAAATAGGGAGAACCTTTCAGGAGCACATTTTCAGATTTAAGGGGGGAGGGGGGGAAGGTACTAAACCAAGTAACAGAATAACAGCAAATGGAAAAGGCTCATCATAAGCTTAATTCAGTCAAATTACTCTCTGGTGCCAACAGTGAGCCAGAGACAGCAGTAACAGGGATAAGAACAAAGTTATCTCAGGAACCTCAGAATCCAAGTAACAGGAGGAGGAGAAGGGGAATTATCATCCATTCTTGCAAAAGACTATATGTTTTCTTCTCAGGAAAAAAAAAAAAAGAAGGAAAGGAAAAGTCAATAGAAGGAAAAGTAGCATCAGTATGAATGCTTGAAGCAAGAGCTATATCCGGGAAGTTAACAATGTGCAATGCCTGATATCGTCTGCTTAAACTTTATAGACAGTCTGCAGAAGCCTGCCGATGGGAGCTCACCGCTGCACAAGGCCCTGGGGTTCTTTCCAGCAATAATATGTTCTGAGTTTTTCCTCTAATTTTTCAAACAAGAAGTATAGAGGGCAAAAAGGCAGCAAACAGCTGTTGTAGCATGGCAGATGATATTTATATTTTTTTTTTGATTCTGAATGATAATGGCAAAGGGCTAAATCCTGCCCTTTTTTACACCAGTGTTTAGATCCCATCAGAGTCAGCTCAGCATTATGAATAAAACTTAACTCTCCTCTTCCAAGTTAGCAAAATTTGTTTTGCGTTGTTAGTCAAACAGGGTAGAGGTTAGTAGGGTTTAGAAGAGAAAGGGAAGAGGAGGCTGGGAAACCACAGGGCAGGGACTGGCTGAGTTTCCAAAGGGGAGGTAAGAAGGACAAATTGAAGTTTGGGGTCTTTATCCTATCTTACTCCCTCCTTGCTGCACACACACTTTCAAGATTCACAGATCTGCACCATACCCTTCACTGCATCTGCCTATAGCCATACTTAAATCACTCTCCTGGAAAAAACTCCATATACTATCTACCCTGCCTCCATTCTCACTGCAGCTGCCACCAGCTCTCACCTAAGTCTGGAAAAGGGACAGATCTAGGGTCACTCATGCTGTAGAATAGGAAAAGGATGGGCTGTACCTGATAAACCTGGCTGAGCGATTGCTACTCCTGCAGAATTTCCTTGAAGGGTGCTCAGTGTGACTTCCCAGACTCCACCTGTAAGGGCAGCAGCAGCAGCAAGTCTAAGAAAGAGTTTGGGACTGGTCATTCAGGAGACTTATGGTGAAGGCAAAGTAGAGCTTGCTAAAGTAAATAGGGGGTGGCATCACAAAGACAAAAAAAGCGGGGGAGTAGATTTTATGCATTGTAAGATTGGTTGGTAACAGAAATTACTTGTGCCCCGTGGGAGGATTTGGGGCATTTGTTCATTCACTTTTTACATCCTAGTATCATGGAAGTGTTCCTATTTGTAGTAGAAAATGTCTCAGTATAAATTAAAAATGTAACACTTATTCACTAGGCTAAAGATAATGGAGAACATTTAACCTGAAACTTCCCAAGCAATAGAAAAGAAGATGGAGAATTTTAAATGGACTTGCAGGAGGAAAACTGGGGGAATGCTGGGGTCATACGGTCAATTTTTCAATTTTGGGATTGATGATTAAAAAAAAAAAACCAAAACTAACTAATAGATGATGCGAGGTGCCTCATTCATTCCGAAGAACTCTGGAAGACCCAGAGTAAATCCTTGGAGGTCAAGCGAAGGAAATGTCTCAGTTCCAGCTGACCTCCCGCAACGCTCAAAACCCATCATGTTGTACTTGTTCTGAGCTACTATTCTTACTTTTTGCTGAGAAAGACTTACTGGAAGATATAGTCTCCAGTTGGATTATTTGGATCCAATTCACTTTTCTTAAATGTAACAGTTGAAAGTGAACCACAGTTTACTGTGAACCGTTGAATTAATTAAAATTTGAAACTTGAGCAGGCCCTGACTGAAGGTGGATAACCATGTACACATAATTTCTTTTATTTCCCCCTGACCAATTCCCAACAAATCTAAAAAAAGCAGCAAACATCATTAACAAGCTTTACTTCACCTCGATATTCCCAGGCTCACATTTGGTTGGGCTTTCACCTATCTTGCCCTGTTTCGCCTATATCCTTGACATTGATTTGAGCCACTTTCAGTGAAGTATGGATTGAAACATCTTAACAACTGAATGTTTTTACTTGTGCCTCTAAGTTAAGAATGTAGATTAATTTCTTAGATTAATATGAAGGCTGTTCACCCTAGTCCCGTGTCCCTGAAGGGAGAAATGGTAGTACGGTCCACATGGATGCCTGGAAATCTCAGTGAGAGTTTAGGATATGGAATATGAGAAGGGACAGTCAGCTGGACCACTATTTTCAGCTTCGAGGAGAGGAATACAGACAAAGGATCCACACCTATAAGTATGTTTATATGGTCCCAGCCAGAAGCAGTGCCTTGGCTTTGGAAACTTAAAGCAGGCAAGCAAATTGGACTAGGACCAACAGTCACCTCAGTGCTATTCGAGTTGGGGAAGCCTAGCACTAACAAAAGCACAAGAAATCCAGTGTTCTGTGACAGGCCACTTAACTGATTAATTATAACACATCCTAGGTTAGTTCCTTGCAATTATAATTACTATATCATTACACGTAACTGTAATTTTGATGTTGCATTAAGTGTTTTATGTAATGTTATATCGTTACTGCAATATGCGTGTGCTTTATAAAGATTTATACATTCATCAAGGTCCCACACATGCGAGGGGTCGGCCGGGAGGTGTGGGCCAGGATTCGCAGCCGGGGTGGGAGCTGTCGAGCCTGCCCGTAAGGAAGGAGCAACGGGAGGGTGAAACCTGGGCTTGCCGGTGGAGGCAATCATGGTACGGCAAGAACCGTAAGCACAGGGAAACTATCGAGAAGGGGAAATGTATGCACAAACAGCTGAAGTAGAGGTCACCACTGCAGGACTCTATGGCTGAAATTGTAGCTCTTTGGAAATCAGCATGAAATTTGCCCTTGAATTCAATGTAGCAAGAATGTCCCCCTTTCTTATCAATACTACTTTGTTTGCCTGCTAAAAGAGAAAAAGTGCTGTTAGGTTTTGCTAAGTTTTGTATTTCTACTTTTCAAATCTTCAGTAAATTATAAAAACAAACAACAAAAATTTTAATTGAAAACACAAGAGGTTGCTGAGTGACTGGCCATACATCCATCACACCCTTTACAAAAGCTAAGCACTGAAAAACAAAGAATGAGTAGACGATATAATAAATCCTTACACTTTGTCCATCATAAACAAATGCATTACTTCTATCAAGTGCAAAAACATTAATTCTCCATCGCAAAACAACTACACTATCTCATGAACAGTAGGCTTTTAATATACAATTTTCATTTTGCCATCTGATATTTTTAAGCGACAGCATTGATAAGGGAGCCTCCATTAATAAGCTTTGTTTAAATAATTTCATTCTTTCAGAATGTTTTTGAATTTGTAATTAACAGGAAGACCTTGATAACAGAATGGGTCAGGTCCTTGCCAAGAATAGGTAGAAACCAGATGTTTCAAGTGAGAACCATTTTTTGTTACTTACACTTTCCTTTTTTAACTAGAAGGTTTATAGGAACAAAAGATGCTAATCTTGGAGTATTGGACAGTTTGTTTCAAGAGATTATTGAACTTTTCTCTGCTTTTCTTTTTGTCTGACCTAAGAATTTCGATACCCAAGGTTATATCAAGACATAGCTGTTTTAAGTATGAGTGTATGTCTGTAATGCTGTGATTACCTGTAAGACGCCCCACATTTTTGTCTTATTTGTCTGACAAATCTCTCTCCTAACTCAGGAAAAAGAAAATTATGCAAAATTTTAACTGTCACTTATATCTAAATTTTTCATTTTTGTGGTTACCAACAGGAACAGAATGTTTTGTTGTTTGAACAAATCCCTAGAGACTGAGATAAAATACTTCCAAAAGGATATGAATTGTTCCTATTAATCTCAATGGCATGTTAACTGTGATATAAAGTAAATTGGGTACTGCTGTTTAGCCTTTCTTACATAAGAACATAGTTAAAAAGTGTCTATCAACTAAACTGATAGATATAAACTGAAAAATGAATGAACAAAGGACACAATTATACCACTATCTGTGGAACTCATCCACACATGGCTTCAGCACACAAGAGGAGACTAAAGAACAAAAGAGGATTAAAAGATGAGGTACACATATATAAAAAAAGGGAAAAGTCACCACTGACACAAATGTGAGACAGAAAAAAAATCACATAATTATCCAGTAGAAGGGCTTTACATTTATTTTTCAAGTTGTTCTGATGCCTGAAGTATTAGCTAGGACCAATACAAGTTGCATAGATGAGAATACCTGTATATGAAAATTCAAACTATATTTTTAAAAAGTAAGAGACCTATATGGAAATGGAGGTTAACCTGTCCCAGGGTTTAAGTCCCAAGAAATTCTGATGACAGCCTCTAACTACCAAAATTGCTCAGCTGAAGGATGAACAAGTATTTTCACAGAACCAAAGAAGCTACTCTGTCTTTAAGGTGGAATCTGCTTTGCAAGCTTGACTACATAAAAGTTGTCCAGAATGATTTCTAATTTTTAATGTTTGTCAAGAGTTTTTGATTAAAAGCTTGTTGGCCTCATCAGCAAGAGAAAATCATAGCAGCTTTTGCACTATAGGAAAATCATAAAAATTTTGTGGAAACTAATGTGAAAACTTTCCAGGTTAAAAAAGGGATCTTCTTAATCTGCATAAATTATTCATTCAAACCTGATGACATAACAAACTTATCAAGGCAATGACACTTTTCTGCAGTTGAGAACTCAAGGTCAGACTCCAGATTCTCTGTTTGGCTCTGCTACTTAGGTAATGATCTATGAAATAAAACTTGTAAAGAATAAAGTTAACAATATAGTGAAGTAATTTATTGAAATACTCTCTCCTGCTCTCCCCCTTGAAGGGCTACACTCATGAATAGGTCTTTTTAGATGGTGTACCTATTTGTGTCACATAAAAACATTTAACAGGGTGAATAAAAATGGTCCTGAGACTACAGGAAACCTGTGATATCTCCAGCTTTCCAGAGCATATGGAAGTTATAACCCTTTGTCCTTTACCTCTACCCTTGTGATTGATATTTCATTAATGCAACAGGACTTGTATAGCGGTGTATTTTATGTTACAAGGGTATCATTTTGCATAATTTTAAATGACAGGATAGCATTACATCTTTGTGTCACATGTATTGAAATTTAGAGGACTTCTTCATCTTGTGAAGACTTCAGAGATAATGTAGAAGCAGGGAGATGGATGACAACATTGAGCTGGCTCACAGATAATTTTTGAGTACCCACCTCTAATCATGAAATTCAACACGCTGAGTTAAGTGCCCAACCCCCCAAGGTTGAGACAATTCAGTTCTCCAGGTGAGTAAATACAACAGCTGAATATAAAGAGTTCTTTCAATTGAGTAAGAGGCACCTCTACACCCAATGGGAGTGGCAAACAGAGGAGCCTCTGAATGTGGTTCCTGAACAGGTGTCTTAAATTAGTTTTTGGATATGAGCATCCATGATGGACCGTTGACCTCTTGTTTGTCTCATGTTCTGGTTACCACAAGACGAAAAGCAGAGACTCCAGTTATATTATGTTATTGCATATGATTTGAAAAACAGTCTCACAACCTGCAGAATTCAAGGTGACTATGTAAGCCTGAAACCATTTTTAAAGTAAGAAACAATTGTTTTTGAAGGTCTGTCACAGAAGCGAAACGTTTCACTCCACAGATCTATATACTGCATACACTGCCTTGTGTTTCATGTTGATCATTTCTCCAGATGCTTTAACAACCCCCGGGATGTTAATAATTCTACCCTAGGACTCAAAGAATTGGGATGAGTTTTAATATTCCGCCTTGCTCCTTTGAAATTCTTACTCTGCTATTTCCTAGATTTGGTTGCCTTTTCTTTTCCTCATTAACCTTTGGTATATACTGAAGCATATTACTGATACTGGCAATTCAGTGCCAGAGGATTCCCCATTGGCAAAACTACTCATCTAAAGTAAATGGAAGTCATTCCCCTCATATAGAATGTTTTTAAAAGTAGAGATATTGATTATCATGCTTTCAAGATCGATAGAATAAGACAAAAGAACAGGGACTGACAGAAAATACTTGGAAAATAGGCACTTAGTGGTCTACGTGTTTGTTTTCAAAATATTCTGATCACCCCAGATATATCAGTAATTCTGATAAATTGATTTCATTGCTTCTGAATTTCCCATTGTAAGCTATTCAGTGGATACAATGTAGGGCTCTAGAAACAAATGTGTTTTTCGAGGCAATCGCAATATGTAACCAACATTTCTTTGTTGGCAGATTAAATCCTCTTCCCCCTCCCCAAATGATTACAACACTTATAAGGGTAATGGAGTCCTCCGAGGACCGTTAGGAGTTCTCCAGGCCTCAAAGCATCCTGCCTATATTAGTAATTAACACACCTTCCTTTTGGGGGATCAAGCACTTGTATCTATTTTCCTGACTTTGGGAGAATACAATCCACATGTCAGGGCCATAGAGATGAAGCACAAAGCATGTTCTTTCCTCCCCTCCTTAAAAATCTCTTGTATCCCCACAAATTAGTTTCTTTTGTGGCCGCTTACGCTAAACCAGCAATGTCTGTCCATCTTTTGGACTTGCCCTACCCATCTGGAGGTGTGGATAATTCCAGATGGCTTAAGTGTCTTCAGCTAAAGGAAAAAATGTCTCCATATCTTTTAGAAGACATGCATCTAAAATAACTCAAGGATCCAAAAACCTTCCAGTCTTCAGCCATTTTAAAACTGGAAAAGCTCCTCCCTAGATCAGCGCTGCTGGATACATCCTACTACTTGCTGCTGCACAGCGGTCCTGCCAGTTAGGCTGGCAGCACAGCAGGGCACAGAAACTGGGGTGCTGATCTTTTCTACAGGGGTGAGATTATAACAACACAACTGATTTGGGTGAAGATTTCAACTCTAGACCTCCCCGGTTGGTCAGAACCATGTCATGTCAGCAATATTCTGGTAGCCCGGTGCTCCTTTTGCAATTTTGTGCCACAATCCTATCAATTAACTCTAGCCCTAGCAATTTTAGTACTGAAGGTCATTCAGTCTGGTTTGGTAACAGCAGCTGCTAAAATCACAGGCACCCTTTGAACTAGGTTGCAAAAACTCTGGTCCCTTTTCAGGAGGTTGTCCCACCAGCGTTCAACTTGGCACAGTGATGGGAAATCAGGTCTCTTTAAGCTTGGAGCCAGAACTAAGACGGCTTTGTGCCTTGGAGCAAAAATGATGTCAAGGCAGGTGTCCCTGCCCTAGCTCTGCCTGTAGAAGAGGCTGATCTCCCTTTTCCAGCAAGGAATTGGAGCCATCATACAATCCCCCCTTGCTCTAGCAAGCTATATAACCGTTTGCTGTTGAAGCTTGATACTCTTTCGAGATAGGGAGATCCCAAATAGCAACTGGAGAGGAAAGCTGACAACAATGTGCTGTGAGATTGATTGATCTATCTATGTATCTATCCATCTTTTTTTTTTTTTTTCTTTCTGTGCCATTATTCTCCAGCCAGCCATGGCACCTTGCTCTGCTAGGAGTGCTAACTCTCCAGTTTTCTCTCCATCGGGGTTAACAGCATGCCTGCTAGCAGTTTTTGATCTTTCACAGGTGCTAACTACCCTTTACTTCTCAAGTTGCTCCGCTGATCAGCAATTTTGCGAGACCCGATGAAGACGCTGCGTGCTTGAGAGCTCCTGCGTTTTTCCTAGCTGGCTTTAAATTAAAAAAAAGAAAAAAAGGAAAAAAAGAAAAAGATATTTGCCTTCTCTTACCCCCTTGCCTCTCAGATGGACAGGGCGTACGGGAGCACGGAGGCGATGGCCGGGGAGCGGGTGCTGGGGCGGTGGGGATGCGCTGGAGGGATGCCTGTCACTTCTAATGACTTCTTCTGCAGCTATTTCTGTGTCTGAGCAGGATGGCCTGCAGGTGGCCCAGCAGCTAGCTGTCTCCCAGGCTGCCGGGGAGCTGCCTCTGTGTGTGACCTGAATTGCAGCGCCTGGGCTGTGAGCCCTGCTTTACATGCAGCCCGCGTAAGCAAGAGGCACAGAGCAGCCCTGCTGATATGGCTGTTGTATAGCAGTTATTGCTTCAACACATTTAGACGCAGCACCTCTGTAATTTGTCTCGACGTGATATCATCTTTTGTCTCAGCAAACTGACCCTTTTATCTGTCTTAGTTCTGCTTTCTCTAGCACTTCCCGTTGCCAGCAGTGACAACGGGCAACGGCACGGGAGGAAGAAATAGAATATTCAGATGGCGATAGCAGAAATAATAACTGACTTCAAAGTTATTCTCTGTTTTGAGTGTTCGCGGATTTCTTGTTGTGGGTTTTTTTAATTGAAGCATGTGCCTGCGTGTGAGAAACGCTGCCTGTATTACATGATTCCTCTCATTCAGCTATTTGAAAACTCCAGTGAATCTCACTTACGAAACGACATGCAAGGGCTAGACTGCAGCTCCTTTTTTAAAGCAGCACTTTGCATAATAGTTGCACTTTAAAATATTTGGGTGTATTCTCACAAGTATATATCTCTCCATATAGAGGCGTGCAAAATGGGATATTAGAGTAGGTACTGTTTTTTAATTGCCCTAATTGTCTTTGTGAGCTAATCGTTCCTTTGCACTTGCAGCGGAAATGCTGGGACTGATGTAGGTGGTGTCTTCCTGAAGGGAATTTTCTATCCCCTTCTGCTCAGGCCCCTTCCCCGATAGAGGAGTCATTGGAGAGCCGCAGACACCGACCCTCACACCGAGGAATTTCCCTTTTGCAGTACAGACAGTTTATTGTGGCCATGACAATGCAAACATTGCAAAATGAGATAACTTCAGTCATCTCTGCTTCCCTCTCCTGTTGACCCCGAGACATTATGTGGGAAATGAGAGGAGTTCCAGAAACCAAAGGAGAGCAGGCTTCACAATGACAATTGAAAAGCATTTTATTTAACAACTAAATCATGGAACACAGTAAGTAAATAAAGAATCATGCAATATAGATTTGCTGTGGAAAATTAATATGCAACAGTGATACAAAATACATAATGATAATGTGAATGTAGAGAGAAGAAAAGGCAAAAAACATGGAAGAAGATACTGAAGAACAAAATTAACATTATTTCAAAGAAACTAAGAAAGGAATCGCTCAGCTGAATTTTCACCTAACTTGTTCAGCAACTAAATTTCAAGGAAAGGTTGAACAAGGAATGCTGAACCCCCTTTTGGTTATCTTAGTCAATAAACAGAACTTTTCAATCTATACAAATTAATTGGATATAATCAATCCATGTTATCTCAGCTGAGCAAAGGCAAAAATTATCTTTGTTGGCTACTTGCCAGCCAAACTGCTTCTTTTTACCTAAAGTCCCACCTCATCTTTGTCTTGCACCTCTGACATTTCCTAATCCTATAACTTTCACTTAGCCTAATGCTAAATTGACCTAAACTGCCTGTAATAGTAACTCACATATGTTAAACTACTATTCATATTCTTACCCTGTTATATCTCTCATGTTTATCATATGTGACGTCCTATATTATCATAAATTAAATACTATACCTAGACTGACTAAAAGTATTAGGATTAAATGATAGGTCTATGCTGTTCCACAAAGAAGATTTTTAGGATTTAGGTTGGCGAGTATATTATAATAATAATAATAATAATAATAATAATAATAATAATAATAATAATAAAATATCACAGGCTTTACCACTTTTTTGGTTTGGGTTTTTTCCCCCTTCTCACTGTAAATTGGTAGTTTGCAGGTAGAATTTTAAAAGTGGTTCCATGGGCTCTTGTGGCACATTCTTCCTCCTTTTTTATTGAGGGTTTATGAGACATGTCAGAGCAGTTATCAGCAGGTTACAATAGTGTCAAGGGGATTGTCTTGAATAGTTTCTATGGACCTTTTTTCTTTCAACCATTCTCCAATAAAGTAGGGGCTGAAAATAATATGAAAATGGCTCAAATAAACAGGATTACTGTGATAAAAAGGGTTATGAATATTATATCACATAAGAAACTGTTAAGGGCTAATATTTCCGAATATTCATTTTAGGGGTTTGGAGGGGGGGGAGCCTTTTTTTCCCTGTTCTCCTCTCACTCTCTCTCTGTCTCTATGTGTTTATTTCCATTGTATCAGAGGAATTTGAATTTCCATAGTTAAGGTTAAGTAGTGGTTTTCAGCTCATTTTCCAATCAGGGGATGAAATTCTGATTGTCTCTAGGCAATGTTGTGCTGGGGCGTGTGATTGCCAGAGTCTAAAGCCAAACTGTTATGCAAATAATGGAAAAATAACATCAACTGAAAAAAAAAAAAACCCAAACCCTTAATTCCTATCCCCAAAAAGCTGCATAGCCACAGAAAACAAATTATTAACATTTCCAGATCTAAATGTAATTTAATTTTATGTATTAATTTTATTAATTAATTTTAAATATTGCACGTATCTGGGAAATTGAGGCTGTTGGAGGAAAATACTGTGCCGGTGTTTCGGGACGAGAAAGCCTGTCTGAACGGCAGAAACAAGTGGGTCACAGGCAGGCAGAGTTCAATAAACAAAAGCATATGTGCCCTGCAGTGCCTCTCGCCTTTCCCTCAAGCGGAGTCTGGCTAGCGAACCTTGGCGGCGCAGCGCTGGGCCCGGGAGGGAGCACTTCTGACCTTTATCAGAGCAAAAAGCTGCTGACATCGGGGCACCTGGGAGGCTGCGAGGTGCCCTCTTGCACCTACTTCTGGCGCTGCTGGAAGGGGAAGGCGGTAGGGACCAACTCTGTCACCGCAGCCCGGGCTCTGCAGGACGATGGGGAAGGAGCTGTGGCTTTTCCCCTTCTCTCCAGGTCTGCTTCTGCTCTTCGGTGCCTTTTGGAAGGATTTGGCTGAATTTGTTTAAGCAGGGACTCTCCTTAGGGAACTCCAGCTGGGGAAGAGCGGAGGTGCCGGCACCACCTGTCTTCAGGCTCCTGTCCTGGCTGTGACAAGCTTTTCTATACTTCTCCCGTGGTTACGTTGCCGAAAGCTTTAAGGCTGATGTATAAAACTGTGCTCTGCCACCACATATTATAGCACGTATACACAAATGGATTTGTAATGTGCACAGGATCATGGCGGAGATGACTTAATAAATAAAATACTATGGGTAAGGTACATGATAAATGCAGTTTCTTCTGTTAACTGTGATTTTTCACAAAAGTATGTGAGCATATTCACGTGTATACATTTAGTTAAACCAATACTGACCCTTTATGGGCATATTTAAATGAATTTATGACCACTTCATTTTTCCTTGATTCAATTATGAGTAAATGTGAATTTTTGAAGGCAGAGAAATCACTGGTTCCTCTAGTTTTCCATATAGCACAAGCCCGGGGACTTCAGCCAAAAATTCCCCTATGTAGGCTAAAACTAGAGCATACCTTTGAGGAAGATAGCTTATTCAAAAATTTTCAAGTGCTATAGATCCACTGTGCCCCTTGCTTACTTTCACTGTTACTGGGGGAGTCGCGTTTCCATTCTGGCATTACCCAGTTTCCCCTTAGACGCTCCCGTTATGCCAAGCATGGCAGAAACCCCTCCTTCTCCCCAGTCTCTTACAGGTTGCAATTAAATCTCTGTAAACCCGGTATAAACCAGTTTAATTTTATCGGCGTAAGTAAGTCACCTGAAATTGGACTAATGGGTCTAGCTAATTGGGTGTAGCTGAGTCCAAACAGTCTAGATTACCAGGCTTGCCGTGGTGGTGGTTTTTTGGCGGTTCAGCCAGCTGCTGAGGGGGCAGAGCTAATTAGGTAGCGGTGCCTAATGCCCTCCTGGGCTGCCCGCCTCAGCCTGCCCCGGCAGCACAGGGGCTTCGCCGGGGGGCGAGGAGAAGCACGGGTCCTTCCCCAGGCGCAGGCGGAGAAGAGGCAGAGAAAGAGTTACTGGAGCTGAAGCGCTGTAACTCATTAGCTGCCATAATTCAATTTACTGTCTGAATTCTACTGAAGTCTCCCCTGGGAAAAGGTGTGTTTTTAACCATGTTACCATCCTTTTGTAGACACGCGAATTGTAATTTAATACCCATCAATTGCCTGGTGTTAGGTTCCTCACTTACAATTACTTAGACTGGATGAAATGTGTCCAAATGAATAGTGCCTCGTCCGTATTGAGATTGTAATGCATTAAAAACATATTTTATCTTGGCGAGGCAAAGGTTAACTCTAATTTATGAAATATTTTTCTTTAACAAAGTCTGTGTACAGGAAAGACCTGTGCGAAGGAGTTCCTTGCCTATATAGACAGAAGAGTGCTTTTGCCAAATCTGCACACAGCAAGAGTGAAATGATGCTACTGGAATGGTGTGAATGTTTTTTTATTCATAAAAAAATAAGAACATCTAAAATGAAATGAAGCCTACAAATGAATGAATGAGTGCTAAGAACAGAACCCCATGAACTGCAGCGTTTTTTATGGCTCAGTCCCCAACTATTTTTAATTTTCTCCCTGCTGGAGATCGCGTCCCCATAACAGAGCTGGCAGAAGGGATCGCGTGTCAACGCGTCGGCTGCTGCAGGCGAGGTCTGGTGCGGTAGCTGAGATTCCCCTTCCCTCCCCGTGCAAGCCAGGCTGTTTGCGCTGGGCTGGCCCAGGCCCCGACACATCCTCCTTTCCTGCTTGCTCTGCGGCGGGGAGGCAACCTCTGCAAAAGGTGAAACACGCAGCTGGGGTAATAACTGCGGGAGCCACTAGAGTTCATCTGTGGAAACCTTTCTTTCCTGCGTGCTGAAAAGGGTTTTTTGCAAGGAAAGGATATTTTTTTCACTATGTTTTTACATTCGGTATCGTCCTGACATATAAAGCTAGGGAAATTACTAAATTAATTAACAAAATTTGGACTACTAACAAGGGGAACTACTTTTAGTTCCTGGACTCCAAACACCAAAAAAATATTCAGTCAATATTTACATTTCAGCTGATGTTTTGGTGAGAGGGATCCCTGTTAAAGGTTCACCTGAGGCATAGCTTTAAAAATATAGCTCAGAGATGAGGTAAGTCCTCCCTGCCTCTATCAAAAGTCAGATATATATGCTTTTTTACTATTTGAACTCAGTTAAACACTGTCGTCTTACATATCATGATTAACGGTCAGGGATCCATCCTCTTCTGCATTCTTTGAAGAAGCAGATGGGCATCATTTAATTCCTGGCTTTTTCTGGCATTTTTCTTCAAGCTTTATCTAATGCTTCATTTTAATGCTGTGTAGAAAACCTCAGTCTCACCTCAGAGCACTATTATTCTGACCATGATATTTGGACTATGGCAGAAGCTTGTTTTATCCTCTCTTATTCCTTCTGATACTCTCTTCCTCCCTCCTCCCGCTGAGCCCTGAGCCGCTTCACCCCCGCCGCCCCGCTCCAGATCCCTGAGCTTTTCTAGTCTTGCTGCTGGTATTTCTGTCGCGGTTTTCATTCCTCTCGACGTCTGGTCCTCAAAATCCAACTCATCCCGTGTTCAGCGTCTCCCACCTTAGACCGAACCCCGCTCCTCTCCCACAGACGGGGCCTGGGCAGGAGAACAGCACCATCCAACAAAGGCAAACTTTGTAATTCCCACCCCTTGGCCATCCCGGCCGGCGTCAACCTCCCAACTCGCCCCGGCGGCACCAGGGCTTGCTGCCTGCCGGCCGGGACTGCCTGCCATGGTGGGCAGCGGCGGTGGGACGCACGAAGCACCGGCCCCGCGGGCGGCGTGGGCAACGGCAGCCCTGCTGAACGGCCGCTTTCGGCGGGCCGGGGAGAGGAGGGACGCCTTAGGGTGTGCGGCGGGGAGGGAGCGGGGCAGCTCGCTCACCCATAGATGTGATACGCTTTCACAATATTTATAAGCTTTGTTTGGGGCTTTCTTTTGATAATAACTGAACATCTGTACGGTTTTTTTGTCTTCCAGTTCGTATGCAGATGTATGTGCAGCAGAGAGGTCGAATGCTGATAAAATCCCCAAAACTGGAGTACTTGTGGTTTGACCATTTCATTCATTGTAAGCTCAACACATTTGTTAATGGTGTCAGCACTTTGATATTTTTCCCTTGCCAGGGTGTTGATTCACATTCTAATAGGTAAGTAGGGATGTGGCAGGTAATGGAGGGACGGAGGAGGTTTCCCACCTGAGGGGGTGCAGGCTGCCTTCTGCGGGGCTGGATTTTTCAAAGGCGCTGAGCACTCCTCTTCTAAAAATTATAACCCTCTTCAGATGTCTCAAAATCAAAGGGCCACTGAAGGAAGTATAGGCTATTAATTTGTCTCAGTTTTTAATTAGGTGAAATTGCACTTTAGCCTTTTCCAGCCTGTGAGATTTTTGACTGTTTCCTTTGCATGTCTCTCAGTCTAAATGGCAAGTGTCTGGTGTCGCTGCTACCAACTGGAATGAGAACGACTTCTGGCAGCAATTTGCCGGTCCCTGAGGACTTGCGACATTTCCATGTCATCCTCCTCATCAGAAGAGTATGGCATTAATGGCATAGATCTTCCCTCTGAGTCAGCGCAGTGGCTGGCGCTAGTTAATACAGGGGAAAGTATCAAAGTCACCTGATGGAATAATTTATTCAAAAAGAAAACTTCTTCCCAGCCTCTGTCAGTAAGCTTGAAGTGGTGGCACCTGTACCCCTCTGTGACTAAGGCTTGTGCTCCTTGTCTCCTTCTGTGGGAAGCCTGCATGCTGGCGACAGGGTGGCCCCCACAGGGACTCACCCCGACGGCAGCGAGGAGTGCTGTGATTCCTCTCCTTGAGACACCTCTAAATAACATTGGATGCAGCTAGTCCCTTCAGGCCTGATAATGATTTTGGGACAGTGAGTTCCACAAGTTCACCTGCGATGCATGGGAGCAGGGAGAGTAAATGTTGTTTGTTACCAGTTTTAACTTACTTTTCATCTCCAGTCGGTCTGTCCCCATGTTCCTTACCACCATCAGGGTCACCTAGACCTCTTGGTTTGCCACTCATCTTGGGATGCTTTCTGGTTTTGCTAAATGTTTTCTGTGTTGCACAGATAGTAGTGCTGTACTTAATACCTACCTTTTTATACAGGTAATTTTTAACACCTTCCAACACTACAGTGCCAGCAATAGATGCCCAGAGCCTGGAGGGGGATCACAGGTCAGCAGGAGAGCACCTGAAGAGCAGCACAAAGGAATTCCAGCCA
>JANHGO010000037.1:25575551-25605271 GCA_024606505.1 Aquila spilogaster
TATGGAGAAGGCTGAGGTACTCAATGACTTTTTTGCCTCAGTCTTCACCAGCAAGTGCTCCAGCCACACCATCCAAGTCGCAGAAGGCAAAGGCAGGGACTGGGAGGATGAAGAACCACCCACTGTAGGAGAAGATCAGGTACAAGACCACCTAAGGAACCTGAAGTTGCACAAGTCCATGGGACCTGATGAGATGCATCTGCGGGTCCTGAGGGAACTGTCGGATGAAGTGGCTAAGCCACTATCCATCATACTTGAGAAGTTGTGGCAGTCCAGGGAAGTTCCCACTGGCTGGAAAAGGGCAAACATAACCCCCTTTTCTAAAAAGGGAAAAAAGGAAGATGTGGGGAACTACAGGCCAGTCAGTCTCACCTCTGTGCCTGGCAAGATCATGGAGCAGATCCTCCTGGAAATTATGCTAAGGCACATGGAAAATAAGGAGATGATTTGTGACAGCCAACATGGCTTCACTAAGGGCAAATCGTGCCTGACAAATTTGGTGGCCTCCTACGATGGGGTTACAGCATTGGTGGATAAGGAAAGAGTGACGGATGTCATCTACCTGGACTTGTGCAAAGCATTTGACACTGTCCCGCATGACATCCTTGTCTCTAAATTGGAGAGACATGGATTTGACGGATGGACCACTGGGCGGATAAGGAATTGTCTGGATGGTCACACTCAAAGACTTGCAGTCAACAGCTCAATGTCTAAGTGGAGACCAGTGACAAGTGGCGTTCCTCAGGGGTCAGTATTGGGACTGGCGCTGTTTAACATCTTTGTCGGTGACACGGACAACGGGATTGAGTACACCCTCAGTAAATTTGTCAACAACACCAAGCTGTGTGGTGTGGTTGATACTCTAGAGGGAAGGGATGCCATCCAGAGGGACCTTGACAAGCTTGAGAGGTGGGCCTGTGCAAACCTCATGAAGTTCAACAAGGCCAAGTGCAAGGTCCTGCACATGCGTCAGGGCAATCCCAAGCACAAATACAGGCTGGGCGATGAGTAGATTGAGAGCAGCCCTGAGGAGAAAGACTCAGGGGTATTAGTGGATGAAAAACTGAATACGAGCCAGCAATGTGCGCTCGCAGCCCAGAAAGCCAATCGCATTCTGGGCTGCATCAAAAGAAGTGTGTCTAGCAGGTCGAGGGAGGTGATTCTGCCCCTCTACTCTGCCCTTGTGCGACCTCACCTGGAGTACTGTGTTCATATCTGGGGCCCCCAACATAAGAAAGACATGGACCTGCTCAAGCGGGTCCAGAGGAGGGCCACGAAGATGATCAGGGGGCTGGAGAACCTCCCATATGAAAATAGGCTGAGAGAGTTGGGGTTGCGTAGCCTGGAGAAGAGAAGGTTCTGGGGACGCCTTATAGCATCCTTCCAGTACTTAAAGGGAGCTTATAAGAAAGATGGGGAGGGACTCTTCATCAGGGAGTGTTGTGATAGGACGAGGGGTAGTGGTTTTAAACTGAAAGAGGGTAGATTTAGATTAGATGTAAGGCAGAAGTTCTTTACTGTGCGGGTGGTGAGGCACTGGAACAGGTTGCCCAGAGAGGTTGTGAATGCTCCCTCCCTGGCAGTGTCCAAGGCCAGGTTGGATGGGGCTTGGAGCAACCTGGGCTAGTGGAAGGTGTCCCTGCCCATGGCAGGGGGGTTGGAACGAGATGATCTTTAAGGTCGTTTCCAACCTAATCCATTCTATGATTCTATGATTCTATGATACTTTCCTAATTGCAAGGAAAGTTAACGTTATTTCTGTGCCTTGTCTTAACCTCTCCAGCCCTGTGTTCACCCAGCCATTGGTGGACCTTTTACATCAGGAGATTGAGCTAATCCAGTGTGTTACTGGGCTCTTGATCAATTCTTGATGACCAGTGTACTTCCCCGTTTGCAGTGCCACACTTTTGTCAGCGCTAGATTTTATCTGCCATTGCGCTTCCCACTTGTCTACTGGTGGGATTCTTTACAGGCACTTTCAGCCTGTATTATCCTCAGAGCTTTGTGTCAAATGCAAATATTGTTGTTAATTGCTATTTGCATTACAAGAGCGATTACATCTTGCTGTTCTTTAATTCCTGATTTATTTATGAATATTTTCAACACTGACTTAGCATAGAGGCTTTGCCAGGGTGAAAATTGACTATTTGTTTTGTTACTTTGCCAGTGTCTAATCTGTTGCAGTTCTTCACCGCTTGCCCAATGACTAACCAGGTTTCTTATTAGTCTTTATGAGGGATTTGTTGAAGGCTTGAAATTCCCAGTGCAGAGGAAGAGACTACATTATTTCATTCAGTCTCCTGTTGACATGTGCAAGAATTGGATCTGAGGAGACATGGCTTGTCTTATTTTAGCTAGCCTAATTCATTTCATCATGCATTGTTCATCGGGGTGTGCACTCATAAGTTTGCTCAGCATCTCTTCCTTGGAACCGCGGTCCACAACACCTTGCTGCCTTCATTAGGTGTGAAAGGGTAAAGTAGCTACAAGTGTCTGTATATATCTGCTGTTGCATATTGACTGAAATTGCTATTCTGGGCTAAATCCTCATGTGGACACTCTTAGCATTTAGGAATAATTATACTGAAGTAAGTATTCTGGAACAGACTTTAAAGCACTTTTGTCCCAGGGGCTTTTCTACATGGGAAAGTCATATAGGTAGGACAAGAGTTTAAAATTAGTTTATACTATGGGCACAGGGCTGCCTCCAATCACTTCAGTTTGCCACTTGGGAAGCAATTTTCAAGCTATCTGAAAAGGTTTAAAATACTCATATTCTAGATAACTGTGCCCACATGGGAGAGTTAGACCAGAAGAGCTAACAGTTAACTGTATCGGTATAATTAACTATACTGGCACTGAAAAAACTTCCTGTAACGACATATCCCAAATTTTATGCTACCAAAAAAAAAATACTCAAGACATCCATGTGTCTAGGCTTGTATTGTTAACTGGTATTTAAGATAATTTGATATGGTGAAAGAAATTTTGAGACTAAAATCTCCAAATATTTTAAAGGGAGCATTCTGCCAATGCAATCTTGCCTTCGTGTTTGGGTGAAAGCTGATACCCACTTTTAGTTCCTACCAGTATTAATTCCTCAAGCTGGTAAAGGCTACTAAAATGGGAACTTTGTGCATCTGTCCTTTTCCTAGTATTAAGCAGTTCTTATGACATTTGTAGTTTGCTGATAGACTGCAGAGAAGCCAGATGCTTTATGGCTTTTCTACATTGCTATTGTCAGATTCTTACAACTGAGTGAATACAGTGTGAGAGCATAAAAATGAAAGTCTGTGTTATGTGTTTGCCTGTGCTAAATTAGATCTTGGGTCTCCAGAAAGAGACAGAAATTCTAGATGTTGCGTGTCTGGGCCGAGACCATGTGTTTCATTCAAAATTCAGTGACAGAAATAGTAATGACGTGCTTTGAATTTGTTAGGGGTGTTTCCACATTTTCTATGATATTTTCAGACAGAGTGTCATGGCAAGGCCATTTATACTACCCTTTTCCATAAAGATGCAGTGCTACAGCAACTGTGAGCTTTCTGTACTTTGCAAAGCAGAAGCCAACAGCAGAAGACAGGGATCCGCTTTGCAATGGCTTTCGTGGTTGTGAAACTGAGGGAACTTGAATATAAACCTTCTGTGAATGACTTTCCCAGAGGTACTGTATCCCAGTAAAATCCACTGCTCTATTTTTTTCATAGGATGTGTAATCAAATATAATGAGATCTGTGACAATTTAAAAGTTCTGATGTGCTCAAAAGGGGGGGAGGAAGCATGTTGGAGCTCCTGAGCATGTCAACAAGTGACCCCACCACTGAACAGCTGTTATTTGATGATGTGCCTTGGAGAAGCCAGATAATTTATGTCCTTTCTACCCCACACTGTTATGCTGCTTTACACACCTTCTGCCTCGCTCTCAAGTCTCCAAATGACATACAGCCCACAGAAGTCAGGGTAAAATCAGCCATGTATCTATCAGCTCTGGGGCAAGAAATTTACTAGCTTGGGTTTTGTTTGCTTTTTCTTTTAATTTCTTTTTCTTTCTTTCTTTTTTTTTTTTTAATAGAGGAACTATTAAGCTAAGTGCTCTGTGATAATTTAATCACACTGTAGTGAGGACCTGTGATATCCCGCCTATCCCCACTATTTTTAATCCTTATATTAAGTCTTATATGCACTTGTTCATGTAACTCCAAGTATGAGGGAGAAGATATACTATACATCGCCCTCCTTCCTAATGCTCTTCCTCATTGTTAATTTTATTCCACTCTTACTTCTCCCTCAAGGGTCTAATGATATTACAGGTTTTTCCTGCACACTGAGTCCTTTCCAAAGACCAGCTTCTCTGTCCCAATATTTACCTCTGTCATTGCATAGGCCTTCAGCTGTCTGATATCCCTGGGAATGACACCTTTTGCTACTGTATAAAAGAAAAAAATAAGTGGTGTTCTGGTGGCTCACCTGTCATTATGACTTTGACAAAGAAAACTGCAAATCAAAGAGATTTTAGTACTTGGTTAGGGATTAAGCAGATATCAGGGCATTATATTTGGGAAGTGATTTGGACTCCTCAGTGTTTGTTACAAGTAGAGTGAAGGAAAAGCATGAAACTATGTACAATTGCCCACTTGCTTGTCCACCTGCAGGGCATACACGTGCCAAAGCAGGGGAGAATGCTGCCATTCCACTTTTCCACCTGTTAAAGTGTGGGTGATGTGTGGGGCTACAGCTAATTAAGAAATTCTTGCAGAACAGCTTTTCTGACAGACAGTGCTGATTCAACAAAATCGGAAGGTTTCACAAGGGATTTTTATATATGTATCTTTAATCCAGTCTCACAGGAAGTTATTAAAATGTTTGGTTTTAAAAGGTCAGTGCATTCTGTGTTTGATATAATTTATAATATAGAAATTGAAATAGTAAAGCAGAAGCAAATATTCTTATCTTCTATGACAAACCTTTTTTTGAAAATTTTTTTTTACCAAATATTGCCTTTTTCTCCTTATTTTCCAATCTCAGAATATCCAGGCTTTGTCCAAGCCCAGACAGGTCAGTTTCAGCAAGCTCCTTTGGGGGCACTATCCAACTGTCTGACTTCTGTGCAAGTTCCTATGTCTTTGTGAGAATAAGGGAAAGATAATAGCCAGTATGTATGTATATACACTTAGGCACACAAAGACATTATGTGTGTCATTAACTCTATTCTTGGAAAGATTACTCTAATTCAATTTACAAAACCTATTCTTTTACCTTTTTCTTTACCTCCAAGTACATACCTTCTTTGGAAATGGTGTCTGTCTTATCCACAAGCTCTTTCCATTCTTTATTTTTTAAGTAAGTCTCTTTAAGATGTTAAATGTGTGATGCTAATATTTGTCACAAAAAGTTGCCAACCAAACCTTTCTGAAGTATCAAAATACACTAAAGCCTAACAAGACTTTCATCAGAAATTGCAAGACTGAATGACTATGCAGAAAATTCTTAAATTGTAAGATTTTATTTGAACCAAATTGTATTTTACTATATGAAAAAAAGTCTTGTAAACATACAGTTAACAGAAAAATGAAATAGATTACATTAATTGCCTTTGACAAAAGCAGTCAAGTAAATGGAATTTATTTAAATTGTTGACACTAAGAGAAGAACTTTTACAGTGATAATTTCTTTAATGCTTCCTTTGAAGCCACTTGCAGAACATAGTGACTGCAGACACACATTTACGGCTGGTTTCATCCAAGTCATTGTTATTACTGAAGTGGGAGCTATTTTCTAAATAAAGTCTATATTATCTGTGTATCACAGGTCCTTCTGGAAGTTCAGAGCCAGAAGGAACCAATAAGATCTGCATTACACAAGTCCTACAATGTCACAGATTAACTTCTGCAGCTGTGTGACACACCAGGACCGCTCATCTGCCGCCCCGAGCTGCTCCATTACCCCTTTTCACTAAAGGGACTTCAGGTGCAAACTGGGAATAAGGCCGGGCCACGTTGCTAATTTTGTAGGCTTGTTTCCAAAGTCTTCTCCCAGGAGCGCATCGCCTGTTTTCCCACGCCAGAGGGATGCCCGCGTCTGCCCCCGGAGCAGGCGCCCGGACCGGTGGGTACGGCTGGCGTGTGACCCGTGTGTGCCTGCGCGCTGGGGCAAGTGGCTGGGGCTGGCAGCTATGCCTCTTTTATACGGCAGGCCTGACTTGACAAACCGGCAGTTAAAAAAGGCGTTTGTGAGTCTTGGCGTTGGTAAATCATCCAAATTTGGCCATTCGTCTTTTAACGGATATGTATTTTATTGTTCTGTAGGAAAACTCTGTCAGGCAACTGAAAGATTTTCACCAAAGAAAAGCAGTCTGCTGTATATTTTCTTTTACTTTATCCTTGGAATTCAGCTGGTATTAAATAACAATATATTTATATTTCTCTGCTTTTATTTGTTTGTTTCCAGTTCTGGAAAATGTCCTTACATAACAAACTACTTGAGAAAAGGCCTCTTACAGCCCTTTATTAGGACAAAGATGCTGGTATATTTGTACCGTTGCCGTGAGATTTGGAAGCGTGTACCTTGTACAATTAGCGAAGTCACATCCTAGAAAAGAAATTAGTTATACTAGTGGAAAAGAGGGATAATTATGTCAATACCGGGAGCAGCTGCCAGCATAGCTGTTTCAGTCAAATACCCCAGCTCTGCCAGCACAGGTTTGTCAATGGATATCTGCAGCAGACTCTTCTCACTGACCGCTGTCAGTCACGGAGGGCACGTGGTGAACAGCCTTCCCTCTTTCCCAGGAGAAATGGACTTAAGAATATGTATGGTGCTTTTCTGAATTATGGTCTCTGCTTTTAAATATATATAAATGAGCGGTTTAACAAAGGAATTTGCATTCTGCAGCCCTCAACTGGAGCCCTGTCTTTAAATTCAAGGTGCTATCCCTAGAAAAGCAACATTTTTCTTCCTTGATTGCACCTACCTGATGTTCCTGCAGGCACGTTTCGGAATACTAGGCATTGCGATTTGCATATCTATTTTAACTCTTTTAAATTGTGTCTTTACAACAATACGATGACAGAATTTGTCATCTCAAAAGACATTCTGTTTCTGGGGGGTCAGTGCTTTGTGGATTTTGCGTGGAATAGCACGAGTTACAGCTAAGGGCAGGGGATGAAAAATGACTGGATATCTTACAGTCAGCATCAGGAGCCTCCACAAAGGAACAACAGCAATAATAGCAAACACATTCATCTGTGAACTCCATAAGATATCATTAAACACTGCTTTCCTATGTCTTTCAATAAATACTTAATATTCTGTTTTCAGTTAAGCAAAAACAACATTTAGGAATCACCGTGTTACACTGGATCGGTATAAATTTGTCTAATAGATTATTATGTCCCTGACAGCAGCCAATACTGGCTGTTTCCGAAGAAGGTACAAGAAACACATTAATGATCAATTATGGAAGAATCTGCCTTTTGGGCAGCAATTCACAATTTTTATATGCTAGTCACTTTTAGCAAAAATGGTACTGGGTGTACCGTATCACTACGTGCAGGCATGAATAATGGGATTACTGCCTTCCCTTATGAATGTTCTTTGAGCAGTCTAATGGTTTAAAAGTCGAGGTGGTCCATGATTAAATAAATTATGATCAATTGGGTTTTTCTTGTACTTTTCGGGGGTGGTAAGGTGAAGGGGGCTTCATGGTTATTGAGTAAATGATACTTCAGAGTTCCTTTCCTCTAACTAGAGAGAGCCTGAAACAATCATTCTGGCATTATACTATTTAGGACCCTGAAGAACAACTCAGAGATGTGTGTCTTGCTCCTGTCTTCGCCAGCCTCTGTTCATTTTTGTGGCCTTTGCAGAAGGCTGCACTCCTCACTTTGAGACTCTTGCAGGGTGAGATGCGCCTTCCAGACCCTGAGTTCCATGTTTTGTGGGTTTACATCCCTGCATTGTACATGATTAAACAGAAATCTTGTAATTGCAAAAGTGCGAGTTAATACTCCTTGATAATGTCTCTTTGGAACAATGGCCGTTTGTCCAAACTTAACAAACCCTTTTATCATCCTTGACTTCTGATCATGCTAAGACTAGCGCACTTTTTAAACTACTGAATAAGAGTCTATGTCTAGTTTTATTTTGAAGGGGTTTTTAAATTCTATTTTTTTACATTTTTGAGCTGACTCAGATTGATTTTGTGGGAATAGCAAAGAGATCATGTAGTAAATTTTTCAGATTTAAACAAAATTTAAGGTGGGAAGAATGTAAAAGAAATAGCATTTTTCAATGGTTTTCATGTGTCCCTTGCTGGAGTATCTTGCTGAGAAATAACTAGGAGCTCAGTTGCCCTGAGGGGTTTTGCACATCTGAAAGATCTTGAGCTCTGACAGGGAAGGGAGAAGAGGACTAGGATTGGTATTACATCCTAGTGACTTTCCATCCTCTAGGGATAGTGTCTGACATGACTTAGACCTACTTAAGTTTTAGATCAAATAACCTTTACTCGTTTGCTTCTGGTTTGGGGACACTTTTTATCGTCATATGGTCTTAATGCTGCACTTTTTTGTTGAAAAAGCTGTACTGAGCCATTGCATCCCCTACTGGAAGTCGAACCAAAAAAAGGTCCCATTCAAGCACTAAAGGTTTGCTGCAGAGACACAGCTGGCCGGGTAGCCCGCTGCAGCTGGGGATGGGGCTGTAAGTCAGGGATCTTCAGGATTTAACCTCAGGGGGGATGGAGCAGCTCCTCTGCCACTCAGGAAGGCACATGTGAGACAGGGAGGGACTAAGGAGGGATCTGATGTGCAGCTAACCCAGTAACGGTGACAGCACTGAAAAAGCAAATCTGATTATTATAATCTTTGTGTCTCTTCTGAATACTATCCAAGTTGCTAGTCTACATATAAAAAAGCACAATGCCATGCAAGTCCCCTGTGTATTGTTCTTTTCCCTATTGTGCTTAATGACTGATCAGTTATATAAAATAGGTACAACTCTTTGATAATGCTTATGTAAGTACCTGTTTAGTAATCCTTCTCTGAACATCACATTTTAACTGGTGGAATTTATTAACATTTATATTACTGTAGAGCTGAGAGACATCAGCTAGGTTATAGCTATGTTGCGCTAGGTACTGTAAAAAGACAGACTATCAGCCTGCCACATGAATCCTTCCTCCATATATTTATTTTATGAAATATATCTTCTATATTTGCATTAATGGGAGGTGACAGAACATTGTAAAATTGACCAGCAATTTACAGCCTCTTTATTTTTTAATTAAAAACATAAATATGCTTCTATGTAGCAAAAGAGAAGTTTACTAAAATGAATTCAGAATTACTTAGCAAGCTTCCTTCCTTCCACCCACAGCTATAGAGGAATTTTCCGTAATGATATAGAAGTAATTTGGCTTTTAAAAAATGTCAAGGAATGAATGAAGAAATAATCACAAGCTTTTACCATTTTAGGCTAATAGAGCAGTAGGTGAAAGATTAACTTTCAGTGATACATAAATAATCACTCAAAACTCACAAATAATGCCTTTGTCAGTTATCAAGGAATAAAACATCATTTTAACAACTAAATGTAGACTGAAGCCTTGGGACTATCATCTGCTCACTATCTTATGTGAATAGGAGTAAAATTGGGCTTATTTTGTCCTACTTAGTAGGACTAGCATTATAGCATACTAGTACTTTGTATTTGCAGATGGTGTGTTTAAGTACTTTAATTTTAACCTACCCTTAATCCTAGGATGGGCACATAAATAACCTAGAGTGGGTGGCAAGACTACAGAGGGAATAAAGTACACATTTCTAATAATTATACTCATTTTTTTATGTTAGACCAGTTTTCTAGAAGTTTTTGGCAACATATACTTTAAAGCTAGATTAAATTTTACGAACAGTTAAGTATTAGGTAGAGTTTTATATAGATTTGACATAAATAAGAGAATTGTTCTCACCAGCTAGAATGTTTTATTAAATTTAGCATTTCCTTTATTCATTCCATGAGATAATGACCCTAAAGTTTGATCCGACATGTATGCAAGATATAAATCTTGAATTTTTGTCTTTAATTATAAACTTTTTAGGACTAACCCTTCCAGATGTTCCAGGTTATAATTCTAGGGTGTATAAACTTCAGCCTTTACAGCAAGTCTACCATTTCAGTGCTACTGTTAATGAAACACAAATAGTTTGTCTGTAATCTGAAAAAGAAACAATCTTGTAATGATAGACAGGATTCCTTGTGACAGCAGTCAAAACTCGATTCTGCAAAAAAACCCTAAATGTTGCAAACCCTAAGTCCCGTGCCTCAATCCGGCTGTCTGTGAGACAGCTTTCAAATCCGCCAGCTGATTTCAGCCACATTTGGAAAGAGAATAGAACTGTCAAAGATAATAGATGACTGGATAGAATTGAAAAGCCCTATTATTGCTCCCAATCTGCAACATGAGTTCAGCACCTATTGGAGATCAGAAAATGATCATGGGATCTTAACATTGGGCTCCACAAAGCGAGAGGAGACCAGGATTCAGTAGTTCTGCTGGTCTTAGAACTAGTTATCAATAAGGATGAAATTGAAGTTACTGTATGTGTGGTGGGAGCAAAATTCAAAGAGCTGAATTCACTCGGTGTTCTGAAAGAGCTGATGCACAGTCAGAAGAGGGATTGTTCGTGATCCAGCCTGTAAAACATTTTTAAGCAGGTTATGATTGTATAAGGGGTTTGAAGAATAGCAAACGTAGCCCTTACATTTAGGCAGACTGAAAAAGTGATCTAACAGAGACAGGCACTTTTGTCTGAGTTCAAGGAAGGAAAAAATTGAAGACATGGAGGTAAGTGGCAGGTAAAGAGGCAAAAAAGGTTTGCTAAAGATAAATTTGGCCAGACCAGTCTGTTATCTATCCCTGGCAAAGCAGCTTATTTTTAGACACAGAAAACACAGTTGATCTAATTACCACACCTGAACGACTCCTTGATACAGGATGTTGTTAATGCTTGAAGTTTACGTAAATTCATTAAAAAATCAGAAAAATTCATTGAAGTCCCTCCAAGGTTATTAAACATATAGACACCTATTCCGATTAGGAAGTCTGTGAGCCATACATTTAGGGAGGTAAGGAGACACTTTGGGGGAAGTAAAGCTGTATACTCACTCCATTTTTGTTCTCTTTCATGGACATTTGCTATTTGCTGTTGACAGATGAACCTTTAGTCTGATCAGTATGACCATCCTCATACTCCTGTGTTCTTATCTGAACTGTACTGTATTATGTGATGGGAAGTTATTAATTAAGCTGGAGAAGGTGTGGAAATAATTCCAGAATTTTAAGATGGATAAAGCAAGGGCTGTATAAGCTATCCCAACGGTGATCCTTCCCCCCTGCTCAGCACTGGTGAGCCTATACCTGGAGTACAGGGCCCGATTCTGGGCTCCCCAGTACAAAAGAGATACAGAGCTCTTGCAGAGAGTCCAGTGAAGGACCACAGAGATGATTAAGGGACTGGAGCACCTCACATAGGAGGAAAGGCTGAGAGAGCTGGGACTGATTAGTCCAGAGAAGGGAAGGCTCAGGGGAATCTTATCAATGTATAGAAATACCTGAAGGGAGGGTGCAAAGAAGACAGAGCCAGGCTCCTTCCAGTGGTGCCCAGTGACAGGACCAGAGGCAATGGGCACAAAGTGAAATGCAGGAGGTGCCATCTGAACATCAGGAAACACTTTGTCACTGTGAGGGTGACCGAGCACTGGCACAGGTTGCCCAGAGAGGTTGTGGAGACTCCATCCTTGGAGATATTCAAAAGCCATCTGGACACAGACCTGGGCAACTGGTTTTAGGTGACCCTGCTTGAGCAGGAGAGTTGGACTAGATGACATCCAGAGGTCGCTTCCAACCTCAGCGAGGCTGTGATTCGGTGACTGCAGAGAATGGAAGCAGGTGATAGAACTCCTCAAGGGTCCCACCTTATGCGTCCTTGGGGCACCCATTACATTTGCTCACTAAACAAAGCTGGATATCACTGTTAATGAAAGGGATGACTGGAGTGAGGTACAGAAGGATTTAGAGAACCCTGAAGACAAGAAAAACAAAAATAGAGAACAATTAACACAAAGTACCAAGTTCTACTTATCAGCTTGAGGAGCAGAAGAAAGGGAATTGGAGTGCTAGCCAGTTATGGGGTTAAGACCAAAGCTGTATGCTTTCGGGTCCCTAGCTGTAGCTTTACTTTGCTTTAATGTATTTGCGATCTTAGCAGTAAAACACAGTCCACCTAAATTAGGTGCCGTGAATTCCCCCACAACGAAAGGACGTAGCATTACCTGCCAGGTGTTCTGTATCACATGCTGTGCAGGGAGTTGCACAGAGCTAGCTTGTCGAGCCGGCGCTTCTGTGGAGCCCAAAACCCTGCACCCCTGTCCACTTTGGGACCCAGGCTGCCCTGCCAGCCACTTTCCCTTTGTTCGGTTTTCCCCCGTCATGGGATCAAATTTTCACAAAGTTGTATTAACCAACAGTTTATTATGTTTGGAGGAGAAGAAAGTACCTTCCAGCTTCCCAGGGAAGCTGTGACACGGTGGAAGCCAGACTGCAGGATTCATGGGGCCAGGTCGTGGTCAGATATGGAGCCGGGCTCGGAAGTCAAGGGGTGAGGGCATCCGAAGGGAAGGGACAGACAGCCACCTTCTTCCACTCAGATTCTTTCTGCTTTATTTGTTTGTTTCTTTTTAAATATGGGAATTATGTAATATAAAATGCATAAATTGGCCCTTGGGGCTTCTTTTAAAGCATTGTCAGGATGGTGCGCATATAGCACCTTTTGGAAATCACAGCCTATAACCAGGTGAGAAGTGGTGCACTCGGACCTCCTTGGGACCCCTGAGAAGGATGCAGATCTGCTCCCCATCAAGACATGTTGCCACTAGGCCAGTGGCAGTGCTGCTTCTCCCACTGGGAGAAGGTAAGCCCAAGCAGAAAAGATCATCATGGACCCCTATCTCAATTTTTTAGCAATGTTTCCAACAAGCCTTTCAGGTGGATTTGAACTTTGGCAGTACCTAAATAAAGTAGCTATTTTGATTGACTTGCTAGTCGTAAGTCCTGAGGCTGGCTGCCTCTGAAATTGATAGTCCAACCAAATAATTCCCTGGGGACCTGAGTATTTATTAACTTTCCCCAACAGGAAAATTATTAAACATTAACTGTATTTAAAGTGGGAAGGTTAGAAACAATTCAACTATTAGAGTCATTGACTTGTTGAGAATGCTCTTCCCAAATCTAACAGAAGCACTGGAAGTATTGTGGCTAAATCTGGCTCTTCACTGACTATAGTTAAACACCTTTTTGCATGGGTGAATTATGTGGCTGAGTCTTTCTGAGGAACATATAGTGGAAACACTTTTCTCTGATGCATTTCTGAATGGATTCAAAAAATTATACACCAATATTTTCATAGGAAGTAGGATCTTCTTAGCTTTATTCCACAGGGGTGGAAAATAGTTTTTAGTTGACAGGAAATATGTTATTTAGCATGTTCAGATAAGCTGTCCTCTGGTTGTTTAAGCTTTAAGATCTTATCACCTTAATAGTCATTCTTGTCAAAGAAGATAGCTGAGATCTATATTTATAGAGACCAGTGTTGAATCCTAGTATTTCATCTAGGGAAAGGTGATACTGGTAAGTTGTCCCAAGGGACAAAATTTGCCGCTGGAGCAAACACAAATGGATTTTAAAAGAAGACTGTCAACCCAGGGACTGATCTTGATGACTAGTGGCCTCAGTATTATTATACTGAAGATTCTTTACAGGATACTGCACAACATAAGGCCCGTAGATGTCTCCACGAGAAGGAATATATGGGAAGAAGCTGGTTAGGCTTGGCTTAGCAGGCTACAAGGACCAATGTGGAGCAGTAACAGCAGCTGGAATGTTCTTAGGAGAAGGAGGAAAAAGAGGAAGGAGCTGGAGGAAAAGCCAGTGGATGTCCTGAGGGTGGCTGTAAGAGCAGGAAGAACCGGGACAAGGCCAGCGATGCCCTGCTCCCGACTGCGGATGAGTGTTGGGGCACCGAACCCCAAGGTGTCACTGGAATTGAGGTGATGAGTTTAAAACTTACACTGCCAATGCAAGTGGGACCTGCAAAGTCTGTAAACTAATGTCTGGTGGGTTGGGGTGGGAGTTGGTGGTACAGTCCTTCACATGGCACTTAAAGCAATTATGCCCGTGACAGTTTCACTGCCTAAGCGTGGAAAGCATCGTGTGTTATTCATCAGGATATGGCTGTTTATAGGAGTCCACGGAGGGCTCAAGCTGGGAGAGGCTGGTGTTCAGGCACACATTTTCCCCGTGCCTCTGACTTTGCGTTATCTCCGCACATGTCTGCACGTCAGTGTGCCACACGTTCGGGCTGACAGGCCGAAGAGGGATCGGTTGCATTATTATCTAAATCCCAACAGTGTGCTCGGATCTGATGGTGACACTAATATACCCTATTTCTGTACAAAGAAAACTGCACTGAGAAAGGCAAGGAGGATGGCAGGTGGGACCTGTGGCTTACTGGGTGTCGGGGTTTATAGGGACTACTTGTCTAGAGTTTTTACTCATCATCTTTTTATATGGTACTTTCTCAAAAAAAGCCAATGTAGTTCTGGTCTCTCAATTATCTGTTTGTGTGCTTGTACACATGTACATAACTATCTGTAATGTTTCTCTGTAATACTGCCAGCATGATTTTTTTTAATCAGAACAGTTGCCGGTAGCTCTGTCTCTGACTGTTTCCTATTCCGACAAAGATGCACTTTTCACAGAGCGCATCTAACTGTTCTTATTTCCCAGAAGGTCCCAAAGTTTGATCTTTTTAAAAGGAAAGATAGGAAAGGCACCTTGAGTATTATTGCTACTGCTGCTTCCCTTTAATGGTTATATGGTGACACTGCTTTGCCAGGATTACTGTCACTGGCACGGAGGGGATAGGAGATTGGCTGCCTTGAGGAACGAGACGAGACGATAAAGGAAAGAGGATGTTACCTCTGCGGCATCTGGCTCCGTCTCTCGATTTTCGTTCCATGCTTTCTGTGTTGAGCCAAGGTGGGGTTTGAAGCAGTTTCTTGCCTGTGCGCACCTGCCATTGTTCAGCAACAGCAAAGAGAGCGAGAGAATTGTGACAAATCTATTTTACTTAAAATAACTGAACTGTGTAATTGTCTGAGAAGGCTTAGCAGCCAAATACGATAAAGCCGAAAGTTATGCAGATCACCAAAGGTACAGGATAGAGTGACAGAGTGATGCAGAAAATTGACTCGTGCTATATTATTCTTTGGTAAGCATTGATGTAATTATACTACTTAAGTGCTCATATTGCAGTGAACATGGTTTTCAGAGTGCTGCACTTCTGCTTAACTGGAATGAAAACCCTAAATTTCTTAACCCCATTTTGCTTTGTGCAGCGAAGGCTGACGTTTTCTCGGCAGAAATCAGGTTCCAGTATACTAACCCCTTTGCAGTGCAGCAGTTAGAGCTAATCTGGGCCATTTTTGCTTCATATGCATCCAAAGTGTCACAATTAAGACTGTTTGTCATGGTAGGAGAGAAAAATCATAAAAGGAGTGAAAGGCCCAACAGTGGGTTGATAAGAAGAAACGTTTTAGCCAACCTTCACTTGTTAGAGCGAAATTTCCTTTGAAGGCAGGGGCATGTGGGTGGCTCTCGAGCTTGCGCCTGTCATCAAACAGGCAACTGCTCTGCCAGTGGTTTTACCTTTGCACTCTCCAAAGTTGTGTCTATCCCAGATAATTTAAGTAAAAATGTTGTTCCTTAAAAATCTCAGTAATGAGAGATTTCAGTTTTCTATTGAAAGTTTCCTGTAATAGTCTTTCTATTATTTGATGTCTGTTCCTTTCAGGGAGGGGTAATTAAGAGCCAGAAGAGAAAAGAAGAAAAAAAAAGTTTCTCACCTTTCTGGCATATTTTCAAAGGATTCAATTAGGGAACACAAAACAAAATTCCTTTAAAAACATGATTGATGTGGGAGCTTTAACTAGGTGCTGTCATTTGATACAAGGGCTTTTTATTAATGCATATTGCATGATAGAAATGTGTGGTACAGGATGCCAGGCTGTTGACAGTGTTTGTGTGTGGTATATGTGTTACATGAGTAGATGGGCTGTGCATTTTGTTTCTTCTTTCACTGGTTCATTTCTTTAATCTGAACTGAAACTGAAAGATCTTACTGTGAGGCAAGGAGTTTTGAGTGAAAAGGGCTGTTAAGAAAATCTACCTTGAAGGGGAATATTTTATATACAGAATGTTATTTTCCTCTAGAATGGAAATGCTTAAAAGCTGGTGGTTGTACCCTATATTATGCATACTGCAGAGGGCTGGGAAACCATTCATGACCGCTTGATGTTCCTGATTTTCTGCATATATATGCACATATATGCACATGTATATGTACATATTTCATATACACATATTCATCTATACTCATGTACATCTAGATGATATGTCAATACATATATATGATATATATGGTATGTATATGACAGCACAATCACTGAGAGTTGTAAAATGCTGTTAGCACTGCCTATCAATAGCCTTTAGAGTTAGGAGCTGCTTCTGTTGGAGGGCAGGCTCTTTGTCTCATCTAGAGAAAGACGATAAACTGTGAAATCCTTATTATTTTTGAAAATGCAGTTCAGAAAGTGAGTAGTCATTTTTTTGTTACGGACATTTAATTTGCCTATAAAATAACTAACATATTCTATTTTCCTCTCTCTTTTTTTTTTATTCAATAGTGATGAGTTGCCTGTGCACAACGCAACCCTGATGAAATGAAAAATTTAACATCTTTTATTGAGAGATTATAGCTAATAATCTTGCATACAGATACCAGTAGCTCTGGAGAAACCTACGGTGGTCTTGCATGATGTTGGAAGAAGATAAAATGTAGGTACTAGTCAACAGTTTAAAACATATTCTGGAAATATATACAATGACATTTTTCACCAGCTTTCTGAGGAAGATTCAGGCAGTAGTCTAAGGGTTACAAAGAGTAAGCCTTATAAACCTGAAATTGTATTCATGAAGCAGGTAAGAAAACAGTTTAATAAATCGTTTAATGGTGATTTGTTTTAAGCCAAAGAGAAGTTTGTGTATTTTTTTCTGGTTTTCTTAAGATCTCTGAGATTTTTACCTAGAACTGTGGGTAAGCAAGGTAAATACATTCACCGGGAATGGGACTGAAAACTGCAAACACTTATGTACGTGAATAACTTTACTGAAATTTGTGCTTGACCAAGTAGGTACATGTGATTTGCCCTGCCCCGTGACTTGATCTGTTGCTCATATCAGAGAGCTGAGAACTGACCCTGGCTGGACTCCAGCATTATTTAAAATGGTTTCCTGCAGACCTTAACTCAGATACCCTTCTTTGTGATGCTTTTGCAAACAGCGTTGAACATAGTCTGAGCAGCAAGTCCATTCACAAAAAAATTGCACCCAGACAATAAATCTTTCAAAACTGCTTGTGAGATTGCTTTGCTACAGCACTAGCTACTTAAAGTACTTAAGAATTGTCCAGTAAATAAAAGGTACTGTTAGAAACTGCTAATAAAGTTTAGAGAACCTCCCGGTGACAAATTTCAAAAAAGCAGTCTTTTGATAGAAATGACACTACTTTAGCACAAGTAGGAAAATTATCCAAGGGGTAGAAGATGAAAGGTTCAGAAAATCTAACTTTTTATATAGTGGCACACTCAGATCCATTTCCGTAGGTCTAAAATGAAAATTGCCATTTAAGAATAGAGATTTTGAACAAATGGCAGAGTTGGCAGAAAGAACTGCAGGACCTTGGATTCTGGAGAAAATATGTTAACATGAACATACTGTGTACATATTGCCAGCAGTAAGGAGAAAAGGGCAATACGGCAAAACATTTGTCTGAATATATGTCTCAAGACCTGCACTCAGACAAAGGAGTTTTTTCATCCGTTTTATCAGAGCCATTAGATGAGCTCAGTAAATTTACCGTTTGAAGACACCTAGGTAAAATATAACAATTTTTTTCAATGGAATAGCTGTTCAGATTAGAGCCCTTGTAGGGTATGAAAAAAGTGTTCAGGACAAAATATCTAAAAAAGAAGGGACTGGGCAACATTGTTAGGAAACAACAAATTTTCTGTTGAAGAATCTCCTTATATTGGCCAAATGCCTTTACAGCAGATAATGAGCTGTATTTCCTGAATACTGAGTCTGAGAAACTCTTAATTGCTCATAAATCCATGTACTGGAAAGTTTGGAACATTTAATGAGTTGGCAACAGACTTCAAAGAAAAGGATTTCATACAGACTGAATTAGCAGAAACTAATGGACAATGGGTAAATAAGAAGGACTTCAGCTGAAGTGTTGGGGAGTTAGGACAAACCAACCCATACATTTTGGAATTAAACCTTTCCTTCATGGTCAAGCATATCTGTCTTCTGCTATGATGATGATTTCTACATATAGTTTGAGGCATGAAGTTCAAACAATAATACATATCTTGCCTTATTGCAAAATGATCTTGGACTGTTCATTTTCCTCAGAGGTGTCTTTAGCTGCCTGAAACAGAGGGAGTCACATAAAGGACAATGATGCCATATACCTTATTGCTGTAAGCTGGTTTTGTTTCTCTCTTCTTTGAGTGAGAGTTTGATGAGGCCTGACTTGTTCATGAAGATACTCACATGTAGAAAAATCTGTCTTTTGAGGACTCGTGTCTTGCATCTGTGTTCCTGAAATGTTTTGAATGGGATCCCCGTTGCACGTCTCAGCACCTTGTATTGATACCCCTCAGTGAACATCCAACTTGACATCAGTTCTACAACTGGCCGCCCTCTCATGTGGCACTAATCACCAAGCAGAGTCAGTAAGCTCTGCACATGCCTTGTTAACATTAACACCGATCCTTCTTTGACATGGCTCCTTTCACTGATAGCAGACAGATGGCATCTACAGGCAACCTCAAGTTTGATATTACAGATTTTGTAGGAATCTGAATGTCTATATTTGGTATCTTTTAAATTAGGTGATCTATTAGAATTGCTCCAAAAGTGTATTGAGATTTCCAATAATTTCCAATTATACTGCCTCTTTCATCCTTGTTTTGGGTTTTGCCAACTTTCAGAAGGGAAATATCATTTTGCATGTTGTCTGTGGACAGATCTCAGAGAAGCATTTCATTAATTTGTGCCCTAAACAAGGCTGTTTTGGTGTCTGGGCTTTTTGAATTCTAGGTATGGTCCATGAGAACAGTGTTCACAAGCTCCTCCTTCTTCATTGCTCAGCTAGTATTTGTGAAGCTTATGTTTCAAAACTACCATAAAAGTTAAGACATTGCAGAAAAAAGCTTACAAGAATCAGACAAATAAGAGCAGCAGTATCAGATGTATGAATAAAAACACATATTGTGGCATCCTATATTCACTTTGATAAAAATCTTGAAAAAAATATTACTGTGGACAGGTTATAGTATATGAAATGACTCTACTAAACCATGTAAATAAAGTTGTCCAGTTCAAGTTTTGCTATCTCAGAAGTTATTGGATAACATCCCGACTAATGGACTGTGAGAAGTCCTTAACAAGGTCTACTATTCCTTAACTGGAATAAAACAAGTGGTTTATGAATGACTACATAAACACAGTAAGATGAAGTGTATCTTGTGTAATGTTCATTTTCTGTAGATGTTTAGAAAATAGAAAGTCATTCTAGAAATCTCAAAACTATCATGATAACTAGCTTAGAATGATTATGTACTGTACACACTAAAAATGCAAAGTCCTGAAAATCAATTTGCCTGAGTTTTTAAAAATAGATATTAATAAAGCAGTTAAATTTTGGCTTTGCTACAAAGTAACAGTTCTGTCCCAAGGATTGGAAAGTATTTTTGAGACTGTTACAGCAGAACAGGTATCTGACTGGGGCTCAGCATTTCTTTTCAATTTCTCAGTGCTTGAAGGATACCCTACACCAGACCAGCTTTTTAGTACAGACTATTTCCCCTTTTGTGGAGGCACAGGTCTGCCTAAAGGGAGAAAAAACTAGAATCAATGCTTTCCCAGCTCTTCGTGCTTGTTCTCTCCCCTGCTTCACAGAGGAAGATGCAGAGGCCTTCAATCAGGTTTCTACTTGACTCATGGTGCCATGGAGCAAGAGTACGGGGTGTTTAAGGCTTTCCTCCCCAGCACAAAAGGGCTTGCTAGTTAGGCAGGATCTCTGCAGAAACTTTATTCTTTTTAACGCATGGATCACAACTGAAAAAGTCACAAAAAACTAAAGCATTTTCCAAACCGTCTGCCCACAACCCTATTCAACACTCTCCATCAGTCTAGAAGTTTTGTCTCCCTTCTTGGGGGACTCTGACACGATGCATTTACAAAGTAAAAGGTGACACCTGCTGTGAAAGCAATGAAGATTATTAGTGTGTCCATCTTCAAATACTTTTCAATCTTTCCGTGATTATGGATGCTTCCTATCAAAACTGTCCAAGATGTTGTAACTTTTATATGGGTTTCTGCAAAAAGATAAACCTTGGAAATTGCTGGACTGTAAAATAGCAGTACACTATGACACTGGCAAACCCTTAAAAGATAAATCTTGGCAGCCACTGGACTGTACAATATTAGCGCACTCTGACACCACTGGATCTTGAAACTCCAGAGAAGGATCCTAGAAGTGATTTTTCACACATAACAGAATGAAGAAGACTGTCTAACCTTCGAAATCCATCTGGCTTAATTTAATTTACAACTATCCTGTGCAAGTGCATATATCTTTAGTGAGCTCCTTCTAGAAAGGCAACAATGGCAATTACTTAGTTGGTTTATATTAGTTTATATACTGTAGTGATAGCTCTGAAACAAAGCCTGGCAATTCCAGTTCTCAGAACAATGGCTTATCTGTAAAAAATAAGCTTCCAAAATAGTCAATAATTTTAATGACAATGTAGTTTTGCCATATCCAAGCTTTTGAAAACATTGAGCTTGAGCGCCCATATTTGTGGCTGCCTAAAATCACTAGGGGCTTCTTGGTTTATATGTAAATCAAACTCCCTTTTGTCCCCTTTTCTCTTCTTTTTAGCATTAGTGAGAAACTCCTGTTTCCTTCTTTCTCCCATCTTCCCTTCCCTGTCTGTGGCATTTTTTCAGGTTTTAAGTTTGTTCTTAAAAACCCCTGCAGAAATGCAACCTCTCAGCTCACTGATCCAAGAGACTCTATCTACTAGGAACCCCTGAGACTCAGGTTTCTCTATCCCAGCTGCGGGAGCAGCTACCTGCTTGAATTTTCTTTGCATGTTTTCACATAGCTCCCATGCCGCAGCATTTGCTTGACCTCCATACTTCCTCCTCTTCTCACAATTTCCTACTTGGCATTTTCCTCCACTCTGTTACAGCACATTCACCTGCACTCTGACTCCGCATCCTCATCTTCACGCTTGTCTGCCCCTCCTCTGCATCCCTCCTGGTCCCTACATTAGTCTCACTCAATTTGCTGTCCCGTTTCCGAATCCATTTTCCCTCCCCGCTGCTCCCACCGTCTCCGGCATGTCCATATTCTCCTGTCCCTTGCCTGGCCCTCACAGAGCAGCTAACGGACCATTAGCTTCCCTGATGGCATCCTGCCTTCTGCCCCATTGCAAATAACAAGGACTGGCATCCATCTTCGCTGGTTTACCCTCACTTTCACCCAGAAACTTTAAGTGGATCTGGCAACCAACCTTCTGAGATCAGGCTTGGCCTGGTCCCAGTGTTGGTAATGGGAGATGGAAGGCATTTTACTTACAGATCAAATTACACAATTTTTAAAATAAAAAATGTATTAATAATTGTAATAACCTAAAAATAATTAATAATATATTAATAAAACTCCTCTATCTAATCTATTCTATGATTTGAGCGAAAACATGAAGGCTGGTGAGGCTGTTGACAGAGGTCCTACACAGCAGTTGCGGAGTTGTGAGATCAGGGAGGACTGAAAACGGGGCTTTTCCTCTGGTATTGGTGGGACTGTGCTCCAGTGAAACCCTTACAAAATGTTAACTTCACTTGCTGAGCTCAAATCCTAAATAAATGAACCTTCCTTGCCTCACTGGCTTCCACCTCACCATGGAAAGTTGTCCCACACGTTGGAACAATTCCTGCCATTTCTGTGACAGCTGTCTGTAAAAAACTAGAAATGATGGCAACTTCATTATGATATTTCTTGCTGCACACTGTAGAAAACTAATCATGACCTAAAACTAATCACTGGACCTAATAAAACACCTTGCCTTCTATGACTTCAGAAGCTATATTTTATTTTTGAAGTTAATCTACTCTTAATGTGTGGGGAGGGAGGACAACAGACCATGTCCTCTCAGCACAGGCTGGGAATCTCAGGCGCAGTGTGGTTTTGACAGCTTTGAATAGCAATCCATCACTTAATAGACAAATAGAGGCTACGGTCTCTTTGCAGCAGCTCTTTTTCAACACTAGGATGACATCCGTGCCCTCTGCGAAGGATTGCACGGTGTCAGCCTCGGAGAGGGATAGGTTTCAAACACAGCTGGGATTGAGCAGGCTGTTTGCAAGGTGGTTTGAGTGTTATTTCTTCTTCAAGAAATGGTTCTCCAATGGTGATATAATATTTCTGTCACCCAAACTTTTCAGCAAGCGCATACCAAAATAGAATAGCTAGATAGTGGATAACAGCAAATGGAGGATCACAGCCGTATAGCTATATGTCACAGGCAAAATGAGAAGTTATACTGGCATATGCAAAACTCCATCTGAAAGCAGAACTGACGCAATGTGTATATCAGAGGATTAACTGATGGTATCTTCTGATGTTGCTCTCTGATGAAAGTTTTGAAAATAGGGGTAAATATTTGTAAAGATTTGTCTAGGGCGAACTGCATTAAATATGTATATTATAAAGTGAATTTGCAAGTGAATTCTTAAGAGGCTGGGAGACAACACAGCAAGAATAATTGCAAGTCAGTTATACAGTTCAACAAATGCTTTGACCCAATATAGTCCTGCAAACTAGATGAGTTGTGTTCTTTGTTAGGACTTTATTGTAAAATATAGTGTACCTTAAATATTCAATGTCATCTTCTCATAAAGAAAGATCAAAAGTAAAAATGCTAATCTATATTTTCTTAACTATTTCATTATTTTACTATACAGTGCTTTTCTTTTTCATGGTGACCTTGTTAGAAGTCTGACGTTGTCAGAACATCTGATTGTCCAGGTCATTAGGGACCATGCTTTCCCATAAAATTATTTGAGATATTTTACTCTCAGAGAGGACTACAGAGCTTTCCTGTCACTTACATGTGCAAATAGAACAGTGGGATTATGCACCCAGGTATTTACTTCCTTATTTCTTATGGTGGACATGTGTTCTTTGAGTAAAGTTGAAATGGTTTTAATCCATCATGGAGTGGATTTAACAAAATTTTAATATTAACAATTAACCAGTAGACTTGCTTGTTAAGAACAATGCCCCCAGAAATAGTGTATCATAATCAAAAAGTAGTATAATAATCCAAGAACTCATGGATTATTATTTCCTGCTGTATTTATACAGATAGAGGAGAACATAGTAATTGTGTAATTGTTTCCTGTTGATATGTACAATTCAGTAGCTCTCAGTCACTCACCCTGTGGCCTTGCAGAAGTCATTTGTCAGTTCCATAGATTTTTAAGCGATCAGGGACCATTAGATCATCTTGTCTGATCCTTCTGCATAAAACAGGTCAGAGAATTTCATCTAGTTACTCCGGTATTGAGTGGGGCAACTGGTATTGGACCAAAGCTTGTCTTTATGTCACACAGTTTACCTATTTTTTTTTTTTTAAATGGGGGATATTACTTCCTATGTAGTACCTAAGCTGTGAAGATTCATTAATGTTTCTGAATACTCTGAGATACTGGGATTTAATGTGCTATAAAAGTGAACAGTAGAAATATTTCCAGTGATGATCTAAACAGGATTTTTTAATCAATGATATGATCAATTGGATACTGGAACAAATTAATCAGTGGTGTCTCCAGCAGGAAGGAGTTTTGCCAATTCAGTCCAAGATTTTTTGTTAGAATAGTTGCTGATAATTTGAAGAAGAAAAGATACATGGTACAAAAATGGCATGTTTTTAAAAAAGTTAAAAATAAAATGTTAAACAGAAAGTAACTTTAGATATTTGATGTCACGAAATCTAATTAATGAAATTTTCTTTAGGTTTCAGATTAAAAATTCACAGAGATTCTTATTCCTTTTATCTTCATTAGCCCATGTATGTGTTATTAATTATTTGTTAGGTATTTCCATAAACATTTGATGCTATTAGTGGTGTGAATGTAAAACCAAAATTCTTTTACTCTAACATCACTGGGACAATAGAGTGATGCTTGCCCGGCTCCATGTGTGTGCCAGAGTCTCCCTTAGAAGGCATTCAGTTAGGTAAAACTCTTGCCCAGCCTGTCTCAGGCTGCAAAGTGCCTCCCACCTCCATGTCTGCTGCACCGCCTTTGCCTTTGCATCAGGCAAAAATGATTTATACACGCAGGGTGGGAACCCTCTCTGATCATCTGTAAAGAAAGAACAGGAGTAGGTAATCAAAGATGTGTTTTCCATCCTCAGTGAATGTGATTTTAGTATGACTTAACCAAGCTTTCTATGAATTGCTTTCAGGATACCTACAGCAGTAGCAAAGTTTTAAAAAAATACTTGCTTTCACTTGTTTATATTTGTCTTTGCCTTTTTAGTAGCATCATCTTTCAATTTGCTACATGGAGCAGTATTGCCCTTGCTGCTGTGAGTCTTCTCTGGCTCCTTCTGGTTGTTTAACAAGTTCCTCTTCAACCAGCTTTTGTGAAGTTTCTCGATGGTCAGAATCTCAATTTACAACAAACCTCCTTCAGAAGAGGGTGTAGTCAAGGCCATTCTGGTCTCTTATGTATACTGTCTATTTATATTTACCCACAGTCTATGTATATTTAGTCCATTTGAAAAACACACAGATGTATTTGCTGAACAAACAGTAGCTGCTATCCCAAAGTTACATTTAGAGTGGTCAGAGTAAAAGTTTTAAGACCGGTAGTGCCCACATGGAGTTAACTACTACATAGGAGACACTAAAACCAGTGATAATGTTTTTAAATCTCTCTGCTCCATCCAACGAATTTAAATGAATTAAAGTACTTTTGTTAAGAGATATTAAAACTTCAGGCTTGTTGTTTTACCTCTGAACAGTTAACATGTCAATAGAAATAAATATTTATAAAATGTTGAGAATTAAAAGGAAGTCGATTCAATCCATTGAAGATTTACAGATGCTGTCATTTAAGCTTTTGGGAACCAGTAAAATAGCTGGCACTTCTGCAGGATCTGCTCCTCCAACCAGTTTGACTCATTTCCTCTGGAACCAGCAATTAATAACTTACTGTCCTCAGATTATTGCTTCATTTCTTCCTTGGTATTTGAAAAGCTGCATCCTTTCTTCATTGTTCACCATAAGAGTGGGGAAGAGGAGGTGATCAGCGGGGCTGTTGGGGCCCAGAGGGACAATCCTGTGGGAAGAGTCTCAGGAAGGAGACCGCCAGAACAGGGAAGGGGTCTCAACATGTGAGGCAGAGAGCTGTGTAGCACCAAGCTGATGTTGCCAGAGACCTTCTAGTCTACTTACAACAGAAGAATAATGACTTTTTTTTTTTTTTTCAGTTGCTGTTTTGAAAGGAAATGAGGCTAGCATAATCACTGCCATGCCTTCAAAGATGTGACTGTGTTTAGCATAACTGGCAGGTAATCCAAGAGGTGCTGCTGTTGCTTCAGGACTTGTACCTGTTCCCGTACACATAACGAGCACTTGATCCTTTTTTTGAAAAACTACATGAAAAGACTTTGAAAAGACTTCAGTGATAAACAGTGTAGTTACTTATCCACTCACTTAGAACCAGCAGAATCGAAAGCAAGGAAATTAATAGTTTAGGGTCCTTGCAAATCTTGAAGTTTCCTGGCACGCAAAACTCCTATGTTCTTCTTACTAAGAACAAGAAAATACATATTTCATCACAACTGCCTTAACTCTGACCTGTGCATTGTGCCTTTTATGTATTATTTTTATTATATTGATTTAGAGTAGAATTCATCTTCACTACATTTAGCCATCTAAAGGTAGGGGTTTCATCTAAGCTATTTGTCCAGGTTACCCTTATAGTAAATGGAGAACGATAGGTTCCTCCAAATGGCAATTCATCCCATTTTAAGGTAGGTGTCTGAGATATAGATGGGATGAATTGCTCTCTATCACAATCTCTCTCCATTGCTTGTAGAGGAACTTAAGCAAGTAGCTTAGGCTAAGTGCCCAACTTTCAGATGGCTAAAAATTAGGTGAGATGAATCCCTCCCAAATATTTTCTTTTAAGGGATGCATTTAACTGAGAAATATCTGGTAGTCAATTTGCCATGTGTTATTTCACTAAAATTTGATAAGTGATATTTCTTCGGAATCACATACCTGGCATTTAATGAATAACCATAATATCAAATAATAGTAAAATTACATATGACTAGGCAGTTGATCAATACATGACGTTAATGTGCACATAAATCATTCTCACATTCTCTTTCAAAGAAGTGCATTCATTTAGATTGTTGGTAGAAAACAAAGCTTGTTTTTTTCTGAAGTACCAATCATGAAGAATTCCTTTTGAAATATTACAGAGCTGCAAGAACTAAGTACTTCTGAAAAATCAGGCTGATAATATTGATTTAGGGTCAGAGTAGGGGAGGAGTTGTAGTGTGTTTGTTTCTATTTGATAGGAATTGTATGTTCAGATTTTATTATGTGGGAGTATGAAATTTTTAATACCCTCAGCTATTAATTTCTTTGAGTTTAAGTGTCTGGTTTTGGAAATGATGCAATAGATAACAACACTATTGTCTCTTAGCAACATCAACTAGTATTTGAAACAAAGGAGGGTTTGTAAGCTTGGACTTTTTCCCATGATTTTACACAAACTTGTTCGTTTGTGTGTGTGTGAACACATTAGTGAATGTATCAGTTATTAACAGTTTTTAAAATGGAGTAGACAGGCCATCAGCTTATTAAATTATAGGAACGAGTGGTGCAGGGCAAGCAAAGAACACCTCTTGTGGAGTCCTGCCTGTTTCACTGAGCACCTGACAAGATATGCACATCCCCTGGGTGGCTAAGTTAGGCATGCATGCATGCACATCACAGCATGCCTTCCTTCCAAATGCTGGTAGAAAAGGCTAAAAAGTCACTGCAAATTATGTGTCACACCCAGCAGTAGTGTAGGCAGCAAGTTGCTACCAGACCTCCCATTCCTTTCGTGTCAACAAATTGCCCTCTGACCTGGAAAAATATGTCTAGAGTGGGAAATTATTTGCCCTAGATCCAAACTGGTTCTATGACCTGTTCAATTAAAATCAGGTTTGAATGGATTTAAGTACCTTCAGCTCAGTGTTTGCACTAGTTTCATTAACCAGCTGCTCCAGAAATTGCAATATTTTCAATGCCTAGGCCTATGCATGTAGCTTATGGAACTACAAGGTTCCTACTGATTGAAAGGAAGATTTCACCAACAAAATACTCATTTTGGTTTCTTTTATTTTCCCTCACTAATTATAGCTATATCCTCTGACCATATTTTGTGTAATATCTCTTCCATCTCTAAAGTTTGGCACTTGCATATTCAAAAATAAATCACATTCTTCCTTCACAAGAACTCAATATGAATAGATTTGCATTTGGAATGAATTGGTGGGGACAGAAGAGTAAGTCTGGCATTGTAATGACAGAACTGTATTACTTATATTCATTTCGTGACACTTCATGTTGTTATAACCACATCAAGCCTTGATACCCCTCAGTTTACAAAAACCATGGAAGATTGTGCAGATTCCCCCTCTTGCCTTGCCTTGCCTTGCCTTTCCCTTCCCATATCTTCTGCTGAACTAAGACTTTTTGAGAAAAACGTAGAGGAAACTTGTGTTCATGTCACCATGGATGATCTCGGACGTTCGGCTCTTTTCACACGAGTCTCGTGTTTCTGCTGCAGCGTACCTGGCAAAGCAAACAAGCAGAAGCTGCATCCAAGGTGCACATCTAGAAAAACACATGGCTAATATTATAGTATAATACCATAGTTTCCTAGGAGTGGGATGCAATAGGTCACCAGCAGGTCTTTTGCTGCATTTATGGTTTTGCTTTTTGCCATTTAAATCCTTCCAGTTCAAAAGGCAGAAGTAGCAGTTTCTACCTAATAACAGCAAACTCACTTAAGATTTTTTTTCCTATAAACCTGAGAGAAAAATCCTTCAAGAGCAAAAACCTAAAGCTGACCATTACTTGTTCTGAAGCCCCAGTAAAGAAGCCTGCTGTTCTAATAAATGAGGATCCACAAATCCTTAGATTGATTACATATTCAAATTTTGTATACTCACAGTTTAATTCCTGCAGGGAACCTGTAGGAAATAAGAACTTGAAAAAATCCCTAAAAATAAATTATTTAATCCTCAAACTGGCACATATTTATCACTAGTGTATTGAAAAGAGAAAAATAATGATAAATACCAGAGGAATATGCACTTCTATGTTAATATTTATACATTTTTTTCTTTGAAGTGAATACAACAAATACACAGCTATAACATCCTAGTGGAAATACATGATAACTATAGATGGATAGGTAGATATTCGCAAACTGAATGTCAGAAAGATCAGGCACAGGAGTAACAAGAATTCCTGAGGAGAAGAACCAAAAGATTTGCCAAGCATGCTACAGCCATGACAACAAGAAACCTTTCAGATCCAGATCTGTAATAAACATAGCAGAAGTATTACTTGCTCTTAGTTTGATCCGCATGAGGGTATCTGGTGTGCTGCAAACGCCTCTCCATGTTTTGCCTTCTCAAGGGATGACTTTTCTCCCTGGGCTGGTTAGATGTATCTACAGCGAGCGTGGGTGAGGGTCTTCTTCGTGGCAGTGGGACAGACTTGTGTGTGGTGGCTTGACCCTGGCTGGATGCTAGGTGCTCCCCCAAAGCTGCTCTATCACTCCCCTCCTCAGCTGGGCAGGGGAGAGAAAATATAATGAAAGGCTCGTGGGTCAAGATAAGGACAGGGAGAGATCACTCAGCAATTACAATAATGGGGGAAACAGACTCAGCTTGGGGAAAATTAGTTTAATTTATTACCAATCAAATCAGAGTAGGATAATGAGAAAATAAACCCAAATCTTAAAAACACCTTCCCCCCACCCCTCCCTCCATCCTGGCCCAACTTCACTCCTGGTTTTCTCTCCCTCCTCCCCCCGGCGGCGCAGGGGGACGGGGAATGGGGGTTGGGGTCGGTTCCTCACACGTTGTCTCTGCCGCTCCTTCCTCCTCAGGGGGAGGACTCCTCACTCGTCCCCTGATCCACCGTGGGGTCACTCCCATGGGAGACAGTGCTCCATGAACTGCTCCAGCGTGGGTCCTTTCCGTGGGCTGCAGTCCTGCAGGCACAGACTGCTCCAGGTGGGTCCCCCACGGGGTCACAAGTCCTGCCAGAAAACCTGCTCCAGCGTGGGCTCCTCTCCCCACGGGCCCACAGGTCCTGCCAGGAGCCTGCTCCAGCGCGGGCTTCCCACAGGGTCACAGCCTCCTTCGGGCATCCCCCTGCTC
>JANHGO010000037.1:25611546-25622153 GCA_024606505.1 Aquila spilogaster
CTAGCTTTTTCCAGGTTAAGGTCAATTTTGAAACCAGCTGAATTCTTTAATAATCACTGTCTTTGCAGTCCTCACTGAATTCAAAAGGAAGAACAATTTTTTCATTGCATTAATATTAATATTTTTTTTACTGTGGGGGCTTATTACTGTGGTATATTTTCTTTTTAGGTATTCATTGTTAGATCACAAAGTGCACTACAGTCTAGCCAAAATATTGCCGTATGAAGATATGAGTGAACTGCCGCTAACATTAAATTTCACTGCCCCTCTTCTAAAATCGGATAGCCTTGCTCTTGTATGATTTTTCCCTTCCGCCCTGCTGAAGGAGAAAGCTTGCTACCTCAGATACGTGTCACAGAATCATGGAATAATGAAGGTTGGAAAAGACCTCCAAGACCATCCAGTCCAACTGTCCACTTACCACCCATATTTCCCCACTAAACCATGTCCCTTAGTACAACATCCAAACATTTCTTGAACACCTTCAGGAATGGTGACTCAACCACCTCCCTGGGCATCTCGTTCCAGTGCATGACCATTCTTTCGGAGAAGAAATTTCTCCTAATGACTAACCTGATGTCCTTTGAATGTCCTTTGGCTCACCTTTCTAAATGTCACAACTGCAGTTTATTTAGTAATTCTACCATCAAGCTTTGATCTTCATTTTAAAAAGATGATTATTTATTTATTTATTTTTGTATGAGTAGGCCACTGCTGGAAATTTGGACCTAAATGTGAAACAAAGCAGTCATCTTCATTTCCTCTTCAAGTTTCTCCGGGTAGCATTTATCATTTAGGAATTTGCTTTGATTTAGTGAGTAGATGCTTATTTGGTTGCAGCAGTGAATAGTCCTAGAATGCTTTATTCTCAAAGATCATAGTGATGCCTTATTTTACTGGATATCCTAGAAGTCTTTTTTTTGTTTGCAGGTTCCTATTCCGTACCTAATCAGATAGTTATCACCTTTTATGCATTATATCTCATTCCATGATCCTAATATTCTCTGTGTTTTATCTAGTGGTTTGCAATCCTGCCCACGGCAATGGGGCTGGAACTGGATCTTTGAGGTCCCTTCCAATCCAAGACATATAGGACTTTGTGATTCTGTGATTCACCATAGCACTTTGCATACTCTTAAAGAACATCTCAAATAACGTGATATTTTTCACCCTGGAGTGAAAAGACAGTTAAAGATATTCTTTACTACCAAGGGACATAGGTCAGTAGGAGATACCGTGGTAGTATTTCCATTTCTACTTTACGGTGAAATCCATCATTGCAGTCAACTGAAACTGGATTTACTTGTGACTGGAAGCAATGCTTTATATTGAATAGGTAGAGGCACTTTATATCAGGATTTAATGAAGGTACTATTCAGCACATACTTCGAAACTATTAGAAAACTGGAAGTAGCTGGGGCAGAAATGTACTAGAAATGTACGCTGAGTATCAAAATATAACTGGTGATTCAAAGATAACCTGCAGTTGTAGGAAATAAAAATTAGCCATATACTTAACGCATAGTAATGCTCAGTTGCTGGTGCTTTGTAAGGTAGATTCTTACCTCTGTGCAAACTATCTCTAGTCAAACTTATCCTGTAACTGGGATTTCACGTGATTCCCATTCTGGGATTCATATGAATCCATATGAGTTGATCATTTTGCTGCTCTTCTTTCTGGTTAAATGGATAGAAGCAATATTTGCTTAGTCTCTTCTGTCTGGTGACAAGTTTATTTTCCTATTCATGCAGAAGCTTAATAACAACTGAGAAGTTTCCTCTTATATTAATTTCAGTGGAAACTGGACAACGATAGATGTGTTTTGAAGTAGCAGGATGATTAGTACACAGGAATTCTCCCATACGTAACTTTTACTGAAAGCATATTTTCTTATGAAGTCAGAAGTAAAAATCAGACTCCCAGTGGCATTCATTTACAATGTGTTTTAAGGAATGTGCTAATTACATCTAAAAACGATGAATCATTAACAAAAACAGAGTAAAAATGCTGAAATACTTCTATTAAAAACCCTGAAAAAAAAAAAAAACCCTCTGGAGAAAATACAGTTTTTCCATCATGCTCTTCTTCATGTGTTCAAACACTGATAGTCATTCTGCAGTGCTGTGGGAATAAGGTGATCCAGCCTTATGGAAGATGGCCATGGAGCTGCTCATGTTCTAGTTTTAGCAAAAAGAGTTCTAACTATCTCCACAGAGGTTCATTCACAAAGGTCCTATACCATTCAGATTTTTATGGATACAGGAGTCCAGGGTGTTAGGCCTCTCAAAATTCAGAACATCGGAGTTATTGGATATTTCATAGATTTTCTATGAGCAGGCTACTATGACTATGTGTTCTCATGGGTTGCTTTGAACTTACTTTGTTGCATGGAAGAAAATATTTGATGGGAACGAAATATCTTGGTATTACTTATAATTTTTCAATTCTACATTTCTTAATAAATATGTTCCAAGAAATCTTATTGAGACAATTGAGGAGTTATGCTTTTTGCACGTATGGCTAGAAGAACAAGATAGTGTTAGAGAAAGCACCGATTCAAGTATTTGTGGAAGGAAAGAGAAGGTGATGAAAATGAGCAGAGCACCAAAAAAGGACAGAAAAGAGTGGATAAAACTGAAACTGAACAAGAGCAGCAAATAAGCAACTTGAAGCAACTTCATTTTGCCAAATAACTCTTGAACCAGAGGTAACTGCTGATGACTGATAATAATAGTTATTTGATTTTGGTAGCACTCATAACATGATAATTGATGGGCAACCGCTTTTCTCCAGATATGACAACCTATCATACAAGACAATTAAAAATAAATCACATCTGTGTTTGAAAATCTAAGCACATAGTGAGAGCTACAAATAGTATTTGTGAACAACATACTCTCTTTCTTAGGTGCCTTGCTTTAGGCACCAAAATTTGAAATTTTTAATCTACTTTTAGACATTGCTTTGGATTAATCATAGGAGATCTTAATCAGACTATAAAGGCCTTTGTAGACTAGACTGAAAAGTCTTGTCAAAGCCTTTGACACTGTCACCCACGGTATTCTCCTGCAGAAGCTGGCAGCCCATGGCTTGGACAGGTACACTCTTTGCTGGGTAAAGAACTGGCTGCAGGGCCGGGCCCAGAGAGTGCTGGTGAACAGAGTTAAATCCAGCTGGCGACCGGTCATGAGTAGTTTTCCCCAGGGGTCGGTACTGGGGCCAGTCCTCTTCAATATCTTTATTGATGACCTGGATGAGGGCTTTGAGTGCACCCTCGATCTGCTTGGGGGTAGCAAGGCCCTACAGAGGGATCTGGACAGGCTGGATCACTGGGCTGAAGCCAATGGGATGAGGTTCAACAAGACCAAGTGCCAGGTCCTGCACTTTGGCCACAACAACCCCAGGCAGCGTTACAGGCTTGAGGCAGAGTGTCTGGATGACTGTGTAGAGAAAACAGACCTGGGGGTATTGGTCAATGCTCGGCTGAACATGAGCCAGCAGTGTGACCAGGTGGCCAAGAAGACCAATGGCATCCTGGCTTGTATGAGAAATAGTGTTGCCAGCAGGAGCAGGGAAGTAATTGTCCCCCTGTACTCAGCACAGGTGAGGCTGCACCTCAAGTATGCCTTCAGTTTTGGGCTGCTCACTGCAAGAAGGACATCAAGGCCCTGGAGCATGTCCAGAGAAAGACAACGAAGCTGGTGAGGAGTTTGGAGCACAGGTCTTATGAAGGGCAGCTGAGGGAGCTGGGATTGTTCAGTCTAGAAAAGAGGAGGCTCAGGGGAGACCTTACTGCTCTCTATAACTACTTGAAGAGAGGCTGTAGTGAGCTGGGGTCGGCCTCTTCTCTCGTGTAACTAGTGACAGGACTAGAGGGAATGGCTTCAAGTTGCACCAGGGGAAATTCAGACTGGATGTTAGGAAATACTGCTTCTCCAAAAGAGTGGTCAGGCGCTGGATTGGGCTGCCCAGGGAGGTGGTGGAGTCACTGACCCTGGAGGTATTTAAGGAACGTTTAGATGTTGTGTTGAGGAACATGGTTTAGTGGGGACTATTGGTGATAGGTGGACGGTTAGACTGGATGGTCTTGCAGGTCTTTTCCAACCTTGGTGATTCTATGATTCTATGAAAAGTGATCTGTAAAGCTGATTGATTGTATATAACTTCATATATGAGCATAAGAGAACAATTAACTTTTCCAAACGCAAACTAAAGCTCTCTATTTTGGTAGTGTAAAATCAAAAAGCAGTGCATGAAGGAAGATTTGAAACTTATTTTGTTTGTTACTCTGACAAGCTTTTGCTAAAAACCATAGAACAGTTATAAGAAGGTCATACAAGATAATGTGTGATATTAGAGTACTTTAAGAAACTGTATGTCTCATAGGTAATGACATTCATCATTAGACACCCATACAAGCAGTGTAAGGTAATGCTATACTGTTGTACCATTTAGTGGGATATCTTCGGATGCCAAACAGCCATCTTACAGTCCACTGAACTTTAGACACAACAATTCCAGCCAGCCCCACACAGAGGCTGACCCCGGGGAATGGCTGAGTTGGCTGCTCTACAGCTGAGAGCGAGGACACTAACACATTGTCTTGCTACCAGCACAGTATAGGCAGGGGACAAATTTATGGAAGAAAATGTGTCACAGTTCTCTGTCTCGGGGATACACTAAACTTCTCATTGTGCTTTCTGATACTGTAAAACCATATTGGGAACACTTGTTCCTAACGCAGCAGTGAGCAAAGGATAAAAAGCAGACTTGGAAGCCTATCATTGCATACCGTGCCCTGAGCTCTTGAGTTTGGATATAACCAAAAATCTCAGCCTACATTTTGTTTTCTATCCTTTTCTTTAGTCACACATGAAGGAAAGAGAAGAGATCACAGGAAAACCCATCTCTTTGCTCATTATGCTTCCTGCTGCTCAGTGTGCATCTTCTCGCATGAGGTATGTATTTGCACACAGCTTTTTTCTTGCTTTGCTATGACTAACCAGAGAGAGAAGAACTCCAAAGAGACTCATTAAACCTAAGAAAGCTGCCATAGTTTGTCACATGTGGCTCTGCACACGCAAACAGAGCATTACTTTTATAGTACACTGCAAGACTCTCCTTCTGCAACAACAGTAACTCGTGTCACTGCTTTAGTCTCAGGAGAAGCTACTATTAAATGGTAGATGTTAGTTTAATATTAATAATTGTCTTAACTTCATACATCTACAGGTTTTCATCTAGGAAAAGGGAGCAATTCATTTTTGCTCATAAAAACAACATTTCTCTGAAGGGAATTTAGCAGATGTAACAGGGTTGATGTCAGGTGCAGCATAATGAAAGAAAGACACTTTGAACTGTCAGTGGCTCTCTAACTGCTCTTTGTATTACCCTGGCAGAGGTGTGCTTGCTCCAGTTCAAAACAGCTGTTCTCTCACAAATGTACTCCTGGCTCCCATTCACCACCCTGCAAGGAAAAGAAGGGCTGCAGGAGTTAAAAAGGTAGAAAAAAATGTCTGGACCATGTGAGAAACATCTGCCTGCACATCAGTATAGTTTAGAGTGGTCAAGAAGGCACATTATGTTTTATAGAACTTGTGTATTGTCATTTTTAAGGGGGAATACTCAAAAAATGAAGATTCACTAAAGATGTAGGATTGGATGTTGGGCAAACACTTCTTTCATCATACACACACCACCATGGGGAGTGGTGCTCTTCGGCAGTGTGCTCTCCATTCTTTCCCAGTTAGTTTTAAATAAGTGCCAGGGCTTCTGCCATTTCTCTATGAAAAAAATATTAATAGGTCTTAGCAGCATGAAATGTCTAGCTACAGTTTGCCTTTCTCCTTTTTTATCTCATTATACTTATGTTGCTAGCTTGTAACATTAAGGATTTCTCTTTTTTTTTTTTTATATACATCCTTTACCTTCTTGTTATCTGAATGACATAAATTTGACTATTTTCATCTTTCTTCACATATTCATCTTTTTTTGACCATTTAAACAATTTTGTGTCTTTTTTTTCCCCCCCTCATAATTCCCTCAGCTCTGTCCGTATCTTTCTGGCTGAAACTCTCAGCACTGTCTGCAGTATTAATAAAGAATGCATGATGCTGTACTAAAAGGGTTTGTTGGCATGGATTTGAGATGGCCTCTAAACTCTACTGGTAAAGTCACACAGTAAGCTGTGCAGTTCACCTGAAGTTATTAAACATTCATACCAAACCATGGCACATTTGTCCCAGGTTGCACAGGTATATAATTTTAAGATTAGTGTATAGTTGGTTTTTTTCAATCCTACTGCTTCAAGATTAATTTCCTTTCATTTTTTGATATCTGTCTGTCACCAAGCAGAGCTTATTCCAGGAGGAAATGATGTCTTTTGACAGTGTTTATGGAAACCTTCTTGTTCTGCCATATACTTTTTTATACATGCAACTACACAATGGTTTCCTGAGGATTCCTGAGGATTGGGTTTGGGCTTCTGGACCATGGTCAAAAGAAACAGGAACTGTTGAACTGGACCAAACTCTGAGCAACCTGACCTAGTTGTAGATGTCCTTGTTCATTGCAGAGGAGTTGGACTAGATGGCTTTTAAGGGTCCTTTCCAACTCAGATGATTCTGTGAAAACTATAAACATTGTATGCAGTTGTGTCTGCAGTGGTCTAATGTTGTCTCCTTCCAGGTGGTGTAGGAATAGCTGGGAGAGGGTAACAGCTACTGCATTTTACTACAGCTTAAGACTGTAAGAAAAAAAAGTTTTTGGTGATTACGCTGCGTTGTTTCCGTTCCTGTTGACAAACTGAATGGAATCACTAAAAGTGTGAGCACATTTGTGACATGTTTATGGTTTTGCAGGATCAGGACTTAATTCATATGTTGGAGCACCTATTCACATATGGAGGTCTTTATTAATGAAGAGAATTGGAGCTGGTCTTTTTTAAGTGGCAATTTTAATTTAAAATACCTTAATAAAAAATGTAAACTACAGAGTAATGATGTTAGTTCAGTTCCCTCAGGCAAGTCTTACATCATTTTGTTTGTATACAGTAAATAAGCCTAGAGAGAATAAAATCCAAGCCAATAAAAGGATTATAGAAACAAGTTTCATTATGAAACTTTACACATCGACACATTTGCCACTGAAGGCAAAACGTGTGTGGCTGAACCACTGTTAAAGATAAAAGCTCTTCTGGCTGCCTGATTTCTCACTGGCCTTTGAAATGCTTATTTACTTAAATATGTTTTCTTATGGCATCCTTGAAAGAGAGATCTATTAGTTGCATGCTGAAGATGCATGTTGGCACTCCTTTTACAAAATATTTTCCACAACACAAGAGGCAGGGAAAATTCAGGAAATCAAGTCACTAACAAAGCACTACAGCAGGTCTGAGTGGGCTGAATATTCAGGCTTTGGCTGAAGGCATGAAAAGACTGAGAGCCCTGAGGTTTTTATGTTTCTGTGTCTCTTGAGGTCCCAGTCATACAATTATTTCCACTCATATGAAGCACACTACAGGACTCTGGCCTGAAATAATACAGTACTCTAAGAGCTGCACTGTTAGATCAATCATCTGCTTTTATCAGCCTCCTCCTCCTCTTCTGACTGCAAAGAGTGGATTTAAGCTACTCTCGCTTGATATAAAATTCAGTGCATCTGGGAGAGTAGTGGAATTGTAGATACAACTTCTTTTTTATGGACATCTTACATACTGAATGAAGCTGCTCCCATCACCAGCCACATGCTTTGACTCGAATACCTGCATTGCCTTGGCTTGTTTTCCAGGCAGTCAGTGCTTTTTCTGCAAAGAACAGCAAGTACGACAAAGTGGCAAAGGTGAAAACTCAAACAGCGTCTGTACCAGCCAACAAACTACTCAGCCAGGCTTTTAGGAAGCATCCACACAGATGAGGAAACTACACTGCAGGCTTTGGTCTTGAGGTCAAAGATGTATCATTAGAGACATCATTTCCTGATATTAGAGGCTCCAAGTCATTAGTCTTTTAATACATAATATCAATAGCTGTAATGAAAAATGCGGGTAGGATGTAGAGAATCCCCTGAATCTTAATGTACTGTCTGCAAACGGAAGCATAATGTGGTATATGTCAGCTGAACTGGAGAGGAATGAAGGGTCAGGTGGAGAAAATGAAGAAGGCAGCAGCGAAGCCTCTGATTCTCACATTTGAATGTGGCTCGCTTCTGCTCGTGGGGTCAGCACAAGCTGCGCCTCTGCAGATGTACTGAAATGGAGCGCGAGTGGGATTTCTGCAGAACTCACTGCTGTTCTGGCTCCTGCACAGGGAGACATTTCACGCTGCACACAGCAGATGGGAGCTAGGAAGTTCAGCCCAAGCATAGAAGTTTGCATACATATGCGTATATATATATATATATAGTATACGTGTACCACTTAACCCCAGCAGAGCTACTGTCAGTAGCCTCTCACCAGGCTGTGTCTGGCTCCTACCACACCAGGTCCATGTGCTTGTAAGCATCCTTTCCTGCCCCTGGCACACTGCCCAGGCATGACTGCTCTGCCTGCAAATGGATATTTGTGGCCAGGCAGCATTAAACCTTCAGGGCCCGTACTGATGCCTTTCCTTCTAGGCTCTCTGGCAGCCCAAAGCCACCTTCTCCCAGTGCATGGATATTGTGGGCACATTGAATTGAAATTTCATTTCCTAAAGAACACAGTCATTGAAAGCAGGAGGGAACATGGATTTTATTTGGATTAAAAAAAAATCAGTTGCCTTTTAAGATTGTTATCTGTGAGCAACATCAATAACATAAAGCCTCGTACACCTTTTCTTGGCTCAATTTATTCTCGGCTTTGGGAAGTTCTCAGGGGTGTGAGGCTGAGACCTCAAATGAGGTAGGGATCTTTATTCTTTCAGGAGAACTCTGACAGGAGATTTCTGAATCATGAGTCTGTCATGTTCAAAGACAAAGCATTATCACCATATTAGTTCCTTCACCCTTTTGAGCTTTTGCAGTCCACGAAAGAGAGGCTTGGGAAAGTAGGTTGTGCACAGAATAAACCCAGTAACGCTTAACAACTCTCCTTTACCAGGGCTAACAACTGTGATTTCTTAACAGGTTTTAACTTCAAGGACCACTTTACATTTTTTGGGAAAAGAAAATATCCATTGATTATCACAGCGCTGCTGCAGTGATTTCTATTTAAAAGAAAATAAAAGGCTGAATTAATTTTCATTCATTACTTTTATTTCCTTCTTTCCTCTCCCTATTTTTGTTTGTTTGCTCATGTGTTGAAAAATGTGTGTCAATTTTTTAGTGTAAGTGTATTTTTGCGAGTTTTCACAGACAATATTTAATCTGTTAGGCATTGGCAATGGAAATATTTGACTTGGTACGTTACTGCATATGGTTGCCTTTGTGTACATTAAGATGTTTCTTCATGCAGTTGTTTCATTAAGTTAGAATCTCTATGTTGTAAACCAATAGAACTCCCAGTTATGTATATGCAGACAAAAAAAAAGACATTAATTTTCACTGAGAGGTTGGTTTCTGGAAAGTTAGCTGCATATGCTCAGATAGAAAGTCCTTTCTGAAGCACAAGAATCTGAAATGTACTGACATACACGTGTTTTCTTCAGCTCTTTCTTCTCCACTGGGCTAGTGTGAGAAATGCAGTTCCAGGGAAAGGCTTTAAATCTTGCTATTTTTCTCTGTAAGAAAAATAGATCCACTCCATGAGCTGAGATTTCCCAAAGCACTTCTAGCTCAATTTAGCAAGCGTACAATTTTGGGTAATTGTGGGAAGTTGAGGGCTCTTTCACACAAGAAGCCCTGAATGCCTGAGGTGTGAGAGGTGTATCTCACCACTACCTCAGCCTCAGTCCCAGGCAGCACACTGCCTTCCAGTATGTGAGTGTGGCTCTCAAGTTTTCAAAGCATTATGGAGCTTTGGGGGGAGGATAGGGCTTAGATGAGAAGGTCAGAGATTCTTAAATTAAGAGTTTTTGTTTCTTTTTTTTTGTTTCTTTTTTTTTTTTTTTGAGAAATTAAGTACAAGAGGCACCCCTAGAAAGCAATTCAGACCTCAAGAGGGTAGAAGCATCCCCTGGAGGTGCTTCTGTCACTCTTCATTTGCTGTAGACAGAGCCCAAGGTGATGAGACTCCTATTTGAGTGCCTCGAGTAAGAGCTCAAAAGTAGGTAGAATTATTTCTCTCCTTTATGCCATTGCAAATTCCCCATTTTGTCTTTGGTACAGCTTTCACAGGACCGTAGATTAATGCAATATTGATGTTCTGTGGCAAGTTAAAAGGCCAGTAAGATTACTGCTCAATGTGAATTATTCCACCTCTTTGATACCTGCATTGTCCTTAACTCTCTTAATGGCACAGTGTGCTTTCCTACCCCAGTGACATCCAGTTGCCTGTATTGTTAATTTTTTGCTTTGTAGCTTGCGTCTAGATTACAGCTTGTGTGTCCCTGGAGTGGTATCAGTTGCCTGAAATCCTGATTCCTCGGTGTTGTGTGGCTTGCATAAATGTCAGTTGGTCCAAGGGAGCGGTTTTAAAAGAAACAGAGCTGATCTGACATTCTTCAAAGGGAAGCCTAGGAGACTCATCTCT
>JANHGO010000037.1:25622240-25648690 GCA_024606505.1 Aquila spilogaster
TCAAAAATGACAACGTTTCTTTTACTAGTCTTGCAAAAGATGTCTGCAGTGATGTGACTGCAGATGACATCAAACAATATAAGTGGCTGGTTTCTGCAGTAGATTGAAATTCATCCAGTTCCCTGTGTTCACTGTGATGACTTTCAATGCTAATTCTTAGTGAGTGAGGCATGAAATATATTCACAGGCTATACACAGTTAGGATACTTTAAAGTTATTTGAGGTACCTGTGATGTAAACATCTGTGCCTCTAGCTTTTGTGCATTTTTTCCTGCGTTTCAATTATGCAGTCAAAGAAACACTGGAAAAGGGGAGAACAAGTTTGCTGATCTAGTTCTTTTTTTTTTTTTTTTTGAAAGGAGTGAGTGCCTCATTGTCTGAGCAGAGGAAAACGTAGGATAGAAGCACACTTTCATCTTCTCCAACAAGGAAGAGATCAGCTGAATTGATGCAAATGAGGTGTTTTTGAAAGTGATCCCCAAAGCTCGCTGTATTCGCTGAGCAAAACTGTGGGTTGCTTAAACTTTCATTTGAAAACCTAAATGAAAAGATGAAAAAGTTTTAGCTTGAGTTTTACTGCATGGCTGTAATGCTCTTTGAAGCTGAAGCTAAATCCAGCATTCAGCACATACTGTGTCCTGCAGCTGCAGCAGCGTGTGTGCTTCAGTGTGTTTGGAGAGGATGCTTCTCAGTCCTGACTTCAGATGACACTCTTGTGCCCTTCTTAGGATTATCTGGAAGAAAGAGGCTGCAAAATGCAGAGGAAAAGGAGGGAAAAGCTTCCTGTGCATGTGTGGAAGGTCATGGGAATCTGGTGACTACTCCTTGGGATCTGCAGAAGAGGAGAACTGGGAGAACAGTCTAACTGTCAGTGCATCAGGTCTAACTAATCCGAGGTAAGTGGGGTTGTGGTGGTATAAATGAGAAAGGGATTTCTTGTTCAGTATAAACTGATACTAAACCTTTTTTTTACCACAGATAATTTCTTCCTTTTTCATATGTGACCCTCAGCATCCGCATTTTGTGTTAACTCCTTTGCTATTTACTCTCTGCTTTTACAGTCAGCTAGGAAGAGAGAGAGACAGTCCTGTCATGACTTTTGGATTTCAGTCTCTGTTCTAATGGTTTTTTTTTCACATAAAAGACATAAATAGCAGTGGGAGCAAGGGGCTTGCACTCCCCCCCTTTCCCAAGGAGAAGGCCACAGAGTAATGCACAGCCTCTCTTCCTGACCTTGAATTCTGGGTTTTATACAATGGAATAGCTTTTATAGGATAGGTTGAGAACGTTTTCACCCTAGAATAGATCACTGGATGGCTGTAAAGCCGAGAAAAAATAATTTAAATGAAGGAGAAGTAAACCCAGGACTCTCCAAGCCGCCTGTGCCTCCTCGCCACCGAGCGACCCGACCCGTGAGCTTTAGCAGTTCCCGCCGGAGCGATTCCGAAGGTTAGCGCGGCCAGCGGTTTGCCCCGTCCTTCCAGCAGAAGCTGAGGCGAGGTGGCCTGTCGGCTCCTCAGCTCCTTCACCGGGCGACCTGTTACGACCGGCGGCCGTCCGACCTCGCGCCCCGGGCTGCGACCCGCGGCGCCCGAGCAGCAAGCGCCCGGCCGGTGCGTGCGGGGTGCGAGGAGCGGGGAGAGCGCGAGGGACCCGCCGAGGCTGGCCTGGCCGTGCGGGACCGCTCAGCCACCCCGCGGCTCGGGCTCCTCCGCCGCAACAGCCTAGCCGGGGTACGCGGGCCCGGGTTTTGCAGAGGGAGGACAGAACCGGCCGGCCGGAGCCCCTCGGGGAAGAGCGACGGGTTGGTCGCGTCCGGATCCCGCCCGGGCGCAAGCAGGCAAGAGGCGTTTTCCTCCACCGCCGCCGAGACAGACCGGGTGTAGAAGGAAGCAGAATTACAGACTCTTGGGTTGGGATTCATCTCACCTACCCTCAGACGTTTCTCCTGTGAATGTCTATATATGAGCTGGTTACACCAGGCTCCCATTGATGAAAAACAGGCGCTGTTGGGACGCGATTCATCAGAGTGATGATTTCAGCATCTTATGAGCTCTTTAAAATTTTACTATGAGGCCTCTCTATGTCGGTATGTTTATTGGTGGTACCTAATTATTGTTGTCTTCTGATAAAGCTGCAGTAAGAACACTGTCCTCCCTTTTTAAAAATTAATTTCTGCAGACATCTGTTACATAAAAGAGTTGTAAGGAGAAAAAAGATTTAGGGTTTCTCTCTTGTGAAATGCCAGGAAATAAAGAAGGGAAGTAGAGCTGAATTTAGATGGATCCATAGGCTCTATATATTTGTGACCTGACACACTAGCCATTTGCTCATTATACCTCTTCAGCATTTAATAAAGCAGAATAAAGGCTTTTATTTTATTAAATATTAATTCACCTTTTCATATTTTTAGGGAAGGCTATAGGAATAAAACATTGATGGAGGAAGATAACTGAAGGGATAACAGTAAATGAGACACAATTTCCCTGATTTCTAGCAAAAGCTCTCCTGGCTTTATGCTACCACTTTATCTAATTATATCTGATTTTTTCAACAACAAAACATATAGAGAAAGAAAAAGAGAAGAAAGCACAAACAGCTTGGCTCTTTGGAAAAAAATTGTCGCTGAAAGCAATTTTTTCCCCTCTTTGTTTACTGGTGAAGGTGAAGCAGTAACTCAACATGCAGGTACAGACGTGATAATTTACTTGTCAGTTATGTGGTGGAAAAATCACTCTTAATGATAATTGTTGTATTAAGGGTTGGTTTTTTTTTTTTTAAATCATGAAGGCAGCTGACTATTCTTTTTCAACAGTGCACTCGTGCACTCTACTGCTTTTTATTCCTGGCCCTTATCATCCTACATGTATTTTTTCACCCGCCAGAGTCAGGGAAGGATCTATTGTGTTTTATCATTGAGCACAAAGGCTACTTGTGGTCCTGAGCCTGGTCTTCTCTATCCACTCGGCAATGTTGTTCACTGTTATTAAGGATGTGCGGGTAGAAAACATACCTATGATTTGGTATAATTCACTTGTTGACAAAAATCAACCCTTACATTTCTTTAGATGCCCATTTCTCAAGTACAGTAGATCTTAATCTTAAGCAGTGGCATTATATTAATTTTTTAGCACATCTATTGAACTGGTATATATAGTGCATTTAGTTGATTTAATAATGTGTTTTAAGCATTCAAAATGAAAGCAAAGAGGAGCTAACTCAGTAACAACAAGGACGAATTTCTCTTCACTTCTAATTAAGCAAATAAACTAAAATAGAAAGGAACATTCTGTCACATTTCAGTGCATGCAGGAGGCAAGGTGAACAAGACCCTGGCCTCCTGGCTTGGCTTCTTCCCATAACTTTGACCAATAAAGCATACGTCCATGAAGAGTTCAAGTCCCAAACAAGCCTTCTCATTAAAAGATCTGGAAAGGACAGGACTTGATGTTAAGGGCCATTAGCAAGGGAGATGCCATCACGGATAACTTACTTGTCATGCACACACAAGTGCCTGTCATGTCCATAACCTACCTGGTAATTCTCAATGGTTTTAACTGTTGATGTTCAGTCTAGCTCTCTAGATAATCATCTTTGCCAGCCCCTCTACCACCCATCACCTGAGTGCATGTCAAGTTACAATCCAACTACCTACCTTCAGCTACTGTACTCACAGTGCAAATGAAGCATGCAGACCAACTATTAAGATGTGGGTAAAAGCAATAGGATTTACACCAGGAGATAAAAAATGGAAGGAAAAGATGTGCTGCAGGGAAGGAGAGGTGAGAGACGAAGCTGGAGATCAGAGTATCCTGCTCCTACTACTACTAGTGAGTTGGGCAGCACAAGGGCTGAGCTTGCTGCTTTCCAAGGGGGTTTATCCCATTCTCCACTCCTACAGCAAGACCTGCCACCCCAGAAACATTGATGCTTCCCTAAAAACCAGCAAGAACCCTGGTTCTTCATGTCTGCGGTGTAGCTTACTAGGTAGGGAAGGATCATGAATATTTGGTCACCCTCAGCAATTTGCTGTCTTATTTAACCAGACCCCGTGGTCCCAGCCACGACCACACTGTAGGCTTCTCCTGCCTGAAATGAGCAGCTTGTTTGAGCTTGCTTAGGCATATCACTATCTAGCCAAATTTTAATGATGCGGCTTTAATAGTGCTGGATTTTCCTTTTTGCCCCTGTCTTCCTTCTGACATAGCAGAGCCCTTGAGAATGTACTAGCCCTCACAGCAAGACCCTTGCAGAAAGAAAGGCAAAAACAATTTCCAAAATTTGGCAGTACTTGAAATAATTTCTTTATTAAATATATGGTAAAAATTCTTTTTCCTTTTTACAACTCCCTTTTGTCATCCCTGTATCTTCCCAAATCCACTTTTTATAAAGTTTTGTTGAGAAAAGTATTACAGATAAACTAGCCTACGTGGATTAGGATGGTTTTAGTATTATTTTTCCTTTTCCACCAACAGAGGGAGTAAAGTTATCTTTCCCCTCCAGAGCTTTTGGCCATAAGGCTTAGTTATGTGAGACCAGTAACTTTGCCCTGGGTTTTGCACGTGTTAAGGCAGGAGGTCAGCTAGGTCTCAGTTTGCAATCTTTAGAAAATTATGGTGCAGTATAAATAGCACAGACTGTGTGAGATTAAATCAAAATAGCTGATGTATTGTGAGCTGAATGGATATTGCGCCAATTATGAGATGCATATCGAAATTTTGCAATATGGTGCACTCCCTTAAGGACTAGTGATGAGATCTGTTAATTGCATTATATTATCTACTGGTAACTGCACCATTAATGCATGTCAGTGCCACTCCTGACAGGGCTGGCTTGAGGGGTTTTTACTGCCGTAGGCAAACTGGAAAGTGTGTGCCGCTCTTAGCCATATTTACTTCCACAGTAAACAGTCAAAACAGTCAGTTGTATCTAGTTCTCAATCTTAAATTATACACCAGTGACTTATTTAAGTAATTAGGGACGTATTATCCACCCCAACAGCCAAAAAAATGTTTTATGAAGAGGAGTCTTCATAAGAGTAATTACATTTCTTTCCTGATCTCTCCTAGACCATGAAGTAAGTACTTGTGAGTTTGCACTGCTTAGTGAGGACTTGGCAAATGCAAAACAAGCAAGGCTGGAGAAGACAGATCTTTGTTGCCCAAGGCCATACGCTCTCTGTGGCATCAAACCCTGGCTGACCTGCAGGGAAATTCCTGAAAAAGTTAACACCGGGTATGTCGGTGCTCTCTACCCCAAATTCTTCTCTGTGTCATTTTGTGTCTTGCGTTACTCCCAAATTACTATTAGACCTCCCCAAATTCCTTACTTCTAATGAAAATTATACTTCTATTGTAATATTACCCTTCATCACAAATTTGCAAAGTCTTTGCCATCATTTTCATTGGAAACTGTAATGTCCACTAAAGAACCAACCTCTCCTTTCTTGCACAAAGCTATCTCGTGATGCTAACTCACACATGCACGCGAGGACAATACACTCAGGTTGGCTGGGCGGCTTGACTTTGCAGTCTTGGTCTCGGTGTTACACTTGCTGCTCTGTCCTTGTGGCTATACAGGATATATCATCTGAATTCCTATAAGTTGAAGTTGACCATAAGGTTCTTTTGGTTACTATGCATAAAGAAATGTTGGCTCTATGCACGTAAGCCTTATGTCCCGCTGAGTTTCCCTCTGGATGTCAAGCTGTGTGTGAAAGGAGGTGGGTATCCCTTCATCTTCTGTCCTGCCCTCAGTTCTGTCACTTGCTCCATGGGGTTGTGGGGGAATATAGGAGAAGGAAATGTCTTATGGTAGGTTAAAAATCAGAATCCACATAAGTGGAGTGATAATTTGTTTAATGCAATCTTCTAATCAGGAGTGTTCTGTGTTATATCTGAGTAGGTATTAGATTATTTAATACAGCTAAAAACCCCCAGGAATTTCTAGCCTGGTTTTCCCCTCTGCAGTCAAAATATCTGAATTGATTGTGAATCAGAAAGTTGAAACAATCAGTTTGTAAATAATGCAATACTTTCTGTAGTATTTTAATTGAAATTAATCTTTTCTGCAGTCTCAGTTTGAAATATTTCATCTCAGTGCACTGAATCAGGTTGAAATGTTTGATGTTCAGCTGATGCATAATAACTCTTCAGTTTCCAAAGAAAAGCTTTATGGGCATTGTACTTTATTTTATTTTATTTTACCCTGCCTTACGGGAAGGGCTAATTGGCTGTAGTATATTTACCATCAGCCTTGCAAACCATGTCACTCAAGGTATCCTACATGACTTGGTCATAGGGGAAGATACAGAGCATCACTGAATATATTGCCAGCCCAGGAAGTCTGCGAGAAATCATGGAGTTATGTAGCATCTGCATCACAGTTCCAGTGGAACTCCCACGAGGTGCTGAGCAGATGCAACTTGACATCAGTATGATTCAAATGAAACATTTCTGCTCAATAAACCAAAGCATTTTGATTTGGTGGGACCACCCTGGAACAAATAACTTTGTTTTTATTTTCTCAGTTTTGGCAGAATCATTTTTTCCCTACTCAGTTAGCATAAATCATTTAACAAAAATTTCCCTGAAAATTCTAATATTTGCAATGCAAAAGTGTGTGTGCATATGTATGTGTGCTTATACAAATACATATACGCGTATATATACGCATATAAATTGAACAAAGCTTGCATGTGTTCCTCCTCAGTTTCATCAACCTGGGAGGCTTAGCTGTGTTTTAGAGGGGAGGGAGAGATGTGGCCCCAGACATTTAAAATGAAACTTGCTGCATTAGACAAAAGGTTTACTGTAGTTATGAGCATTGACTTTTTTTTTCTTTTTTAAAACTGTGACTGTGTCACCTTGAAAAGTGAGTTGATTATGTGATGCAAAATATGTATTAGAAAGTGCTTGGACTGGAGGACTGTCTGGCTCAAGGGATCAGTAATCTAATGTGGGACCTCTCACCCCTTAGTCGCTAGCCTGACTCTGGCATAGGTGAGTAATAAAAACACAAATCTCTCTGCATCTGGCATCCATTTGGATGAATAAATAAATTGAACTGATAATATAATTTGGTGGAAAAAAATCCCACATCTGTGCAATAATTAGCGTGCTTTTTGGGTATCTCAGCAAACGGAGCAAAACCTGAAAGGGCACGGGGATTGAAAATAACAGTGGGTTGTGTTTCTGTAATATTTCCCATCCTGAATTATCCCAAAGCATTTTATAATTTATTAACTTAAGTCATATTCCAGTGCATATCTCCCTGCAAATGCCAGAAACCAGGGTCTGCTTAAATCTGATCCACTCCTCTACTTGATAAGGACACCATGAAGACTGAATTTGTTTGTATTTAAAATTTCCTAAAGAGGGAGTTCTGGGACTCTGCTTGAAAAACAGGTATGCAGGGGAGCGAGGCACTGAACTGGCTCCAGGACTCTCTTCCCACAGTTACTTGGCAACATGGCCCTGGCTCTCCCTCCTCGCCGCAGTCCCCAGGACCTGCTTTTGGTTGGGGTTAATTAGATGTTGCTTAGTGCATTCCCTGGCTAATGCTAAAGTCTTCTGGGAGCTTTCTTGTGGCCTAAGGCTGAACTCACAATAACTATGCTAATGAATTAATGGGAACAAGCAGGAAAAGGGTGAGTTACAGAAAACTATCTGTCTTTTTAACCCCTGTGTGAGCCGGTGTTAATGCAGGGCTGGCAAACTCCGAAGCCTTGCTGGACACGAGCTGGCTTCCCGCGGAGCCGCTTGGATGTATCCACACCGCGCTCCCTGGCATGCTGGTTCCAGCAACACGACGCGGAGGCACCCGAGCGCTGGCTCTGGAAGCTGTACAGAAGTATTTATGCAGAGCTTAAGCTAATAAGCTCTGCCAGACCTGGGCTAGCCTGCACAGAGCCAGTATGGATGTCTCTGCAATTGTGGCACCATTTATCAGCAAACTGGATAATCTGCCAGGGGGATAATGGAGAGCTGACTGTATATGGAATGTTTGTTTGCAATGAAAATTACGTGTTAGGGTTTTGACTCTAAAGCATCAGTGGATTAAAGTCAGACAGCTGACGATTTCTGCTCCTATCTGTCTGCTGGCCTCCTTCTCAGAGGTTGCTGCCCCTGTGACAGGGATGGCTTAAAAGCTCATGAAGCAGCTTCTGAGTAGTTTATAACACGTTGTGGCGGGGTTTTTTTCTGGAATGATGGAAGTGATAAACAGTATTCATGGTAGAAGTTTCAATAAACCGGGAGACTGATTCAGACAGCTTGGACCCTTTCCATTCTGTTTTCTGAAGGTATGTCAGGTTTTTTGATTGAGTTGCTAGAGAGGGAAACGTTGTCTTGCTTCTGGCTGCATTCACTCTTTAAATGCCTAACTGTGGCTGCAGAAAGGATGATGAACGTCGTCCTACATCCACCCCAAACTTTGGCTGTTTCGGAGCTCTCTGGACGAATGCATCACTGGCTTGACATTCGTGATCCGGTGCGCCAAGAGGAGTAACCATCAAAATATGATACATGGGCAGAGCTTTGGGACTCATAATTCAGACACAACAGAGACACAGTAGCTGCAAGGGTAAGAGAGGAAACTAGGAAGACCAGCTTCAAATGCTATGTCTCGGATGTTTTAAAGTAATAGACAGGACTGAGAGCAAGTGCACATGTTCATATACATGTGGTTGTGTAAGCGTCTCTAGAAGGGCCAGAAAAAGTAACATTTAAATTCAGTAATAAAAGAAACATGCTGGAACTACAATATATCCTGAAATTCCCTATTGGTATGATACGGCAAATGGGGAGGATCAGATATTTAAATGCAGGAGAACAAATTAGTGGACAGCAAGTACAAAAATTAATGAATTATAATTTTATTCTATTTACACTTATACATATATATGGAGTTAGTTTCTCACAGCAAAAAGAGCAAAACCAAAACAAATACGCCAAAAGTTTGTCACATCAGTTCTCAGACTCTTTGTGCTTTTAAGAACCAGGTGGAATAATCTTTACACAGTCTTTCTTTGCCGTGATACCTCTTTGTCTGTGACTGCCAGTCATGGCAAAAAGTTTATGTATGAATTTTTATGGGAGAAGATTTTGTCTGTCTCCACACCATCTGAGCGCAAGGTTTTGTGCCTATTTTTCAGTGTAGATGCATATTAAGCTGTAATGTTTTATTCCTTTATGTATTGAAGGGAATGCAGAATTTTCCCCTAGCTTTAAGGTGGCAAGTACTGATGCTTAAAGTAGAGTCCCAGATGATACCGTGGTCTGTTTGTCTTCTCCAGGCTTCCTGAACTAAGCAGGAATCCTTGCACCCCCCTGGCATGCAGATGCTCCTTGCTGTTAAAAGTCATGGTGTCTTTCTTCCTACCTCTGCATGCATTACACTGCACAATTAACTTTGTACCTTCATCTGTGAAAGATCTAATTCTAAGTATGTATTTTCCATTTCCCTTTTTAATAACGCAATCTGTGAAAGCAGACATGAGAATGGAAATTGCCATTAGAAAATGTTTTAGTATATATGTCATGTATATCATGTGACTGAAGATTTTGTCTGTTTGCAGCTTTCACACTTATAAGAAATTTCAACATTAAGGACCCAATTCTTGCATACACCAATGCCCTTTTGGAGTACCCTGATGCCCACCCATTTTACAATCCCTTCACAATGAGGAAAGTTTAAGTATTCTCATAATAAACGAAAATATGGCTCATATAAAGCCATTGAAGAAGAGACACAGAATTGGTTTAATAGCCATGGTTTCTTCAAGGTAGCAACAAAGGACATATAAAAACCTGTTGATAACTGAGATGCAGCAGAGTTCATGTTATTTGCCTTTAACTGATGCTGGTAGGTGTTTGATGGGCTATCACAGACAAGATTTTCTTACTACTTGCTTTAATTCCAGACTGGTAAAGTATGGATACCCTTGCAACACTGAAGTACTCATCATCCTCAAGCTCCCATTGTGCCATGCTGTGTGCAAACTTGGAGCAGTTCCATGTGTTATTCCTGACAGTACTTTGGGTTGTCCACTGTGTCATGTTTCCTGGAATTAATGGTTGGGATGCTGGACCTCAAACATTTCCCTTTGGCAGATACTGTTTTCCACAGTTATGAGCCTGTTAAGGCCCTTACAACCAAAACATTAAGGAAGATGCTTTCCATATGCAAAACTATATTAATAATTATATTTACATTACACCCTATGTAAACATTTTCAGGGTGCAGAAGAACCATCTCTAAAAAAACCTTCATGAATTATGAACATCACATTCTCAACAAAATTACACAAAGGTGTATAAAGCGCTGGAATTGATGGAGCTGGCTTTCATATATTTTTCTCCATTACAGCAGCCACAGCAAAAGTCTGGTACCTAAAGCTTTTCTCTGTAGCAGTCTGGGCTCATCCACACTGCAGAAGTATCCTCTTAGAAGGTGCCCTAAAGGATCACCTTCAGCTTCTGTACAGAAACAAGCTTTGTCTTTGTCTTAGGCCAACCCCAAGGACAGTCTTGCTGGCATTTAACTCAAATAGAAAGCTTCTTTGGACTCCAGGACTCTCTGCATGGTAATATAGGTAAAGTCAATATGTTTTACAGGATCTGAGCATTTATTAAGTGCTGCTGTGGTCCAAATATGGTTCTAATGCAACAGTTAAACAAAACAAATCAATGGAAAAAGTACCATTGGCTTCAGTGAAGATTGTTTCAGTCTCCTGAGATTTTATTGTAAATGCAGATGTGTTCAAGCCTATTGCTATGAAGTGAAACAGTCTGTGCATTACTTGGCTGAAGCAATCTATGATTACTCTGACATCGTTGCTCTTCTCTGCAAAATCTTGTCTTCAAAGAGGAGTATGAGGACAGTTGTGCAAGTCTCCTGCATCTCAGAGACACTGAACTCATCATTTAATAAATGGAAGAGTTTAATACGTCTACATAGGGATTTTTGTTTTATTTTCCTGCAAAAACTACAAAATGGAGAGTCCGTCATTTTGGCACGATGTAATAACCAACTTTGTGCTACCCAATGCACTTGCAGATTTTCAGAAGGCATGGGGTTTGCTCAAAGGAAGGACCGCTACTTCTGCACAGGAAAAAGGTGTATAAAGTGAAGAGATCCCATGTGACAGCTACGGAGCAAACAGAAACCCTCCAGTTCCAATGTCTTTCAAGTCTGAAAAGCAAACACTGAGATACAGGTGCAAAGGTATTAATTTAAAAAAGTGAAACTGCCTTCAAATACTTTTTTTTTTTTTTTTTGTAAATTTTGTAATTTAGTATTCTGGGATAAAAAAGGTACATTGCAGGACTATTTGAGCCTATCAGGTTCATCTTTTTAGAAAGTCTACACTGGCTAATTTCTGTTTGATATTAAGCAAGTGCTTTGACCCATATTTTGATCAATCCTTTAGCGGTTTTTTTGAGGTCCAAATGTTCAAAGATGCCAAGTACCAAACTGGCCTGCAAAATTTCATTCTGCGTGTTCTAGGGCTGGATGAACACAAAATCTAGAGCCATGAGGCTGAAGGTGAGATGTTTCAAACCAGTCAGAAAAATATTGCCCAGTTCTATCTACACTTTAATTTTACTGCACTATATTGGGGGAAAATTCCATATCTGCATTCAACTGTCAGGTGGAAATTTTACATTGATGTCACAACCATGTGGTTATTCACAAAAGCAAAATTCATACTTAGATAAGAAAATATTAATAACCCACTGTAAGATGTATTTTAACAATATGGAGAAACATTCCTTCCTTTTTTCTTTTAAGAGTTATTTCTTAATATTTTAAAACTGTTCTAGGCTATGGTTAGGGAAGAAAACTTGAAATAAGAAAGGAATAATGCTAAACTGTAGTTCTGTTGCAATGCAATTTAAACTAAAACCTGTGTTTATAATAGTTTGTCCATGCATTTATTCAAATATATGAAAATGTATGCAAATTTACGTCCCATTGTTTTGTGGTTAGGTATACTACAAGGGATGTTTCAGGCTATGCAGCTTCCCTAGTTAAAACTCTCACTGACTTCTGTTGCATAAGATTCAAACAACACGGTTTGCAACTGATCTTGAAATCTGAAACTAAAGAGAGCAAGCAAAGGTGAAGTACTATTATCCAGGAACTTAAAAGAAAATGGAAGAACTATCCATTCTTACAGGTACTTTATATAACAAAAAAATCCCTTTACTCATTTTTTAGTTTTTTGTGTCCACGCAGTTAGGCATGTAATTACCTGTTTACCAGGTAACAGCCCAGACATTCAGCACTCAATAAACTGGTGATTGCATTCAGATGAAATTCAAGAGAATTATTACTACCCTAAATAATACTTACATTTATTGCAAATCTTAAATGACCCTTTTTAAAAATTGTCAGTCTCTAAAGTACATCCTTTCCCCTAAAGGACACAATAAATCCCTTAAGCACCCCCCCAGCTCTGCTGAAGAGGCATCTGATTAACACTCTTTTTCTAATAGAGGTAAGAACCTGGAAGGGTCAGAAAGGAAATCTAAATGTCTCTTTTCACAGCTATTTGGGAAAGAAATCTGTGTAGTAGTTTGATCTGTATCTGCACTTGGATTGAGCAATTGTATTCAGGCAGAGAATTGCCTGGCATTATCTTATGACTCACTTGACAGAGCTTACCCCTACTTTTCATTACCTGAGAAGAGATCATTACAAAACATACAAGTAGTATAATTTTATAGCAATCTATTTTGAACTAGCAAATTAAATGGGAAGAAGAGAGGAAATGGAATGCAGCAAGCATAATGCTTTTTAAATGTTTTTAAAGAAATAGGAGCCTAGCAGAAGTGTGGGAGAAGGTCCAGGTTAGGGAGCAGGAGCCCTTTCACTGTCTTGTGACATGGCAGGACTAACTGCACAAACGTGATTCATGCTGGAGAACCCTCTCACTGAAAAAGGGTAAATACATGTGGGTGTCATAGGTGAAAAATATCTTAAATTGTGAAGGGTAATAGGTGGCAGATAATTGGGTGTACGTGTGTGTGTGTGTTTCAGTAAATGTCCAAAATTGCACTTTTGAAGTTTCAAGCTGAAGCCTTCTGCTTGCTAGCTGCAACCAATACAGGCTGGTTGTAAATTTTCATAACACTTGGACTAAATAGCAGCGAAATGTCCCGCGTCCTCTGATTACTACAGGGAGACATGACAGGACCAACAATTAAGATGCTGGTCATGCTTCTGCATATAAACTAGATTAGGAAAACCCTGGGTTTGGGGGGCCCGAAAAGAAAAGGAGGTCAAAAGAGAAGAGTTCCCCAAAAGAAAAAGTGGTCTTGGAAAGAAGAGGACCAGGAAAGAAGGTGGTGAGCATCCTGACTGGGGGAAGGGTGCTGGTCGTCAGAGAGATGCACAGAGACGAATCACCAGGGACCAGTGATGGTCCAGAAAGGTAACTGGGAGCAGCAGTGCAGCAGGAACCGACAGGACTTTCTGTCCAACTTCCCACACCAGCAGCAACCTCCCTGCCAGGGTGGAAGGTGAGGGCTAGAGAGCGTAGTGCTAGGATGGGGGAGCGAAGTAGTGTGAAATGATCAAGTAGGCTAAAAGCTCTAATCTTGCTGGTTAAGTAAAGCCCAGTATCCAGCTCCACTACTAGTTACTGTTTATTCTGCCTCTCCCGTGACAGTGGGAGGAGGACAAGGTGACCAGCAGAGAGACTTGGGAGTCAGGCTTGGGGAGTTTGGAGGACTGCGTTGTTATTAAAGTGTGTGAGGAAGTGCAAAACTGAATAGTATCACTCTCCTCTAAATTCACATCTGATGTAAATCCCTAATAACATTTATTGGGAGAGGAATTAATTGGAGGGAGAAGAATTTTGCAGGTGAGGTCTTCACATTCGGTTGGTTTGGAGAACTAACATTAATGAAGGGCAAGGTTGTACCTGAAAGCAGAATCTCCCCACTCTCCTGGCTTTCCTGCAACACCATCTCACCTCTTGGCCCCTTTGCTTGCTTCAAATAAGTGTCAAAATAACTGCAAGTCCCAAATGAGAAATATAGCCAATTTTATGAGACGCTCCTGAAACGTGTTTAATAGTCAACCTGGTTGAAGCAACTCCAAGAAATAGACAAAAACTGTAATTATTACAGGAACAGGAACAGAAGGTGCTGCAGAGACAGGCCCTGAGCCTAAGCTTTTAATACCAAGACTCTTAAACTGACTTACCAACATGACAGTCAAAGCTGCCTGGAAGAAACTTATCCACAAGGTTTCAGGCACTTTTCTTGCACGTGGCTGCAAGAAGGCATTTTTACAGATAAGAAAGCCTACAGGCAAAAAGGTAAGATGCCTCAGAATGCTTTAAAGGCCAGAAGGCATTTTTTGGCACTTTGGTAGCTCTTAACTCAAAGCTAGCTGAATGCCTTTGAATGAGATAGCGTCTTTCAGAGGTGCAGCAACCGTCCCAGCAGCCTCTTTGCTCCGTGGAAAGTTTTTCTTCCTTCATTCCTGTGAGCTGCCTGTCTGCTCCTGCTGCTGCCAGCCCCCACTCCGCTGGAGCCACGGGCTGCCAGCTCCTCGCTGTGGCCGTAACACAGGAGGATTGCTCGGAGGGCAGGGGCGAGCTCCCGAGCTTCTTGGAAAGTTTCACTTGGCGCGGTCGCTCCTCACAAGGGAAGACAGCCTGCAAGCCCAGAGCACGCCGTGCAGCAAACGCCATCTGCCATATCGACACTGAATTGAAACAGAAACCATACTACCGCAGGGGCCAGAACGTGGGGTTTCCACCTCTTTTATTGTGGAGTCTTAAACGCAACTGTGGTTTTCTTCTTCTGTGCCCCCTTCTCCTGTGCTTTCTCTTTCACACATCCACACAGCTTCACTGGGAGGGTTTCAACCACCCCTCTCCCCCCAGGCCTTCTCTACAGCCTGGTGCCTTCCTCCTGCACGTTTCAAAAGGTGAATTTAGATTCAGTGAAATGCGTGGTGAGGCTGGGTGTGACCACAGCTGTCTCATCTGTTTAAATTCATGTTGTAGTCCTCTCAGAAGAAGCGGTCGGATGGTTTTGCTGGAGCTGGGGGAAGGAATGAGAAGGAATTGAGCCTGCTTGGAGAGGGAGAGGGTGGCAGAGGTGGCGGGGCGCAAGGGCAGAGAGCCACCATAAGGATCCAGGAGCCATGGGGAGGAGACAGGTTGCGTAGGGGCAAGTGGCACACACTTGACTTTGTGGAGATAGCCAGAAGGAAGGACACTGTGAGCCAGGGGAAGAACTGCGCAGAAATAAAGATTTCTGCTTTGTTCTGTTTATACCTCGTCAATGGGAGCTTTCTGTCATTAATGATAATGATCCTAGCTGTTATTCCACGAAAAAACTGCTCTCCTGAAATTGTTTTGGGGAGCTGGCGATACAAAGAAACCTAAGAAGATCCATCACAAACCTTTGGCCTGCTCAGGGTCTCAACGCACTCGATGCCTAGATGAGCACTCCAAGCACAAGGTACCCACCACAAGATTTAAAGTGATTGCAAATGATTCTTGTGATCCTGCTGGGATATAGGACAGGAACTCAGACAAGTTGGGTCCTGCCTACCTCTTAGCATGGCATTTGCAGGAGCCTGGTGCCAATCTGCTCAAACTGAAGAAGTTTATTGTTTGTGTGTAACAAATATGTAGGCTTCTTGAGAGCTTTCAGGTCAAACATGGGAGCATTTAATGGGTTTAATGGTCCCTAGAGTAAGCCAGTGAGCTGATATGCAGTGTCCACCCATGTCCACTTTAAAATGCGTAATCTTTCTCATCTGTACACAGTAAATTGTTCTAAAGCACAAAAAGAGAACATTGAATCCTTGGAAGTAAAGGCTTGTTTTGTAAACATTTTGTTTTCATTTTACACAAAATCTGTTTCTGATCTAGAGAAGATGAACTTGCAGATGCAGAGAACTGAAATTTGCTCCTACCAGTAAGCTTGGCATAAGCTTGGACAAGCACTTACCTCTCTGATCTTCAGGTTTTCCCTCTAAAAAAGGTGCAGTAGTACTGTTAGCTGTGAGTAACAGAGTCTTAAACTTGTGGCACTTTTAATTGATCTGAGTTCTTAAGATTCAAGATGATAAAGATGACTGAGCAGATATCTCAGATGGCTCTTGTTCATTTTAGCTAGCAATACCAATAGCGTTCTTTTCAGTTCTTTTCATCATGCTTTGTCTATTCTCTTTTATTAAAGCCAATTAGAAAATTTTCTAACTGCAATGTATTATCTCTGATATAATTACTAGTAAGTCATGAATACCAGTCATATGAGTGCTAATGAAAAGCTGTTCTGTTTCTTAAATTAGCTATCTTAATATTTGCTGCAGTAAATTTTCTTTTTTATTTTCCAAATCAAGTTTATAAAAGTGCAATGGAACACTAACGGGACAGGGGTGCTATAAAAAAATCTTAGTGAACAGAGTAATTGTAGCACTTACAACAGATGAGATGTTTGCAATTAATTTTAGAGTTACCACTCAAGACTGTATTTTGGGAAATAAAATATTTTACTAACTTAAATTAACACTGTTTGTAGACATTTAATGTTGGAAAACATTGGGTCAAAATTTAGTCTTCTGTTTTCCTTAGATGACTAAAAGATGCATGTTACTTCCACCTCGTTACACTGGTTTCAGCTCTGTGATTTTACCTCCAATATTTTCCTAAACACCTTGTTTATATTTTTAACAAAGTTTGAGGTGAAGGTAAGGGAATCAAATGATAACCAAGATGAAAGTTTTCTCTCTACAAATGTACCAAAATATCACAAATGGTCATGCCTTTAGTATGAGAATACCTGCCAAGCTTTGTGTTGTGATATGCCTGTAGTAAAGAAAAGAAAGGGTATGATGAAGCCACTGAGAATGGAAGTTATTTTCTGGAGTAGTGGCTCTTCGGTTAAATTTTAAAATTTTTTCATCTTACAGGCAGACAAAAAGGCTCCGTGCACATGGACGTGGTTGTACCACAAAGGCTGCAGCAGGGAGGCTCACATGGCACTACCTAAGAACTAGAGAGTGAAGGAGATGAGGAGTCTCCTCCACACGACATGTCATTAGGCCAAAGATGCATGCTTGTTAGAGTTCCTTTTAGTCCGTGCCATTCCTTTTTTTTTAAATCAAATCCCTGAAATCCCTTGCCTGGAAAAAGAACCATTCCATGAACTTGAATATTTCCCACAGTTTGTAGACCCAGCCCTTGTCCTCCAGGCTCCTGGAGCGCCCAGGCCAGCTGCACAGAAGCAGGAGCAGCTATTTAGCTTCTCTACTCTGGAACTGAATTATATCAGAGGACTCCCAGTTTTGTGGAAAATTGAGTGACTAGAACAGTCCCATTAATGGTATCTGAGACAACGGACATCCAATAGATTTTCTAGGGTTTTATATTTTTCCTAAAAAGACAATTTCTAAGGGAAACCCATCATATTGTGATTTTACCAGGTATGATTTTACATCCTGTTCCTTTCTACCAAAAGTTAGCAGCACTGAAAGCCAAGCTTCACTACCTAAGTATTACGTATGAGGACTGCAGCCCTATTAAGATAAAAGTTCCAAGGAGTGAAGCTGGTTGAGGCTATTGCCTAAAGCAATCCCATCAGGCCTTCCGCTAAAGGTATATCTTCTACTTAAGAAAAACTACTATATGTGCTTTCTGCTTTGTAGCAATGCTTTTCATTTTAATCTAGCTGTATTTGTTCCTGTGCTTTTATTCCAAGCAAACAAAAATGAATTCTTAGCAATCTGGGAATATATATCCTAATGCCCTGTAGCAAATACACTTTTTTGAGCGATACAGGCTACTGCAGAGGGAAAACGAACCCTTTATGTGGTAAGGAAAGAGAAGTCAAAAATGGAAAAGTGCAAGAGATGTTTTCTGACGAAGAATAATTACAGTGAATAGGAGTATTTTCTATTCACAGAGCAGGTAAGCCTAACTCCCCTCTTCTTCAGGTCAGATCTAAAGCAGGAGCTGCAGCATGTGGTCTCCATGGAACTGAAGTGCGAGAAGGTCACTTGCTGACCTGGCCTTAAGAAGAAAAAAGCGTTTGAAACTTGTTTACTGACCCACTCTCTGTGTGAGACATATATATTTTTTAATGGCTCCATGTGGAAATGTGTGTTAGCAGAATATATAGTACAGTTGTAGAAGCAGCAAGTAAATCTTCATCAAAATATTGTAGGCTATAGCACTAGCATAAATCCTGCAAGCCCAATCATTAATGTGAAAGCCTACGTTAACAATAATGGAGTTTTAGTGGTCTAAGAAGGTGGCGTACACAGCTGGCATGAGGTGTTCTTTGTTGTTCTACTTCGTGCTCCAATGCACTGAATATAAAACACAAAATGCCATGGGGGTGGAGGCGGCAGGGAATGGGCAATGCGCTGCCTTGATTAGCCATTTGTGTTACTCGCTTACCGCCAAGTTAACGCTCCTCCCCAGGCCACATCCCTCTGACTAGCGTGTCAGTGTGACTGTAGACAGACCCCTCTATCCAGTAAAAGATTCGCGATGCTTCAGGATAGGCACTGCAACACCTTTTGGACACTGCTGCAGTGTTCAGATTCGGCTGCCTATAGGTAGGTACATGGCCTCATCATGTACATCAAATCAGTTACACCGTGCTATTTTTGTAGAAGCTGTGCGTTTGAGGAGCAATTCAGAGAGCCCTCAGTAAGCTTTATTTTTAGATAAGTGACGAACACAATTCCTGTTTCTCATATTACAGTTCAGTGGCTGGAACATCTGCCCAGGAGGTGGAAAACTCCTTTGGAGCCCAATGCCATCAAGCTGAAATGGTTGAAACCCATTTCCCTGCCCTAACCCCAGCAGCCTGCAGCACCGGCAGAGAAGAGGGCTTTCCTCCCTGCCTCTCACTGTGGCTACGTCACTGCAGAAAAGCAAGAAGTCACAGGAGCCCAGAACCTTGGAGCAGAGAACAGAGAGGGGCTTTGAGGCTCGGCAGTAAGCCGACCGGCAAGAGCGGGAAGTCTCGACTCTTCCGTTCTGCTTCGTTCACAGCCCACAGGCAAAGCACGTGAATCAGTCCTGTGGACTCCACCACACGAAGTCACCTCTTGTCGGTCACAACCTGCTGTCCGTGCTAGGGGATAAGAATTGCCGAGTTCGCTGCCGTTTTCGGTTCACCACGGTTTGCAGCACAGGGTGGAAAACTGCCTGGGGGGCGGCTACACCCATCCCTTGCTGGTGAGCTTGACCCTGTCTGACCGTATGGTCTTTATAGCACAGCCGCCCCCACCGACCGTATTCCTTCCAGTAAATGATTCTTTTGGACACAGTGCCTTATCTGACTGTTCCAGGGGTGCTGGGGGAAAACTGCTATAAACTAGACTCATTCCTTGTGTATTTGTTTGAAAGACATGCATACAAATAAAAGAGAAAAAAAAAAATCCCTGCTTTCTTTTGCTTAAAGGTGGTATAAAAGCCCTTGTACTTTATAAATAAAGAAATTCTGAAAATTATCTAGACCTCCGCTGTTGCTACTTTATCTTCTGTACAGTTCTTGAATGTGACTAAGTAATTACACAGCCATAGATGACTATTACATTTTCTTGCTATGAGAAATTCTGTGATCTCTGACAACGGACAGTTATTTAACAAAAGGTAATGCTGATCTGCCTGTGTGTCAGATGTATATATACAGCTGTGTACTACTGGAGCCTGGTACAATTTATAATGTTTGATTGAAATGACTAGGTCTATTTTACCACCTGATTTTCTAGTACATGATAAATATATACTACTCTTGTATTACCATAAGGATACTGGTTGTTTTCACAAAGTTCAGGCAGGAAAGGGATTAATTTAGAGAAAGTTCACATTGCAGTTAACAAGCCTTTCCTTTCCTTCCACTGATGTTTTTCATTTTTATGTTTATTTTTATTGAAGGTTTATATTGCTTTTTTCATTTCTGTAATGACAGTCCCTCTAAATAAAGAGGAAATAAAATGTGATAAAACACCAGTCAGTCATTTTCTGATAATTTCTTTGAACACTAGAGAACCTGACCTACATTATTTAGGTGCAAGGTAAGATGCAGTAAAATGTAACTGCTCTCCAGGATGCTGGAGACAACTGTGACAGTTGTGCTACTGAGCATCTTTGTACAATTCTTTATGTGCTCAGACATATGGTTCATTTCTCCATTTCTCACTTGAACTGGGCATAAGCAAATGTGGACTATTTTTGCTCATCCATATAAATCTAGCAGAGCTTCACCGGCAAGTGGGTTTAAATAATTTAGATTGAAGTTCTACTTTAGGAAGACCTGTGACTTTTGGAATCTAGGGGAGGATTAGAGTTGTGTCCAGCCTGTTGCAGTATTTGCTGACATGTCTCTCCCCTCTTCCATCATCTCCTTGAGACATGCTTTTCAAAGGCTTTTACACTATTTGTGTTTTAAGTTGCACGTTCTGAAGCTCTACAAAGATGTGCTTGAAACTGAACAGTTCTGGTTCTGTTTTGTAGATCGCTGTCTGCTCAAATTTCTGGCTGAGGCAGAACCATCTATTCTTTTTCATGGATGGCACAGCTATTCAAGTATTTTTTTATTCTGCAACCAGTTCATTTTCACTGAAATTACCAGTTATACCCACAGCATAACAAATAAGAAATATCTGGTTAAAAACACTCTTAATTTCCTCCCTATGGTCTTTTCTCTGACTTGATAAATGTTAAGAATTTTAACCAAAAATCTGCATTTACGTTGTGCATCAAATTCACGGTTGAGTTGAATTTGTACAGGGAACTTCCAGTACCATAGCTGTCAATGTGCTGTGTTTTTGGCTATTGAGTATGTGTTCAAAGGATTTTGTGTTTCTGGAGTTCCCTGTGTATTATATATACTGTTCTTTGTCACTGATTCATATCATGTTCGTTGTTGGCCATGAACTCTGGACATATGCTCTGACAATTGTACCATTGATTATACCATATACATCAGATTTTTACTGAGTCAAGGAATACTTTAATCAAAGTGTTCTACTTAAAAGGAGAACAATTATTGAAAGAATTGAAAATTAGCTATAAACCAGAGGTTCTGGAAATTGGTTTAAAATATCAGCTTTGAATGGTGGCTTTGTTTGGATGCAAATAAACATTTATGAGGTTGTTATTCTTACAGTCTGGCTGGGAGAAAATCCAAGATTTTCACTTGCATTAATATATATTTATACTAGTAAACTTGGTGTAAGAACTGTGGCCCATGCATTATTCTTGACTCCCTAATAAATCACAGTTTTCTGAGGCAGGAATACAGGACTGTCTCTGAGTCCTAGCAGCCTCTTGGTTTTCTGGTGTGAAGTAGAAATGTGAGGAACTCAGTGGGCGCAGTCTACAGAAACCACAGGGTGGACCGTCTACATTATGATATTATAATACTGTAGCATGCATCAAAGTGAAAGGGAAAACCAACCAATCCCTTCTAATCTCATTGCTAGAATAACCCAATGGTTGAATTTTTTCAGTGAAGAAAACGCAGTAAACTCAAAATTGTATCAACTCATTCGAAGCATACATACAGCGTTTGCAAGTCCAAAATAACTCTGTGATGCTGTAGTTGCTGGTGTAAGCAGGATTAGCGTCAGATCTACTACACGTGGCCATTAGCACATACTAAATGCCTATCAGGTACCTAGGATGTGTGGCTGAATTTTGCTAGCTTTGGGATTGAGCTGGGAGAGCACCCAAGGGGGAGGTATGAGGTAGGACCCCCGGCAGGAGCTGGTGCCAGCAGGGGAGAGGGACGGTGCCCGTGTGACTGTCCCAGCGGAGAGGTGGCAAAGGTGGGACCGCTGGAGGCTGCTCTGGAAAGCCAATTTGGGAATCCCCTGTGATTTTAGCAGGTGGCTCGGCTGAACACGATCGTACAGCCTTTACCATATCCCTGCACAAAACCTCAGTGATGATGTTATAACTGGCCATTTTTTAATGTTTGTTTTCTTAAATTACAAAAAATTCCACATATACAAGCGATTCCAAGTGACTGCCTTCAGTAGTAACGATGCTACCATCTGAGACACTGTTCTGTTAGCACAGTCAGTGCAGCTTGCGTTATTTCAGTACAAAGAGAACTAGGTATGAGTTTTGATAATTACAAAAGAACATCCTGACACCTTGCTGTCATCACGATGGCTTTGCTGGATTCATACCTGCAGTAGAAATGAAATGCATTCCTATTTTAAATATGCCCTCATGCTGAATACATGAGCAACAACTTGAGCGAAATCTCTAGCAAATACATGAATTATCTGGCTGAAAAGTTTAGGCTCTATGCAATTGTGATAGCATCTGAGAGTCTTCCACACACAATCAACGGCCAGTGCCATCCTCCGGACCCCATGGAGGCTCTGGCACTTCTCAGTGCCAGTCGTGATGTTACAGCTCTTGAGCTACCCAGCAATTCCTAACGCCTGCGGTCCCCCTCCCAACACACAAAGAGAGAAGTGAAACTGCTGGCTGTTTAGTATCATTTCCAATTTTGAACGAGTGTTCCCTGCCAAATATCTGCTGGATTTTTACGCTGTTGGTGTGTTGGAGTTGGCTTCCTGAAAGCAAAATATGATGCAGGCGCTACGCTATCGATTACATACCTTTTCTCAAGTAGCACAGCCTTTTGCTAGGCAACAATTAAAGTGTTCTCAAATATTCTGCTGCTGTGGTTAACTCTACATTGTCTTTAAGACAAACATCTAGGCCATTGCTGGTTTGGTTGAGTCAGTCCCCCCCAGAGTTACATATCCCTGCCAAGGACATGCACAGCATGTAAAGTTTACCGATACAGCTCTCCTGAGGCCTCCGGTTTGGCTTTAGGGTGGAGAAAAGAGAGTGCACGAGGCACAATGTTTGGCTCGAATTTAGCTTTGCTCTTGCCTCTGGAGAATAAGACCACAGCAGATAGATAGAAACACAACCGAAAGTGCACTAAACCAACTGAAACCCGCTCCATGCCTATTTCTTTAAAACAGAAGAGTAAGTGCTGCGCTGAAGAAGTCCCACAGGACGCTCTCCCCTGTAGCAAACATCGTCTGCAACCTCGTATTGATTCCTTCTCGGAGGAACTGCATACATATACAGTCCCCAGCACAAAAGGAAAGGTCGGATGCAGGATCCCTGGAGAGCAGTAAGCTGACGCTGAAATGAGGAACCGTCCTAAAGATACAGGACGGTTCCAGACTATTACAATGATTTCAAGCTATATGTATCTTTTGTTTCTGTGCAATGCCCTTGATACCCTGTTGAGGTTACTTGTTAGTTTCAACCAGGAATAGTGGGTTAGAAAATTCATGCGTGTAGTCCCGTGTTAGTAGCAAGATTTGTTCTTGCACATTATTAAACTTCTTTAGACGGTCAAGGAATCTCGGGTAAAGTTAAAATGTTCTTCAGGCAGAGCCTCAGAAGTATGAAAAAGAGCTGATGAAAATGTAAAATTTTTTTTGTATATTTTATTTGAAAAGGAGTTTTTTGAGACACCAACTCTTACTATATATGCACACATACATGCACATATATGCGTGTGTAAATACATACATATATATGTAGCATGTATTTATGAAGTAGGTTCTACGCTGGTTTACTAAAAACCAGTCCATTGATGAAATCACTTTAGTGGCGTCAAACAGCCTCTCTGAGAATATAAAAATCTTTCAGAGGCAAGGCAGAGTCCTTGAGGTGTGAGGTACAGAGTGTGCTGGGGTCTGCTGATATGTCAAAGTGCCGTCTCCTGTCATCCTCGTGCTCCCTGAGCGGTACTATATACAGTATGGAGTATCCACACAACGTAACGTTAGGTGCCTCAATGCCCTATACTTCCTGGAGACTGAAGTAGTTTTTTCTTGATTGCAAGGCGCAGCTCTGCAGTGTACATTATAGACTTCATCTCAGGTCCTGATCTTCTTGAGGTGAGGAGTCCTGGTATGCGTACAATGCTCCTGCCTCTGTGGCTCCCCATGCATCCCAAGGGAACACAGGTGTACAGGCAGACTCTGTGCATGCAGGTCTATCTCCAAGTCTGGATGTGAGCAGGGTATACGTGGGGACCGGGACTGCACAATGTACTGTAGACTGCAGCTCCAGTGCACTGCAAACGCAGTTACTGGGCAGAGGGGAGGTGCCTCTACGGGCACTAGTGGTTCAGGGCATTACAACAGAAATTAATTCCTAGTTTAAGTGTACTTAGTATTCACCAAAATGTTTTATTTTTGAATTATATAAGAACGTACCTTCCTAACCTAGGCATTTACATTTAGATAACCAACCTTCCCTTCCCATCCAGTGACGAAGGAAAGCAGGATCTGGTTAAAAATCACTGTTATGTGGGATGAGGTCAGTGTTAGCAGCATTAGAACTGAAAAAATCTCAGGCATTTGTCTTGTTGGCATTTATATCGAAGTTTGTTTGCCATTTGCATTTCTTTGTATTTCACTGTGAGTCTAGGATTAAAATGCATACTGAAACTAAGCTGAATCCATAAAGCATCAACCATAAAAATTCATGCTCAGTCAGAAACTTTGCAAAATTTTAATGAAGCCATAACTAAATTCAGAGTTGAGTTAGCTGCGCTTTGTTATTTTGTAATGAAAGTTCTGCACAGCACTTCTCAAATGGAGAGGACTGCTACTGCTCCCGTAATTAGTAAACATGGGAGACCCACTGAGCCAAATACCTCCCTGCGGTATTCTCACTGAAGTCAAAGTCACCCTAGGGATGAATTTGACCTGTTGAACTCACTGTTTTTAGAACTAATAGCATGATTTCTTCAACACACAGCTAGAAGGAAAAAGACTTGTGACTTGAAGGCCAAGTTGTATGAATTCAGTTTAGTGGTGGGGAGAAAAGGCGTGGAAGACAAACCTGCCCCAAAGTAGATTCAATTTTGATTTTCTAAAACATTGGCTAAAAAACCCTCATGGTACCTCCCAAATTTGAGCTAGATTCAGAAGACGAGACAAGGAGGTCGGTGTATATATGGACCTGCAGGTTATCCATCAAAACTTCCATGAATCATATCCTGAATTCTCACTTGCTTTTCGTTTTTGTTACAAGGTCCCAAAATCAAATGGTTTTGAGTCTGTGGAACATTTTTCTTGCAGAAAATTATTGCTTCTTTGTTTTGATGACAAAAAGAAATTGTTTCTGTGTTTTTAAATCAGTTTAAGTGGAGGCAATTATTCTCTCAACCTTAATTTTTCAGTTTAACAGCTAAACCAACATAATTAATAATTTATATGAGATAGGCTATATAGCATTGTTGGGGGTTTTTTATGCAAATGACTGTATTTTGAACTCCATCCCACTTTAGCATTGTTGGTGGGTTTTTTTGAACGCAAATGACCGTATTTTGAACTCCATCCCACTTTGAACTATTATGATTAGGATTTTTTATTTGATGTATCATCAGTAGTTTTCCTGTGGATTTTCTCCCACAGCAGAACATCAGAATTTGTAGTCCTAACACCTGCAAGTCTTTAAATACAGCTATGGCAAAGGAACTTGGAGGCTTTTCTTTTGAAGTAAAGTTTCACTAAATCGAAATGGAATGTGCATTTGGAGTACCTGGCAGCAATGAAGGTGAGTTCTTTGAAAATGCTATCCCTGAAATACAACCATTGCCTTGAAAAAAGATTAGTTGTTCAAAAAATTTAATAAAAATAAAATAAAAAAAAAAACCCCAACCAAAAAGCTAGGAAAGTCTCAAACGAGACCCAGAAATATTACATTTCTATATTTTTCAGATATTCACTTCTCCCATCAAGGTAACCTAAAGGTCATGCACTAACACTTTCTAATTTCCATCTTTTGAGTAATATCGCTAAGTACAAATGGCCTGATTTTTCAGAGGTGTTAACAGCACAAGTAGTCACAGGAAACAGGTGTTTTTTCTTGAAGTGCCAGTCAGGAGAGAGTAAAGACAGAGAAGATTGGAAATAGTATACAAAGGTGTCTCTTTGGGGCTCATGCTATAGTGTATGGACTCTTCAGAATTATTTCTGAACAACCTTCCAGGAATACAGGAATGGCAGAACTTAAAAATGCTAATGCTGAGTAAGAAAACTTGACCAGACTAAGGGAAAGCTTCAGGACAAAGTAGATAAAGCTGTTCAGTAAATACTTGTATCTGGAGACAAAGGGAATCAAGAGCAATTAAAACAGGCATGACTGAGCAAGCACCCTTGAAAGGATGACCTTGAATTTCCTTTTCATGTTTGCTGGAAATTATTGGCCAGCCAGAGTGAAAGAACAATACAGTGTGTGTTATTTTGCCGGATTCCATGGTATCCCGGAGAAAAAGCAGATGCGAACCACCATAAACATCTGGCAAGAATAGAATAACCGGCCATTGTGTCCTGGTTTCAGCTGGGATAGAGTTAATTGTCTTCCTAGTAGCTGGTACGGTGCTATGTTTTGAGTTCAGTAT
>JANHGO010000037.1:25648790-25660616 GCA_024606505.1 Aquila spilogaster
TAACTCTTTAACTCCCAGTACCTTAAATGATGTTATGATGTGGAATACTGATAACAAATGTCATAAAACCATGACAGCATTAAATATGACTCTTCATATTATGAAAGTATGTCCTGACACCTTGCTGTGATCATGATGGTTTTGCTGGATTCCCACCTGCAGTAGAAATGAAATGCATTCCTATTTAAAATATGTCCTCATGCTCACATTCAAACTGGATCCATGACAAAGAGCAACAACTTGCCTGAAAACTCTAGCAGGTACACAAGCCATCTAGCCTGAGAGTTTAGGCTGTGAGCAATTGTAATAGAATGATAGTATAATATCCCAAGATGGAAGGGACACATAAGGATCATCAAATCCAACTGCTGCCTCCACGTATGACCATTCAGAAAGTCATCTTCCAAACAGGCAATGGCCAAAGTGATGTCCCCTGGATGTTGTGAAGGTGCTGGCACTTCTTTGTGCCAGTCATGGTCTTACAGATCTTGAACTACACAGCAGGTTCTGAAGCCTCCTTGTAGTGCACAGAGTGAGAAATGAAAATGTTCTCTATCATTTCCAGTTTTGAATGAGTGCTTGTTGCCAAATTTCCATTGGACTTTCAGGCTCTTGGTGTGTCAGAGTTGTCTTCCTGAAAGCGAAATACACAACCATCGCACTGCTGATTACATACCTTTTCTCAACTTGTATAGTCCTTTTCTAGGCAACAATTAAACTTTCTGAAATGTTCTGTTTCTGCAGTTAACTCTACACTGTCTTTAAGGCAGACATTGAGCCTATTTCTGTTTTGGTTGAGTCAGACTCCTCCACATTTACACATCCTTGCCAGGGCATGCATGACATGTGAGGTTTACTGATACCGATCTCCGGAGGCTTCAAGATTGGCTGTAGGGTAGGGAAAAGAGAGTGTGAGGCAAAATGTTTGGCTCAAATTTAGCTTTGCTTTCACCTCTGGAGAATAAGACCGTGGCAGAATGTGCAATAAACCAGCTGAAACCTGCTCCATGCCTATTCCTTTAAACTGAAGGTGTAAGTGCTGCACTGAGGAGCTCCCACAGGATGCTCTCCCCCGTAGCAAGCACTGTCTGCAGCCTCCTATTGATCTCTTCCCACAGGAGCTGCTTACATATACAGTCTCCAGCACAAAGGGAAAGGTCAGCTGCAAGATCCCTAGGGAGCAGTAAGCTGACACTGAGACAAGGAACCAGCCTGAAGATACAGGATGGTTCCTGAGATTACAATAATTTCAAACAATATGTATCTTTCATTTCTGTGCAATGCCCTTGTTACTGTGTTGAGGTTACTTGCTGGTTTCAGTCAGGAATAGTGGGTTAGGTAAATTGTGCATGTATTCCTGTGTCAGCAGCAAAGTTTGCTCTTGTACATTCTTAAACTTCTCTAGGCAGCCAGAGAATCTCAGGTAAAGTTAAAATGGCTTCAGGTAGAGCCGAGGAAGTACTGAAAAGATATGATCAGCATATAAAATAGCTTTATTTCATATTTTATATCATTTTTTTTCTGATGCACTAACATACACACAAACACGTATATAGATATGTGTGAAGGGTGTATTTATGAAGCAGGCCTTGACAATTGATGGAATTGGTTCAGTGAAATCAAATAGATTCTCTGAGAATTTAAAAATCTTTCAGACAGAAAGGCAGAGTCCTTATGGTTTGATATACAGAGTATGCTGAGCTCTACTGATGTACATAACTGCTGTCATCCTCATGTTCCCAGAGCAATACTGTACACAGTATGGGATACTACATGACATCAGGAGCCTTTATGCCTTGTACTCACTGGATACCCAAGTAATATTTTCTTGATTGCAGGGCAGATTGACTTGGTACATTATGGACCTCAGGTCCAAATCATATTGAGTCCTGGTGGGAAAACTGTGCTCCTGCGCATGTGCCTTCCTCTACATCCCAAGGGAAACAGGCAAATCTGGATGTGACTGGGGCTGCACAATGTACTGTAGGATGCAACTCTTGTCACAACAGAAAGAGATGCCTATATGGAGTGATTCAGGAAATCACAACAGGAGTCGATGACTGGATGAAGTGCACTTAATATTCACTAAAATGTTTTATTTTTTAATTATAAAAGAGCCTACATTCCCAATCTAGACATTCTCATTTAAGTAATTATCCTATCCTTCTCTATGCAGTGAGGAAGTAAAGCAGAATCTGGTTAAAAATCTACATTATGTGGGATGAGGTCAGTGTTAGCAATATTAGAAGTGAAAAAATCTCAAGCATTTGTCTTGTTGGCATTTATATCGAAGTTTGTTTGCCATTTGCATTTCTTTGTATTTCACTGTGACTCTAGGATTAAAATGCACATTGAAAACTCAGCTGAATCCATAAAGCATCAACTATAAAAATTCATGTTCAGTCAGAAACTTTGCAAAATTTTAATGAAGCCATAACTAAATTCAAAGTTGAGTTAGCTCTGCTTTGTTATTTTGTAATGAAAGTTCTACACAATACTTCTCAAATGTAGAATACTGCTCCTATGATTAGTAAACATGGAAGACACACTGAGCCAAATTCAACCCTGAAGCATTTTCACTGAACTCAAATGTTACCCTGGGGATGAATTTGACCCATTGAACTCAGTGTTTTTAGGACTAATACCATAATTTCTTCAAAGTACCGCTAGAAGAGAAAGGACTTCTTAAAAGCTGTGTTGTATGAATTCAGTTTAGGACTGGAGAGAAAAAGGGTAAAGATAATCCTACCCCAAGCTTCAATTTTGTTTTTTTGAAACATCAGCTGAAAAAATCTTATTTGGTACTCCTCTAATCTGAGCTAATCTGAGAGCTAATCTGAGACAAGGTATGGACCTGCAAGTTGTCCATCAAAACTTCTATGGATTCTGTCCTGAATTTCATTTGCTTCTTTGATTATTTGCTATACAGTCCCAAAATCATATGGCTTTGAGCATGCGGAACCCTTATTTTACATAAGATTGTTCCTTCTTTATTTTGACAAAGAAACTATTCTGTATATAAGCAGGTTAAGCAAAACCAGTTATTCTTCTCTCAACTTCAATTTTTAGTTTAACAACAAAACGAACAGAATTAATATAATTGATAGGCTATACAGCCTATTTTTCTTTCTATGTAAATGAATTTTGAACTCCATCTCACTTTGAACCAGTATCATTATGATTTTTTTTTTGATACATCGTCAGTTGTTTCCTTGTGGGTTTTCAGTAGAACTTCATAATTCGTAGTCCTAACACTTGCAAGTTTTAAATACAGCATGGCAAAGGAACTTGAAGACTTTTCTTTCAAGCTAAATTTTCACTAAATGCAAACGGTCTGTGCATTTGGAATATCCAGCAGCAATGAAGGTGGATGCTGAAATAGAAATGTTGACTTTAAACAAACAAACAAAAAAAGCTGTTCAAAGAATTTAATTAAAACAACAACAAAACTCAGAAAGCATCAAACAAAGCCCAGAAAGATTACATTTCTGTTTTTTTTCAGATATTCACATCCCTCATCAGGGTAATCTCAGGTCATGTACCAATACTTTCTAAATTTGGTCTCTTGAGTGATAGAGTTAAGCACAAATTGTCTGATTTTTCAGAGGGCTAAACACCACAAATAGTCGCAGAAAACAGGTAGCTTCTCCTGAAGTGTCAGTCATGAGAAAGAAAAGTCTGAGAAGACTGGGAATAGTATCCTCAAGTATCAACTTTAGGCTTGTATGGTAGAACATGGATTCTTCAAAATTATTCCTGAGCAATGTTACCAGAAATAAAGGAATGACCGAACTTTGAAATGTTAGCACTGAGTAAGGAAGCCTGACCAGAATAAGGGAAAAACTTCAGCGTAACATAGATAGAGTTATTCAGTAAATACACATATCTGGAGACAAAGTAAAACAAGAGTAATTAAAACCGGAATGACTGAACAAGCATTTTCATGAAAGTTTGACATTGAATTTCCCTTCCATTTTCACTGGAAAGTAGTGGCCAGACAGAGTGAAATAAAAAGCAAGCAAGCAAACAAACAAAAAACCTACAAAAAACAGCATGTGTGTTATTTCACTGTATTACTGTGTATCTTGGAAAAAAAGTAGATGTGAACCACCGTAAGAATCCTGCAAGAATAGATGAAGCAGCCATTGTTAACGTATAGAGTAGTCAAATGGGATAAAGAACCCCTGCCTATTTGAAGATGTTATCCCTTTACTGTACACAGGGTAACTGTATCAAGGTCTTCCTTCTCAGTTTCACTAATTGTACTACATCTGCTCTGGAGATGAACTTTATTGATCCGCATGCATCCATCAGGCCACATGAGTGCTGTTTTGCAGTTCTTTTGGGCTGACCACTGTGCCTGGGTATTGAAGAGGGTACTGAATGCAGCACAGCTCTGAAGGTTAGTTTGGACAGTTGAGAATGTGTCCCTTTCATAAAGCATAATTCACAGTGTGTGACTTGCTAATAGCTATGTCTGGTAAAATGGAAAGGAAATATAACATGCATGTGGTTTCTATGTATATAGTCAAAAAAGTTAGGAAAATGTAATACATTCATTTTCGGAAGCAAGTTAATGAGGATGGCAGATTGATTGTTTTTTTTTAAACCCTTTCTGGAATATTTGCATTGCTTTTAAACCCTTCAAAATGATGAACTTCAGCAGAATAGAAAAAGAGCAATGTGATTTTACAAAAGGACATGCAGTCATAGCGTTATTTTATGAAACTATATTACATTGTAATCAACTGGAAGAGCTCGCAGGTTTTAAAGCTGCATGTGTTTTCTTATGATAAACACTTGTCAATAAAACACTATCTTGTGCCTGCTATATCTTGTTTCCACCATGACCTTTCAAACCACATGCATGTTCTTTTCTCTCCCTCTGAGAAAACCTTAACAACATTCTAATCATCATGAAGAGCAATTAACTGTCTTCAACCAGCTGTGCTACTCAGCTCATCTGGGAATGGGATAAAACTTGCAGATCCGCCTACCCAGGCATGGCAAACAAGGCTAGAGCAGAACGGTTTTTAAATATGAAAAATTGGCACTTCCACAAAGTTTGGAAGCTTTGGGTGAAACGCAGTGGTGTCTCTGCTGTTAAAGAGAAGTCTCATTCCTGCTTGCTCTACAGTCTCTGTAAGATAATGTATTAGTTTTAATAATGCTCTTTTTAAAGGTCAGCATTTGAAGAACATTTGTTGACTTCATTGTAGAAAGCATTCTTGTCCTCACTGAGCCAAACTTTGTGGCAGTGGAATTCTTTGATTACTCAAGGAAGAGAAATAGCTTCTTGAACGTGCAGTTGCAGAAAGGGCACTACAGAGATTCACAGAAAGAGTACTTGGGAATTAGTTGCATAAAGTAGTATTTGGCTTCATTGTTTTTAGAAATCTGTGGCTAAACCGTGTTATGCTTCAATTCACTGAAAGTTCTTGTAGCTTTTTATCTGTTAGCAAGTGAAACAATAATAAACACCAAACAAGTACAATTATTCTGTATCCAGAATATTTTAATAAGTAAAAAAGATGGAGGTAAAAATTAGTATAGAGTGATTAATTCTTGAGAACAGTTCTCTGAGCTGCAAAAAGAAATAGACCTGAGGATATACCGTTATCTTCCTGAAATCAGGAGTGGGTTGCTTGGTTTTTTTTTTTTTTTTTGTATAATTGGAAGTATGTTTACAAGAGGTGTCCCTCCATTTTTAAAATGTACATTTAATGTGTACAATAGAAGTTAGGTTTTTTTAGTTCTATGTGGATATTTTATTAGTTGCTGTGAACATCTTTTCAGATTATTCAGAAACGTAATCAAATGTATTTAATATATACACTGAAGATGAAATATAATATACAGTAGTATACAATTGATCCTACAGAATCTTTTTGCAGTTCTCTGAAAAAGAACCTTATTTGTCCTGATTGGGATGCTTGTATGTAAGCTACCTTGAATAAAATTTCTGTGATTGCTATAATTTACACAGCTATGTGAATTATTATTTTGTGAATTGAAATTAAAAAGCTGATGAGAAATTAACATTATTATCTCTTGTCCGGTTTAAACACAGGCGAATTGCAAAAGACCAAATTACTTTCTTCAGATTTTTGGGTAGTTTCATGCTACAGGTTTTCTAATCGTTATTTATTTATACTGATATGTTCTAAAAAATAATCTGCACATTATGAACTATGTGAATGTGCAAGATTACATGCCTATAATTAGTCCTTAGGAGCTTCAAGCCACTTTGCCTTATCAGCCTAACCATGGGTTTAAACACAGAGGTATCAAGTAGTTCTGCGTTCACTCAATCCTTCGTGTGTGTGAATTATAGTAGGAAGCCAGGTGCAAAGTGTTCCAGTGCCAGATGTATACCTCTTTACATAATCCACCTTCCATTAAGTACTGAATTTCAAATTGCATGTGAACTAAGTTATGGGTGAGATTAGCAGTAGGTAAGATAAAAGATGTGTTGGTATACCATCCAGTGAAATTGCATTCTAGGAGATGTCTGAAGAAACAGTTTAAAATCTGTGGGGAAAGAAAATATATTTTTTTTAATTGAATGAGGTATATTTTAATTTTAAATAACAAAACAGGAAGATCCATAGATTATTATATGTAGTTCAGAGGGAAAATCTGGTTTTGTTACACGGAGTACTAACTGCAACTGTTATTACTGAAGCTCTTCAACTTCAGACAGAAAAAGAGTGGGGAGTGTTACTTCCAATTTTGTCAAATTCAGATGATTATTGCTGATTTTTTAAAAAACTTGAATGTTTTTTGTTGGGGGTACTTTTAGTGAAAACAGTAGAGCTATTTCTAAGACAAATCCATCTGCTGTGGATGCTCGAATTGTATAGAGTCAACAGGATAGAGTCAACAGGGTGAAGGATCCACTCATAGCCACAGAATGAGCTTAGCAAGATTTAGCAGGCTTGAGCAGAGAACGACATCTCCCCTGCATACTGAGAGGAGCAGCTCTACATCTCAGTGAATACATGGCAGCAGCCATCTGCTTGGCCAACTGAGCTGATGGCCTGTAAAGGGCTCAAGCTGGAGAGTCCTAGTTATTTGCCTGTAAGCTATAACAGCAGTAATCCTGTGCAGGGTGAGGACATGCTTACTGCTGAGTTCTGCAAGGATAGTTCAGATGAAGCCCATAGATAGTCAGCTGCAAAAAATCCAGACTGTTGCTTTTCATTTCTGAAAGATGTGGTTAGAAATAAGTGCTTCTTAGATGTACATATCCAACTTACCCTCTCCAAGAGATTGGCAGATAAAAACTTGACTTTCTTTCCTTTTCAAGAGCCTTATATTAAAGAGATGATCCCTCCTGAATAGGAAAGTATAGGTCTACTTTTCAGGTTGCTGAGGAAGTGGACTTTGATGTCATGAAGGAGGCTATACTACATCACCTGGGTGTGAGTAGAAGCATGTCTTGTCAATGCTTCTGGAATTCCTTACTACACTTCAGTAAGTCAATCTAAATATCAGCCCATTATACAAAGCCGAACAGCTACTGGTTTCTCTGTGGTCCGCTGGAAAAGAAAATGTCACTGAGTTGTTTTTTGTTTGTTTGTTTGCTTTTAACACAGAAGTGCTCCTTTGTAACCTGAAATTGTAATAGGTCTGCAAAATCCAAAACTGAAACAGGCAATGCATTCTGTACCCATGTCAGTGCTTGTCAAATGATGGTGTGTCTCTGCTCCTATAGAGCCTAGATAGCTATAGACTTTGGGTATTAACTCATGGTTCAGAATAATAGAAGAATCTGAAAAATAAAGGTAGAATAATCCGTTTCACTCTTAATTCAGAGATTTGAATGTCATGTCCTGGAAACAGTTGGGAAAAGACTAATTCCATGGCTGGAAATCATCTCACAAAGCAATATTGGAAAGTTTCTGGATGAAGACCTGTTCTACTTCCAAAGGACTCTTTTTTGACCTGGACGAACACCTTTCTGAAACTTACAGATTTCACTCTGGTTCACAATTACTACTCCATGAACGGCTGCCTCCTTAGACAAGGATGCAATCTATACCTAAAATGACAGTAAGCATAGAATAGCTATCTACCAAACACAGCTCTCACTGTCAACATGATTAATGTGCTACCTTTGCTTGTGAGATAGCCTTTTTCTGACTCAGTTGCTGACTTATCTCATTGTGCAATCCTGAGAAAAAAGATGCAGGTAGTTTTCTTTCTGGACATTGTGAGACTAATTTAGACAGACTATTTCAAATGTTTCCACCCTAGATACCCCACCAAGAGATTTCGTGAGGATCCTGCAGACAACAGTTTAGTGGAATGCCTTACAGAAGACCTTGAGGACTCCCAGAGAGGAGGTCTATGCCCACCTCTGCCCAGTGAGGTGTCTAAATGGCCATACATGGAACTGACAGAAATAAAAAGAAGTAGCATTCATGTTGCTGGGAAGAGTACTTAACCCACAACTGTTAAAACAGGAGGAGAAAATATTCAGTAACTGAGGAAGTCTTCAGCAAAATAGCCTATTTAGTTGTTGAAATGCAAGTAGCATCTTCTGAATGATTACTTAGTTTGTTCATTCATTGTGGATCATGCATTTATTAAGTGAATTTATTCAGCAGAGAATACTAATTGCAGGCTTCTGAAATGCAACCTGTTGTTATTAAGACACACCTCAGCATGAGCTGCGAAGTGCTTTTTGTGATGGGCTGACAAAAAATGCACAGTCCTGGACTGATGGGTCCTAAGGACTCAGACAAACTTAGGCATAGGATGCAGTTCACATCGTTTGGAAGATATAACCTAAAGGTGTCATGTCTGCAGTGCCGCAGAAGGGAATCTGAGGATTCTACATGACGGTAGGTTGAATCTGAGCCAGTAGTGTGCTTTGGCAGCTAAAAGGGCCAACTGTTATACTTAGGTGCACCAGGACCAACACTGCCATTGGGTAAGGGAAGGGATTGTCCCACTCTGCTCTGTGCTGGTGCGGCCTCACCTCCAGCACTGGGTGTGGGTTTGAGGGCCGCAGCATAAGGACATAAAAATAATAGAGAGTGTCCAAAGGATGGCTATGGAGATGAAGAGGGCGAGATGTATGAAGAGTGCCTGAGGTCACTTCGTTTGTTAAGCCCAGAGCAGAGCAGGCTGGGGGCAGACCTCATGGCAGCTGCAGATCCTCATAGATAGTGGAGGAACAGCGCTGCGCTCAGCTCTCTGGTGACAGCAACAGAACCTAAGGGAATGGCATGGAGCTGTGTCAGGGGAGGGCAGGTGGGGGTTAGGGAAAGGTTCTTCACCAGAGGGTGATCAGGCACTGGAACAGGCTGCCCAGGGCTTCAAGCCATCAGAGTTCAAGGAGTGTTTGGATAGCATTCTCAGACATAGGGTAGTGTGTGGAGCCAGGAGCTGGACATGGGGTTGCCTGTAGGCCCTTTCAGCTCCTGATGTTCTGTGATTCTGAGATTCTTTATGAAGTGAGAAGTTTCACTGAAGTTGTAGAAGACTTGCTTTTCATTTCTAAAGAAATGACAAATATAGGGCACTTTGTATTGATTAGATTGTTTTCTGAGAAATCGAGGATGATGATGTTCTGAATGTTTTTCTTTGTTTGTTTGTTTTTAGAAAGTATATAGTATATATAGTATATCACAGTGAATTGATTGGTGGGATTTGCTCATGTGGAACGAAAAGCTGGAATAAAAAGTGAGTGTTAACAAACAACGTACTGTTCACAATGTGCAAAGTGCTAAAGCAGAATGATCAGTATGACTAAGAGAAGACGAGAATAAAAGGGCAAAAAATTAGAAAATGGCTGAGGATGGTGTTATTTGGAGGTATGTAAGGAATTAAGGGGCCTTTGTTTTAGCAGGTGAGGTAGGAGGGTGAGGAACACATTGTATATAGATGGTATGTAGAAATGATACCTTGTAGAATCTGTGTATAGGAAAGCATGCTTGGGGTTTCACTGCAGTTGAAGTCTAACAAAAGCTTTCTGTGAGAATTCAATCAACATTTCCTTCAAGCTAACAGTTGGTTGGCTTTCCCTTGAGGCTATGATAAAAAACTTTTATTCTCCTCTTGAGAATCGGTAACCTGAGTTGCTTGTATTATCACTGAAATAACCCCTTTTCGTTCTTTTCTTTTTTCCAATGGGAAATAACAAGCAACGTCACCCTTCCATAGAAGTAAAAACATGATTATAAACCATTAAAATCTTTCAAATAAATTAATTTCTTATTTCAACAGCGACTTACCTTTAGAAGCTCTGTTGATGACATAATTTTTAAAGTAAGACTGAGATACGGCTGACCTGTTTCTGAAGGAGTTTCAATCCAGGGACATCTGTGCTAATGTACAGGAGGCAAAGCTGAAAGTAGGCTTACTTTTTCAAAAACGTTATCAACAGTGAGAGCCAGGTGGGTAAAATCAGTGGGTTGCTGAAAATGAGCACATTTTCTGAACTTCGGTAAAGAAGAAATAAGCGCAAACTGCAGCTCATTTGACAGTGCATTTGTGTTGTAACTAGTTTTTTTTTGCACAGATTCCTGGTGCCTCTTAGAAGTATCCTCAAAAACGTCTGGTGACGGAATTCATACAGCGTTTATCAGAGAGGAGGATGCGTATTTCATTTTCACTTCTGGACTTAAAGGATGTTGAAATGTAGTCTAAGCACCTAAAAAGAATAACAAAAACAAATCGCAGTACAAAATGCTTCTAAAAATGTAAAATAAGAAAACTTAATCTTTAATGAGGTATTTGGCATGTGCATCTCTCTTTTTTTTTTCTTTAAATAATTTAATACATTTTATTTAGAGCTTTCTCTATTCAAGTTAGTATTTCTTTTGCAGTCTCTTGAATGAAATTCTCCTGTCCTGGCTCACCTAAAGTAGTAATGCCAATAGGATTTCTGTTTTCTCCATCATTTATCCTGGTTCCAACACATTTGGTTTTCTTATCCAGTGCTCGTCTTACCCAGTGCTATCTGCCTCTTCTTCTTCCTTCCAGTTAACTTCCAAAACCTAATCTGCTCTTACTAATTTGAAATATATATGTCTATGATGGTAATAAACCTTGTGTTTTATTTCTGAAATATCTTTTCTGTTCTGTTTTGTTATGCTATTAATGGTTCTACTTCCCTATTATTAATATAAACGGGGCAAAATGTTCATTTTAGCACCAGTTTTCAACTGCTGATATGTCTTGCAGCACGCTAAATCTGTATTAATCAGAGAATTCAAAAAACACTTCATAAGCCAGCGTATTAGAACTGAAAAAAGATTAGCTTTGCTTACATATGGACATATAACTTTTCTTTCATAATTGTTATTATTTTAACATCTTTTTATGGATTTTGTAGTTAACTTTATAACGTAGGCACTCTGTGAAGAGTTTATGGTTTGAAGGGTATGCAGCATGCACAGCAGTTTTTGTAAAAGCTCAATACTGCACAGTCCTTTGTAATGGTGGTTATTCTACTTAGACATTTTTACTTAACAAAACTGGATTTTTATTTGGATGACCTAGTTGAAAGACGGGGTCCTAGGTCAGTTTTCATAGCTGAGCCTATGAACTGGTCGTAGTGTTGATAAAATTAAAGATTTCGTCTTTATTTTCTCTAAGTGCTGTAGTCTTACTTTAATATATCGTTTTTCACTTAATCTCCTTTAAATTGCACAGCATCCCAAAACTTCAGTAAAATATAGATGGTATATTAATAAATATAGATGGTTTTATTGCAGGTTAAATTTTTGTTTAAGTCAGGTGCTTAAAATAATTGAGACAGTACTCCCGTGAAGCGCTGTGTGGTTCTCGGTATCCTCTGTTCCTTTATACAAC
>JANHGO010000037.1:25660716-25676703 GCA_024606505.1 Aquila spilogaster
CCCATCCCACTGGGTGGTGGGGGAGTGAGTGAGCGGCTGCGTGGTGCTTAGTTGCTGGCTGGGGTTAAACCACGACACGTTCCATGGTCATTTTTTGGTCCATCTAGGGTGGACAAATATCTGTAAAGTAGGATTGAGAAGAAACATATGCTTGAGGCAAAGCTGAACATGTATGAGAGCAAATCCTAACAGCATGCAAACAACAGAAGACTTGCTTTTCACTTTGAAAGCCATCACCTCTATCAGGTACTTTGTATGGATTAGCTTGTGTTTGAGAAACTAAGGATGCAGATGCTCTGGATTTATTTTATTTATTTTTAGAAGGTATCTGGTTTGTATCACCTTGGGGTTTTGCTCATTGATTGATGAGATTTGCTTACAGGGAACAAAAAACTGGAATAAAAAAAATGTAGACTGTTCACAGGGCACAAAAAAGTGCTAAAGCAGAACAACAGTATGGCTAAGTGAGGACAACAGAAAAGGGCTAGAAAAAAAGAAATTGTCTGAGGATGGTGTTATTTGGTGGTAGCTGAGAGAGTAAGGGTCTTGTTCATTTAGCATTTGAGGTAGGACCATGGGTTCAACCCATGAGATAGGTCCATACTGTACATAAATAAATGTACAGAGATTATTTGTAATAAAATCTGTGTATGCAAAAGCACATTGGGGCTTCGTTGCAGTTGAGGTCTAACAAAAGCTTTATATGAGATAATTTAACCAATGTTTCCTTCAAGCTGACAGCTGATTTGCTTTCCTTTGAGGCTACAATACACTACTTTTTTGCTCAAGTCTTGTCAAAAACCCCAGACCTAAACCCTACGTTGCTTGCATTATTGATATGAAGTAAGCCCTTTCCTTTTCATTCTTTTCCTGTCTCCAGTGGGAAATTACAAGCAACAACACCCTTTCATAGGAATAAAAACAAGATTATGAATCATTAAAAATCTTTTAAATAAACTAATTTCTTACTTCAACAGTGACTTACCTTTAGAAGCTCTGTTGACATCATTTTTAAAGGCTCTAAGAAAGATATAGCTGACTGTTTCTGAAGCAGTATCAATCCAGGGACATCTGTGTTAGTGCACAGGAGGCAAAGCTGAAACTAGGCTTACTTTAGCATCAACTTTATCAATAGTGATGGCCAGGTGGGCACAATCAGTGGGTTTCCCAAAATGAGCACATTTTCTGAGCATTGGAAAATAATAAATAACAAATTAATGCAGCTCATTTCACAATGCATTTGTGTAATAACTAGTTCTTGTACAGATTCTTGGGGCTACCCACAAGCATCCTCAAAAAATACGTAATGAATGAATTCATATACTGCTTGTCAGACAAAAGTACTCCTATTTCATTTTCACTCCTGGTTTTAAAGAACATTAAAATGTAGTCTAAGCACCTAGAAAGAAGACAACATCAACAAAAAAAGAAAAAAAAAAACCCAAACCCACAATAGAAAATGTTTCTAAATATGTAAAACAATAAAAGTATAATGACCAACGAGATCTTTGGCGTTTACCTCTCTTTTTTTATTTTAAATAATTTAAAACATTTTATTTGGAATTCTGTAAGGCCTTTGACATGGTCCCCCACAACATCCTTCTCTCTAAATTGGAGAGATATGGATTTGATGGATGGACTCTTCGGTGGATGAGGAATTGGTTGGATGGTCGCATCCAGAGGGTAGTGGTCAACAGCTCAGTGTCCAGATGGAGATTGGTGACAAGCGGTGTCCCTCAGGGGTCCATATTGGGACCAATACTGTTTAATATCTTCATCAGTGACATAGACAATGGGATCAAGTGCACTCTCAGCACTTCATTCCTCTATTTAAATGAATATTTTTTTGCAGCCTGTCAAATGAAGTTCTCCAGTCCTAGTTCTGCAAAAGTAGTAATGCCATTAATATTTTTATTTTCTATATAATTCATCTTGGTTCCAACAGGTTTGTTTTTCTTATTCAGTGCTTCCCTTTTCCAGTGCTTCCTCCCTCTTCTTCTTCCTTCCAGTCACCTTCCAAATGGTAATCTGCTCCTGCCAATTTGAAATATTCATGTCTATGGTGTTAATAAACCTCACATCTCATTTCTGAAGATTCTTTTTTCTTTCATTAATGGCCCTACCACCTTATTGGTACTAACTGAGTATAATGTTCATTTTAGCACCAGTTTTCAAGTGTTGACATCTCTTGTCTTGCAGCACACACCAAATCCATTTTAATCAGAAAAGTCAAAAAAGGCTTCAATTCAGAGTATTAAAATACAAAATCCGTAAGTGTTGCTTTATATATGGACACCTAGGTTTTCTTTTATAACTGTCATCATTTGGCTATCTTTTATGGGACTTTGTAGTCAACTTTATAATTTAAGCACTCTTTATGAGGAGCTTATGAGCAGAAAAGCATGCAAAGTATATGGTATTTTTTGTGGAAGTTCAGCACTTCATGGCTGATAGTCCTTTGTGATGGTGGTTGCTCTACTCAGATATTTTTATTTAACAAAGCTGAACTAAAATTAAGTAATTCTTAACTTGCATAAGGCGGTGAAATGACATGATTGCTTTTCTAAATAACCTTTTGCAAGGCAGTATGAGAAGCTTCTTTATCAAACAGGCAGTATTTAAATGTATTTCAGAGTTTTAAAGGATGATCTGAAAAGCATTCATACTTGCTCAGAAAACAGTTATGTCTGATTTGCAGATTGTAAATTGATTGTGAAACAGTTATATAGTTGTCCCTGTTGTTCCAAACCAGTTCTGGAAGTCTGCTTTGTCTGTGGTTCAAGGAATAACCTCATAGTGGTCAAACTGTACTTGACTGTAAAGGATGCCGTACAAGTATGACCTACAATAAAATAAAGATCTGAGGGGAAGGATTACCAGTCAGTCTGTTCCAAAATCTTGATTCTTCCAAGGGGCATATTTTGGAGTTGCAGCTACGTTGAATATGGCTGTTCCTTGAGATTTCCAGTTAATGTGTTTCAATAGAGTACAAACCACGTTAATTTTTTTTTTTCCATTTCAGCGCAAGCTCTATTAGGTCTCTTAAACCATGGACCAGAAGCACAGTCAGTTAACATGGCAGAGCTCAGATATGGAAGATCCCTCTATTGTTGAGTGCTTATTAGCCTATTTCCATTCAAAATAGTGAAAAAGGTTAATTAATCCATCATTGAAAATGTTTGACCTAACTTGTCTGACTTTGCTCTGTGAGACCATAGGATCATTTAAGGAGTCAGATACATCTGGAAAATGGTTTTAAAAGTTGTGCGCTGGCTCTCCACTGCTGATTTTCAGTTCTCAGTTCTAAATTCCTGTGCTGTTAATGTGCTTCCAACAGGTGTCATACCAAAACATATTATTTATCTGTTGGCCCTTGGCTCTGAAAGCCACAACCGAAAGCTACAATTGTAAAGGCAAGAAAGCTTGACTTTGTGAACTGAAACCAAAGTAAGGCTCAAACCCAAACACCCACTTCGGCATATGCAGAAGAGCGAGCACTCAAGCATCCCACTCTGTTTAGCTTTGCATACCAGGCATGACCTTGGGTGTTGCGCCTTGGGTCAGGTAGAGTCTTGAGGAGGGAGGGAGAATTTGCTCCCTGCCTGAAAGCACCTGAGCACTAAGAGGGCAGAGACAGAGTTTGGGAGGCCAGGACATTCACAAGAAGCGGAGATAGACCCCACAGACAGGTTCAGAAGTGATAGATAAATCAGATGAAGCTCCACAATGAAGATGTTGAAAGTCCATTAAGACAAATCCCGTCACTAGTGGTAATCATTAACAGTGGAAGCAATTAGCCACTGCTTAAAAAAAAATGTCAGCGGACTGTAGAGCCTATCATTTAAGCACATATAGATGTTTTGGGCTTGATACAGGAATTGCACTTTCACTACAAGCAGGGTCAGCCTAAATTATTGTAAAAGCCTCTTCTGTATTTGAAGCACGTGGTTTAATGGAGTCTCCACTGAAGTCATTTCTACCCTGTCTTACCTAGGGCCAGAATTTCTTCTTAGAAGTCTATAATTTGCTGTTTCTGCACTTGGTATCTACTGCTTAGTATGGCTTTACCCAGAATGTTACACTAAATGCTGTGTAGGGAAAAACAGTTTCTTCACAGGTGTTCACAGAATGTGATCCTGATGGAAATCTTTAGCTTTCACAGTATTTCCGATAACCTATCAATAATAGAAATTAATCTGCCCTTTGTACTGCCATCCTAATATATTGACGTCTTTTGAACCACTGCTTTATTCCACTGAAATGTCACTCTAATTTCACCACCAAATTTTCTTTTTTAAAAAAGGCTGAATTTCTCTGGCAGAGGTCTTTAAATGTACATTCAATTTCTGTTCAAATTCCTTAAAATGCTGTGAGACCAATTCTTTAATGAGCATACAGACCTTTTCAGGGTATATGACTTGGGAATTCTTAAAACATCATCATAAAATTGACTTACATAGCCAATAAGGTTTCTGTAAAAACAAAACGCATTACACTCCTGGTCTGGATTGAATGTGACACTAATTGCAGACACTATTGCTTCTGGCCCATTGCCTCAGGGTGCCATTGTTTTAAAAGTGATCTCAGAAGACAATAGTGTCTTCAGACTAGGGAAACTGGGATTTGAATTCCTGGTAGAAGAGTGACTATCCTTTGGCTTTCTTATTCTAAAGAGGAACAGAAGATGTCTCTAAGTAATCCTAAAAGCAGATCACAGTTATTAGTGTCTCACCAATCTCAAAATAAATTTAAAAAATTAGTTGCAAAAATGTCAGAAATTCTCAGAGTTATCACAAAAAAGTAAAACTGTCAATGATAGATTTGTTATAGAAACCTGAAACTAGATTTTAGCATAAAACTGACAGTTTCACATGAAAAAAAAAACTTTATCATCTTTTCAAACTTTATAATAATCCTTTTGACTTATACTGAGCTTTCCAGTTGAGGCTTTCCAATTTCTTCACAGACATCACTCACTGTTATTTATATGACTATGTACATCCATATATGTATGTACATGAATAAATATAAACATATACATGTACAGTCATATGCATATGTGTTAGAACTCACACACACAGTTTCCAAACACTCTGGGCCTATAAGCCACTGTTAACCCTCAGAATTATCAGGCACCATTGCCACCTATATTTTATACTTTTAATCAAACACATTACAAATATTCCTGCTTAATAAGGAGTCATGGACAAACTGTAGACTGCTAACCCCTGCCCTCACAAAACAAGCAAGTCCTATGCTCCGTGTTTAACAGCATTGCAATATTACTGGGTCAGAATTAAAAATTTATTTACAATTGCAAGGTAATTCAGAAAGTTGGTGTCATTTAGCAGCTTGACGGCTAATTTTAGGAGATATGTGCTCTATTCTGTGCAAAACCACAGAGTTTGGACAAATCACCTCCTTGTCTTTTCTTTAATAATGATTTTGATCCCTCTTACAAAGTATTTTGAAATCTACTAAAACACTGAATAAGCATTATTTAGAGATAAATTGGGACACAGATGTTTTTAAAAAACATAGAGAGGCTGCATTGCATAATGGAGAAGATAACTATGCCTCTTTTTTTCCCCTCCAAGTCTTCCTTTTTAAACACGTCTGTGGTTTCCCCTCAAATGTCAGAAAAAAAGAGTCCTAATTTGCCAGATCAAGTTTTATGAGGTGCAAACGCTTAAAATTAAGTAGATTAAGTATGTTCTAAAAAGGTTTTTTAGCACCAGCATTCAAAATGAATTGCTGAACTTCCCCCTGTAATCTTGACTGTAGCTGAATAAGAATCCTTGAGAACTACAAATGCATGAATGACTTGGGACACTAAGCCTAAATTAAAATTTAAAAACCCCACATATTTTCAATTAAAATTTGTTGTGACAAAATAATTTTGAAATAAAATTATTTCAAAAATTATTTCTTTAAAAAGCAGTTGTAAAATTGTTGCATTTGTCAATGACATCTCTTCCTCCTCCTCCCAGGCCAGAAGTACTTTAAAGAAGATGAGATTCAATTCTCAAAAGTTTATCCAAACACATTTTTGCAACAATTTATTTCAAGTTCTTTCAACTAAAAACAATGTACAGAAACATTTCAAGCAGCTTAATATGAGTATGTTGTTCTTCGTACAGTAATTGTTGACCATTGTGGACTATATTATAGTTCAATCTTCCAGCAAATTATAGATACTCATCTTCAGAAATGAAAGGGTCAATAAATGGACAATAATTATAATGCCAAACTGAATGGCCATGTTGCTATTAGACAAAAATGTAGTTCTAATTTTGCTGTCTCTGAGATTATATTTACTTAGAAGCAATCCTAAAAAAAAAAAGAAAAAGATTTCAAACAATGAATGCAATGAATGGTCATTTTAAATTACACAAGCAGCAACCATAACAACTTTCATCTAATAATAATTGTTCATCAATAAAAACTAAGGGAAAAAAGTTCAAAGGTGCAAAAGGCAATATCAGGCAGTCACTGAGATCTGGACACCTATTTTCATCCTTCCCTTGATAAATTCTCCCCTAAACAAAAGTACCCAAAAGGTAGGATAAAAGCACAAAATAAAAGGCTAGTTAACACAAAACAGCTGTACTGGGTGACAGCAAAGGTCTATCTTGACCAGTTTCTGACAGTGGCTGCTAATGGAAGCTTAGGGATCCACCATAAGAGAGCAAGTATAGTTCCACTAACATCTTCCCACTTTCCAGGAATAAGTCACTTAGGGATGCTAAAGACTGTATACACAGTTCTCCGTTTAACAACCTTTTATGCAGCCTTCATCCAAATGGGTCTGATTTCTCTTTGATATTTTTGGCACACAATAGCCAATAAGTTATAACAATAAGTTCCAGAGCATAGACATGCCCTCAGTGAAAAGGTATTCTCTTCTGCTTATTACAAGCTTTGGCTGGTATTTTTATTGTTTACTCCTAGTCCTTGTTATGAGTACTAGTCAATAATCGGTTCACGAGTTGCACGGAGCAGGTAAACAGGAACTTACAGACCTTCACCATATCCCTCCTTAGGAATCTCTTTTTGAAGATGTGGAGTCCTAAGCTGTTTAACTGAGCTTAGGTTGCATTGCTGGAGGAGTGTGCCATCACACTACGAAATGCACGGGAACACCACCAGTATATTCTACGAAAGGTTACGTGTCTTCCTCAGTTAAGGGTTACTTGTCTTTTCCTGCTTGGGGTCCTAAAGCAATGCTCAATGAGTAAGTACATCATCTTCCACCCTTGTTTAAGAAAGCCTTTGAGAGTCATTTTGATATAAAGGGAATTGTACTTTTGTGCCTCTTGTCTCTTGTGACCTTATTTTCTCTGTACTTTTGGCAATATATGAAAATTGTAATAACAATAAATCTGCTCCCCTCAAAAGGCTCCCACACTGCATTTTCATCCTGATCTCGGTATTTGACTGCTTCTGGGTGACACCTCAGAGTTCTCTTGTCTAAAGTATAACCTTTTAGCATTGCTTGTCCTTCCACCTTGCCAAGTCCTTAATACCTGGAATGTTAAGCTCTTAATGTAATCTAATTTGAATTCAGAGCTCAGATATTTAGCTGCATCCATTTTTTAAAAGCTTGGGGCTCCATGGACACAGTAAGAAACAGTGCTTTCTGTAAACTGCTTGTGATAAGAGAAAAATCAGGGTCAGTGTGCTCTTATTTTTCTTCTATAATGTTTCATTACTGTTGTGGCCCATCACCATTCTCACTGAGTTCTGCTGAGCAAAATCATTAACTCTTACAACCTGACTTTCTTCTAAAACCTTTAAAATTAAAGAAAGCACATGAATTGGAGCTTGGGTGATTTGTGTCTGGAATTCTCATCAACTGGTGTAGTCCTCAGTGATCCTGCATTTTCCACTGACAAACAGTGAAAAGAGAAAATTATTCAATCTTTTCCCCCTTTTTTTTTTAAGAAAGGCTGAAATGAGTATCTTCCTCCCAAGTATAAATTTACGGCTAGTCTGCTGCTGAATTGCTTATACCTCTTTTTGTGTGGAGTTACACATTTGAATCATAAATTAACCTGTTTGTGCAGAGGTTGCTGGCTGGAGCAATTTGAATTTGATCCTCTGGAGGAACAATATTAAAAGTTTAGGTGAAGACACATTAACATTGATTTTCACTCAGTTTTGCTGAGACATACACCGGTAATTAATATCCATTCATCAACCCTGGCCCCTACCACAGGAGCATAGAAGCAAAATTAAAAAAAAAAAAAAAATTCATTTCTGTAATATAAAGTCAGCATGAAAGCATTTTTTTTGTCTACACCTCTTTCTTTTTACCATAAGGATATAAGATTTAAGTTTTTTTTAATAACTTGTCAAATATCTCAAAGCTGGGTGGGTAAAAGGCCTTAAAAAAAATTACAGAACCTCACAGCTTGCATGTAAATAACATTTAATCATGCCAGTGAAACAAAAAGAGATTTAAAATAGTATTTATAATGGTGGAAAAAACCACATAAATATAAACCAAGTATGTGTTCTTGCATATTATGGTGTTTGTTCTTGCATATTATGGTGTTAAGTCTGCCATCTTTTAGGTAGTGGCCCTCTGGCATTTCAGCAGGAAGCATGACCTTCTTGTAACTTTCCAAGAATTGGATTCCTCCAGATGTCATAAGACACTTCATAAATGCTGCCTTACATCTTCCCTGGGGAAGTGGAAAGGAGCTATGGCATACTTTGCTGGAGTTTGAGAAAAATGCCCAATGTCTGAGGGACTCAGATGTAAACTGAAGAGAGAAAACACTCTTTCCTAGGTGGTTCTATTTAAATACATAGGGAAAGTAAAATTTAATATGGATTTTTCTATTCCTATACTAATAATTGATAAATTCAATATAAATGTAAGAAATATATGAACTTTATGTGGCAGAGCTAAATTTAAGTTGTGGGTGGAAAATAATTCTTCATTCTTCCCTAAGTTTGTTCCTTAAGTGGAGGGGAGGGACAAAAAACCTCTTTCTAGTTGTCTTAAATACTATATCTAAGAGCCAAATAAATGAACAAAAAGCTCAGAGCAACTGAAGCATTATCTTTCCATTTCAGTCTTCAAACTTTAAAATAGTGGTACATTTACTTCTGGACATGATATGTTGCTTTAAAACAGAAAATACATTTTTCTAAAATGTAAGGAAATGAAACATTTAAACCAATGTTTCACTGAAAAAAATTCAACTGATCTGATCTAATAAGAAAATCTAAAACCGATGTTGCAGGTGGAGTGAAACTGTGGTTTTAACATTTACGGGGTGAAGGGATCTTTAGGGGAAGTGTCTCCTGTGGATGCTATTTTTTAAGTAAGGGATCAGGAAAAAACTTGAAAGCCTCTATATAAGTTGCTCAGCTAGAGAGAGATATGCAGGAACCAGGATCAAGAGAAAAAATCAAGAATAATGGTTCATAGTTCTCCAAGGTAAATGTGAAAAATAAGTGATGGCAGTTGGAGTACCATGCAACTTCAAACAGTGGGCTCCTATGGGTAGGAGTTTTAGGGGTGTCACAGCACCAGGACACGACTAATATGTTTTGATTTGAATATAAATACCTAAAGTATTAAAAATGAGTTTCTTCTTGATGAGAAGGAATGTAAGCATTGTGGCTGCCTGGAAAAGTTTGGTTTGCTGGTGGCCCACAGGCTTGGTGTAGACCCTTAACTTGGTCAGCTTTAACAAGTGAGTTTTCACCTATCTGTCTGTCTTTATAAATGCATATATATGTTTATGATAATCCCCCATTACTTTATTAAACACGGCACCAGAACACAAACTGGGACCAAACACAGGCTGCACAGAACCAATGCAATGAAAATAGCAATACAATAACACACAGAATCATTGATTTTTATTGATTATCAAATTAATGTTAGCTAAACTAGAGAGCATACAAGAAATTGCAAAGAAGTGTGGGCACAAGAGAGAAACATTACTCAGAGGAAAATGGAAGGCCAAAGCCCAGCTGGGGTTAAAATTGCCTAGTGACACGAGGAGTAACAAGAAGACATTCTGTCAGTTTGCTCATAGCAAAAGGTTCAGAGCAAAAAGTTCAGAGAAAATGTGGGACTGTTGACAAAAGGGAGGAGACAGCCCAGTGATGGCTGACATGGATAAAGCTGAAGTACTTGATGCCTTCCCCACCTCCCTACCTCGGTCCCTATAGGAAAAGCCTGAGACCAGATCACTGCACAAGCCAGTCAAGCTTGGGAAGGAGAGGAGCAGTCAAGAGTGGAATTGTCGCAGGCTAGGGGCTACTTGAAGGATCCTGATGTATTCAAATCCCTGGGCCTGGATAAGATTCATCTGAAAGTATTGAAGCACACAGCTGAGGTGACTGTGAAGCTGCTACTTATCTGTTGCCAAAAATTGAGGCAATCTGGAAAAGTCCCTTACAAATGAAAAAAAAGAAAATATTATGCCCAACTTTATTATATATACTAGTAGTAGTAGTAGTAGTAATAGTAGTAGTAGTAGTAGTAAAACCTGTTTTTATCTCATCCCATGAGTTTTCTCACTTTTACACTTCCGATTGTCTCCCCCATCCCACCAGGAGGGAGGGAATGAGCAGCTGTATGGGTCTTAGTTACTGGCTGGGTTTAAACCATGACAACATTGAAGGACAAGTAAATAACAAAGGTTTACCAAGGACTGATGACACGTATTAAGTCAATTGCCTTTGGCGATGAAGTGACTAGCGACGTGGCTGAAGTGACCGTAGTGGATGTACTATACCTCAACTTTACCGAGGCTTTGGCAGTCTGTCAGAACACTCCAGCCTGTAAGCTGAAGAACGGCAGGTTGTATGAATACAGTTCCAGGTAGGCTTAATATTGGCTGGACTTCTGTGCTCAGAGGGTAGTAATCAGTGATGTGATGTCCAGTGGAAGCTGGCAATTGAGCACAAGACCCAGTGTGGTGACAATGGCTCCACAATTGTTTGGTATCTTTGCCAACAACCTCAATGATGAGACAAGAATTCTCAGTAAATCTGTGGAAGATAGTAAAGCAAAGTAAGTGGTTGACACAATAAATGTTAGCGCTTCAATTCAGAGAGACCTTAAGATGCTGGAGGACTGGGCCAAAAGAAAGCCCATGCAGCTTACCCATGAGAAGTTCAAAGTTCTGTTTCCAGACTGGAACAACTCAATACAGCTGTGAGCTGACCAAGTGGCCGGGGGGGTACACCACACACCCAGCTGCATCTGAGGCCCCGGTGTGCTCTTATCACATCTGAGGCAAACTGCATACTGGGATAAGTTAGGAGAATGTTCACTAATAGGTAAAGGAACTTATTATTCACTTCTACTGCGTGAGGCCACGGAACTATTGTATCCAGCTTTTGGTCCCCCTATTCAAGGGTGACGTGGAGAAACTGGAGAGGATCTGGCAGAGGGCAATCAAGATGATCAGCGGCCTACATCATATAGTTTATGAGGAGAAGCTGAGGTACCTGGACTTGCTGACAGGCAACAGCCACAAGCTTCAGCTTGGGAGGTTCAGGCAGGGCATTGTGAATATCTTTTTCAGCACTGGAATGCTGGAAAATGGTAGTTCAGCACTAAGATTACACAGAGCAGTTGTGGAGTCTCCACTCATGGAGGTTTTCAGGACATGATAAACCCAGTCTGATTTAGTGTTGCCAATACTCCTGCTTTGAGTAGGAGGTTGGATCAAATAATTAAAAGGTCCTTCCAATGATTCCCTCATTCTGATTCTAATTTTCTGCTTCTTAATGCACTGGGTTTTTATACTCTTTCCATGTTCTTAAGCATGAAGAAAATGTACTTTGATTTGTATCTATGCAGGCAGTGTTGTCAGCTAGGATGGTTCAAGTCTACATATATTTCGAAGAAACAGGAAAAAGTGATGCAGAAGTCAGAGCTGATTTGCTATTTATCTAAGTAAGGTGGTGTCTATTAATGCTAGTAAGAATCTGACACAAGAATTTGGGTAAGAAACTAGTTTTCTTGTGTCTTTGCTTCTTTCAGTTAAGGGATCAGGATCACCTTGGCACAATTATCTAGTAACTTTAAGAGCTATGGATGTTCTCATCAGTAAGATCTCAGTAAGTAGAAGCTGTCAAATAGTAGACTGCAGAGAAGTGTTCTATATTACCAGCTACTACAAGAACACTTTGAGTTATAAATATCCATAAGCTTTAATGGAGAAGAGAACTGTGCCTGTCAGCAGAAAAAAAATACTATCAACCTGTGATGCCCTACACAAATAATGTCAAACTTGGGGCACAATGCAGATTAAGGTGCACTTTAAGCCATCTACTAAATGGAGTATTAGCTGGAAACTGGATCTTGCCATCAATGAAACATAATTTAATATATCTGAAGGCCAGTTATTGGTTCACCTATCTCAGCTGCAGTTGCAGTGAAGGCAAAAAAGTCCTTTTGACTGTAAGAAAGTACTCTCTTTTTTATTACTGAGCTCAACAGTGAGTTTTGATCCTGATTGTATTCCATGGCAGCATCTTGAAAGGAAAATATTTTTAGCTTTGAACACAAGAATACTCCCCACTTCTCTGAGTATAATATCACTGTATCTCAATGGAGGATGAGCAATACTTTCATAACTTGCTATGTTAGAGTAGAAAAGAACATATTTAGTTTGACATGAGCTGCTGATAGGAAATATTAATCTGAGATTGTCTACCCAGGTAGATGATCTGGCTTTACAATATTACTCTCTATTCTAATCTAATATCTGCTATTAATTTGTCATTTGACCTTTAGCAAGATATGGGATCTTGCTTTTCCTTACCATTACCTTATGTTAGGTTTACCCTACCTTAGAACTGTAAAAATTAGGCTAACAATGCCTGCTCACCTTTTATAACACCTTGAGAACTTTAGGAACCAAAAATGCTGAGCATTTTAACTGGGCAGAAAATTAAAAATGGAGTGTGAAGACAATCTTTGAAAATTCACTCTAAGATTTTGAAAGGTTTCCATGACTGCTCATGGTAGTGAAGTTTCTTTGAATGCAAGCACTTTCACTCTTGGCTTGTATGTTCACCCTTGCCTCAGACATCCAACGGCTCCCCAAAATTTGAAGCCTAAAAACAGGAATGAAAGAAGAAACTGAAGGGCACATGACTTAGAGGAGACAAGGACAGAGTTGAGAAACTGCGGAGAAAATTGCCAATAATGAGAGTGGAGTGATGCAGAGTTTGGAAGTCAGGAATGAGGATAATGAAGATAATGAGAGGCTAATGAATAGATCATAATAGAGGCTGTCCATAATGTAGATGATTACTAGACCGGCATTTTGGATTAAATTAATAAAGGAAAAGCAAGAAAGGCCAGTGATGAAGCACGCAACTGAAGCAACTGAAGATCAAGTTTAGACAATTTTTTGCATTGATACCAAAGAAAAAAAGCTAATTTTAAAGTAATAAAAGGAATTAGAGACAATTTTACAAAGAAAAAGATGGAGGGAGAGAAAAAGAGAGAACATCTGCATTGTGCAAGCTTATGAAAAACAAAGAAGAAAAATGAATAGAGAGTTTGGGAGAACTGGTAAACTCAGATTATAGCTCAAGTAGCCAGGTGGAAGGTCTTGTAGTCACTAGGCTTTTATTGTCTAATTAAGTATGAACAGCCTCTTGATTGCATTCTGAAGGAATTTCATGCTTACACAACTAAACCTGGTTCATTATTTGGAGAATACTTACAGATATGCTGCAGATGACATTCCAGCCCTATGTTTACAGATTAGCTTCCCAGTTGTCCCACCAAACTCTTATCCTGATTATATTATATAATATATATATATTTCAAAAAATATATATTAAACATTCTATATTTAATACATATAATAGTTAATAATATATATAATCTATTAGATTGTACACACACTTTTTTTTTTTTAATTATTATTTAGATCATTTTCAGACATATGTGATTATTCCATCTGGAGTGAAAGCTCTCCTATTCCTTTGGAGAAATCTACATACAACTAAGGGAAAAGCACAGCACAGACTATATATATGTTAAACATATACATATATCTATACTTTCATTTCTATATATCACTGAATATATTCTATATTACATAAAAATGATATTATATATACATTAAATTATATACATACATGAAAAAATCAATGTATTGCTTTTCAAAGTGTATGAACACATCTCAGTCATACAGAACTTGGAATTCTCTGTCAACCTAAGTTAGGCTGCATTTATAAAATACATTTAAATTAAATATAGGATCTCCCTTTATACATGTGATTTTAACTGATGTGTCTTTGGCTTGAAAACCCTAGGTGAGGCTTATCAGGTCCATTAAGGCCTAGTAGTTCTAGCAAGGAAAGTGGTACTTTGATACTTTCATGAGAATCCTTTTAAGGAACATGAGTTCTATAACTGCAATCACAGCTCTAGGCACTCCATATGAAAGCAATTCCCTTCAACGCCCCCAAGGACCAAGAAAAGTCCCAAAGAAATGCATGATTCAGATCACGTGTTAAACTTGTTTTGGGAATTGTGCAGCTTGTCAAGACAAGACAACCTAGAGCGGTCTTGTCAGGGTAAGCTGATTCAGGCACAAGAGATTATAACTCTTCTTGAAGTGGAAGAATTCAAAAACTAAGAATTGGCAATGTGACTTTCAATAGAGTACAAGAAATGTCCAAAAAACAGAAAACAAATAGGCAACCAGAAGACCTACTTGCAGGGAGAAATTAAGGGCAGCAGTAAGGTAATATTCTGTTTTCTTTTATATCATTACTGTGGCTCCTGATAATTTCCATGAATACACTTGAAGTTCTTTTTTTCTTTCTATTTCATCTAACAAGAAATTTTGGTGTGATCTTTCCAGTTTCAAGAAAGACCAGGCTAGAGTTCATCTGCCGAGGCAGAAGTTTATTTAACAAAATATGCATGAGATCTTGGCAACTAGTACCATAATTATTCAAGTGATCAATCAGCAGTTCTGATATTCATTTGGCCTCTCTGTCATTGGGGGAACAGGGGTTGTGATATTACTTTCTCGTAGGCTCCTTTTTACTGCAATTTAAGCAAATTCAGAGGTTTTGTCTTGCCTTTATTCATAACCCCTTATGAAGCTAGAGGCAGGCACTGATTTCTTTAGCTATCTAATTGCTAAGTTATTTGCTAATTTTGATAGATAAATATATAATTAGGGATAATCTGTAGCAATCTAACCATTAAGTTCAAACAATTAAAAAAAAGAAAATATTGTTACTCTATTCCTTATCTTACACACAAATGGAGGAATGTAACATTTATACCACTTTTTCATTTTAAAGATGCGTATTTCTTTGCATACTTTTTAACCTCAGATTTTAAACAACTAAGAAAAATGTTTATGCCAGTAAGACTAACCGTTTGGGCCTTTCCAGTGGAAAAATTCTGTGTAAGCTGAAATATTTCTTAAATACATGGAGTTACGTTAGTCCTAAATTAATACCAAATAGATGGAGAAAAAGGATGTTGGAAAGTTGTTTCCAGCATATCAGGATGAAAATCTATCAGATTAAGCTTTTGAAATCTTTGCGCAACAGGAAAGATGTAACTGTTGAGGTGTTGTCAGTTATGTAGACTATATGACAGTTCAAACAACATGTTTTTAATCGGAAAGGATGAGGACATGAAAAGATCTGGGGGTACCTGAGATAATGTATTGGCTTTATATGGCAAGGTTTTGGTGGTGGTGGGGCTACAGGGGTGGCTTCTGTGAGAAGCTGCTAGAAGCTTCCCCCATGTCCAACAAAGCCCATGCCGGCCAGATCCAAGATGGACCCGCCACTGGCCAAGGCCGAGCCCATCAGTGACGGTGGTAGCACCTCTGGGAGAACAGATTTAAGGGGAAAAAATGCTGCACAACAGCAGCCAGAAGACAGGAGTGAGAACATGTGAGAGAAACAGCCCTGCAGACCCCCAGGTCAGTGCAGAAGGAGGGGAGGAGGTGCTCCAGG
>JANHGO010000037.1:25676803-25735687 GCA_024606505.1 Aquila spilogaster
ACTATGTTTTTTTATTTACACTTTTGCTTTTTTTTTTTTTTTTTTTTTTTGCAAGGCAGTATTTCTTTACCAAATGTATTATTTAAATGTATTTCAGTGTTTTAGAGGATGCTGTGAAAAGCATTCATTCTTCCTCAGAAAACAGCTATTTTCAGATTGGAAATTGATTGAGAAATGCTTGTATAATTGTCCCTGTTATTTCAAATCCATTCTATAAGTTTGCTTTGGCTGCAGTTCTAGAAATAACTTAATGCTGCTCAAACTGTATATGGCTGTAAAGGATGCCATACAAGTATGGCCTGTAATAAAATATTCGAGGGACAGAACTACCAGCTGATCTTTTCCAAATCTTGATTAAAGAACATAATCTGTCTGTTCCATGAGATTTCCAGTTAATGTGTTACATCTAAGTATAAACCATGTTAATATGCATTTTTTCCATTTCTATGTGAGATCAAATAGGTCTCTTAAACCATGAACCTAAGAGCAGCAGAGCACTGAGAGCACAGAGACAGTTGCAGAGTATGGGGGGTTGGGACACTCACAAGAAGCGGAGATGTGTTCAGAAGTGACAGCTAAATCTGATGAAGCTCTACAGTGAAGATGTTGAAAGGTCGTTAAGGCAAATGCCATCACTAGTGGTAATTATTAACAATGGAAGCAATTAGCCACTGCTCAAGAGAGGATGTCAGCAAACTGTGAAGCCTATCATTTAAGCAGGTGTAGATGTTTTGGACTTGATACAGAAATTACACGTTCTCTAATTCAGCCTAAATTATTGTAAAAGCCTCTTTATTTTCGAAACTCATGGCTTAATGTAATCCCCATTGTCTTTTCTGGAGGCAGAATTTCATCCTAGAAGTCTATAACTTGTAGGGTTTTTTTTTTAATATCTACTGCTGACTACTGTTTTATCCAGAATGTTATGCCAAACCCATGTGAGTAAATGCTGATTCTTCACAGGTATTCACAGACTGTGATCCTGATTGAAATCATTAACTTTCACAGCAGTTTCAATAATCTGTCAATGATAGCAATCAATAGGCGGGTTATATTACCTTATATTACCACCTTAATATATTAACACCTCTTGAGTCATTCCATTGAGATGTCAATGTTTTATTTCATTACAAAAAAAAGAAAAAAGAAAAATTCTCTGGCAGATGTCTCTAAATGTACATTCAATTTCTGTTCAGATTCCTTAAGATACTGTTTGACCAATTCTTTAATGAGCATGCAGACCTTTTCAGAGTATGTAACATGGGAATTCTTAAGACATCATCATAAAATTGAGTTACATAGCCAATAAGGTTTCTGCAAAAACAAAACACATTACCCTCCTGGTCTGGATTGAATGTGACACTAATTGCAGACACTATTGCTTCTGGCCCATTGCCTCAGGGTGCCATTGTTTTAAAAGTGATCTCAAAAGACAATAGTGTCTTCAGACTAGGGAAATTGGATTTGAATTTCTAGCAGCAGAGTGACTATCCTTTGGCTTTTTTATTCTAAAGAGGAGCAGAAGATGTCTCTAAGTAATCCTAAAAGCAGACCACAGTTATTAATGTCTCAACAATCTCAAAAGAAACTGAAAAAAATTAGTCTCAAAAATGTCAGAAATTCTCAGAGTTATCACAAAAAAAAGTAAAACTGTCAATGATAGATTTGTTATAGAAACCTCAAACTAGATTTTAGCATAAAACTGACAGTTTCATATTAGAAAAAAATCTATCATCTTTTCAAACTTTATACTAATCCTTTTGACTTACACTGTGTTTTGCAGATGAGGCTTTCCAATTTCTTCACAGACATCACTCGTTGTTATTTATGGCTATGTTTTATGATTGTGTATGTACATATATGTAACAACTTGTATATAGGCATAAACATGTACTATCACATACATACATGTGAAAATTCACACACATAGATGGAGTTTACAAATACTATGAATCTATAAAGCACCATTAACCATCAGAATTGTTGGGCACCATTGGCACCTGTATTTTACATATGTAATCAAGCACACTATAAATATTACTGTTTAATAAGAAACTATGGACAAACTGTAAAGTGCTGTACAGTGCCTGATGAAACAAGAAAGTCCTAAAGACTATTGTCTAAGTTTGACAGTATTGTAGTGTTACTGAATAAGATTGCAGAATTTATTTTAAATTACAAGGTAATTTAGGAAGTTAGTGTCATTTAGTGGGCATCAGAGGTCTAAATTTAGGAGCTACGTGCTCTGTTCTGTGCAAAACCACAGTATTTGGACAAATCTTTTCCTTGCCTTTTCTCTGTTTATACTCTACATTCCTTTTGCAAAGTGAAATTTTTGGAAACTACTGAGTACTGAATAAGCATTGTTTAGAGACAAATTGGGTCACAGATTTTTTATTTATTTTTTAATTGTACAGAAGCTATATTGCATAGCAGAGATGCTGACTATCTATCCTTTCCTCTTCCTTCAAGTCTTCCTTTTTAATCGTATTTGTGGTTTCCTCTCAATTGTTCAGGAAGGAAAAAAAAATAAATAGACCAGACCAAGTTTCCTGAGGTGCTAATACAACTTTTAGTGGGTTTAGCCCATTTGAAAATTATTTTCAACACCAGTATTCAAAATGAAATGCTTTCAAACAGTGAACTGTAATTTTAAGTTATGTACACAGCAACTATAACAACTTTGATCTAATAATAATGGTTAATCAATAAAAACTAAGTGAAAATTGTTCGGAGGAACAAAAGTCAATATGACTGACAGTCACTGAGATCTGAACACCTATTTTCATCCTTCCCTTGAGAAATTCTCCTCTAAATAAAAGCACACAGTGGAGAGGAAACAAGCACAAAATAACACAAAAGGTCCATCTTGACCAGCATCCTGTTTCTGATAGTAATAATCAATGCCCAGGAGTCCTCTATAGAAGGGTTAGTAAGGTTCTACTAATATCTTCCCACTTTCTGGCACTATGTAACTTAGGCATGCTAAGGACTGTACACACAGTTCACCATTTAACAACTTTTTATAGAACCTTGTAATCATTTAGGTTGGAAAAGACCTTCTGAGATCAAGTCCAGCCATCAGCTTAACACTGCCCAGTCCACTACTAAACCACATCCCCAAGCAAATGTTCATACATCTCTTATACAGCTTCAGAGATGTGGACTCCACCACCTTCCTGGACATGTCTTTCCAGGAAGAAATTCTTCCTAATGTCCAATCTATGACTCCCTTGGCACATCTTGAGACCGCTTCCTCACATCCTATCACTTATCACCTGAGAGGTGTAGTTATAGAGAGAATGCAGCCTTCATCAAAATTTGTCTGACCTCCCAGCTGTTTTTGGCACACATAGCCAGTAAGTTAGGACAACAAAAGTTCCAGAGCATAGTTATGCCCTCTGTATAAATGTAGTCTCCTCTACCTATTCTTATCACTTTGGCTGGTGTTTTTATTGTCTATTCCTATTCCTTGTTGTGAGTACTAGCCAATAATCACTTCATTAGAACCATGGAGAATGTGAACGGGAACTTACAGACCTTCATCATACCCCTTCTTAGCAATCTCCTTTGAAGATGCAGTCCTAAGCTTTTTAAAATGAGTTTATCTTATGTTATTGGAGGTGTGTGTCATCACGATGTGAAACTCATGGTCAAAGCACTAATACGTTCTATAGTGGCAGTGTTTCTTCCTTAGTTATGTGCTACTTGACTTTTCTTGGTTGGAATCCTAACACAATGCTCCATGAGTAAGTACATCATCTTCTACTCTTGTTTAAGAAAGCCTTTGAGAGTCATTTTGATATAAAAGGAATTGCAGTTTTGTGACTCTTGTCTCTTGTGACCTCATTTTCTCTGTACCTTTGGCAATATATGAAAATTGTAATAATAATAAATCTTCTCTCTTCAAAAGGCTCCCACACTGCATTTTAATTCTGATCCCAGTATCTGAATGCTTCTGGTTGACACCTTCTTTAGAGAATAACCTTTTTGTACTGATTTTGTTCCATGTTGCCATGTTCTTAGTACCTCCAATGTTAAGCTTTCAGTGTAATCTAATTTGAGTTATGAGCTCAGATACTTAGATAAGTTTATTTTTTTTAACAGCTTTGGGCTCCACAGACATTGTAAGAAACGGTGCATTCTGTAAACTGCTTGTGATACAAGAAAAATCAGGCTCTCCTAAGAAAGGCTGAAATGAGTATCTTCCTCTCAATCATAAATTTACTGCTAGTCATTTAGTATTAAAGAAACTGCTTATACCTCTTTTTGTGTGGAGTTATACATTTGAATCACAAATTAACCTGTTTGTGCAGAGGTTGCTGGCTGGAGCAATTTGAACTTGATCTTCCAGAGGAACAATATTAAAAGTTGAGGAGAAGACAAATTAACCTTGATTTCCACTCAGTTTTGCTGAGACATACACTGGCAATTAACATCCATTCATCAACTCTGTTGCCCCTATCAGAGGACCATAAAAGCTAAATCAGAAGAAAAAAAAAATCAGTTTTTTGTTTCTCTAATGTGATATCAGCATCACCTTTTTTGTGTATACACCTCTTTTTATTTAATATAAGGATATAATATTTAAGATTTTTGGAAAAACTTGGCAAATATCTCAAAGATGAGTGGGTAAAAGACATTAAATAAAAATTACAAAACCTTGCATCTCATGTGTAAATAACAGTGACAGAGGACAATAAAACAAAAAAAGCGTACAAAACTTTAAAACAGTATTTATAATGTTAGACAAAAACACATAAATGTAAACCAGTAATGTATTCTTGCATATTAAGTTTAGTTGTGATTACTGCCTTACAGGTAGTATTTCTCCTGTACTTCAGCAGGAAGCATGACCTTCTTGTAACTTTCCAAGAATTCGATTCCTCCGCATGTCATTAAAGACCCCATAAATGCTGGCTTACATCTTCCCAGGGGAACTGGAAAAAAAGAACTACAGCATATTTTGCCCAAGTATGACAAAAACATCCAGCGTCTAAAGGACTCACGTGTAAATTGAAGCGGGGAAACTGTTTCCGAGGTGGTTCTACCTACATACACAGGGAGAGTCAACATTTCTATATTTTCTATTTTTTCTATCCCCATACTAATTACAGATAAATTCAGTATAAATATAGAGAATATACAAACTTCATGTAGTAGAGCTGATTTAAGTAGAGGACGGAAAATGCTTTTTCATTCTTCCCTAAGTTCACTCCTTGACTGGGAGAAAGGGACAGAAAACTGTTCTAAGTTTTCATGTCATAAATATATCTAAGAAACAAATAAATGAATAAAAAGCTTGGAGGAATTGAAGCATTTTCTTTCAATTTCAGTCTTGAAATTTTAAACTCTAAAATAGTGACAGATTTATTTCAAGAAGGATATGTTGCTCTAAAATAGAAAATGGATTTTACTAAACTGTTGAAAGTGAAAAATCTAGACAAATGCTTCACCGAAAAACATTCAGGTGTTCTGATCTAATAAGAAAAACTAAAGACAATGTTGCAGAGAGAAATTGTGGTTTTAACATTTACAGGGTGAATGAATCATTAAGAGAAGTGTCTCCTTTGGATGCTATTTTTGAGGTCAGGGATCAAGGAAAAGCTTGAAAGTATCTTATATAAGTTGCTCGGCAAGAGGAAGATACGCAGGAAACAAGGATCAAAAAAAAATGGTTCTAGAATAATGGTTTGTATATTCTAAGGTGGATGTGAAAAATAAGTGATGGTAGTTGGAGAAGAGCTACTATGGGACAGAGATTTTAGAGCTGTCACAGCAGCAGGATACAATTAATAAGTTTTGATTTGAATATAACTACCTGAAATACTGAAAATTAGTTTCTTCCTGTTGAGAAAGAATGTGACTTTGGTTTTCTGGCCATGCAGTTTGCTCACAGGCTTGCTCTAGACACTGGAACACATAGCTGAGGTCATTGTGAAGCTGCTACTTATCTGTGGCCAATATCTGATGCAGTCTGAAGAAGTACCTTACAAATGAAAAGAATATATGTTGTTATGCTCAGCTTTACAAATGTTGGGAAGAGCCATCTGGCAATTATGGACTACTGAGATTCATCTCAGTCCCTGGAAACATTCTGAGAGTATTTTTACAAAGCACTGAAGGGCAAGCAAGTAACAAAACTTTATCAGGAATTGATTGTGTTTATTAACCTGTTTGCCTTCAGAGATGAAGTGACTGGCTATGTGGATGAGGTAAAAGTGGAGGATGTAAAATAATTTAGCAAGGATTTTGCAGTCTCTCCTAACAGTATAGCTGGTAAATTGAAAAAGGATGGGCTCTGTGTGCTTATAGGTGGGCTGAATATTGACTGCACGTTTGTGCTCAGAAAGTAGTAATCAGTGATATGATAGCAGTGGAAACTGGTAATGAGCCAAATACCCCATGGGGTCGTAACTGTTTTGTGTCTTTGCCAGCAATCTCAATAATGAGACAAGAATTTCCATCAAATCAGTGGAAGATATTAAATTGAAAATGTTGGTTGACACAATAAACTGCAGAACTTCTGTTCAGAGGGTTGTTGAGATGCTGGAGGACTGAGCCAAAAGAAAGCCAATGCAGCTTAGAAATGAGGAGCTCAAAACTGTGTCTGTAGTGGAATAGCTCAATACAGCAGTAAGCTGACTGGCTGAATGGTATCCCTGCTGAAAAGGACACGGTGGTATGGCAAGCACTGTGAATATGAGGCCCTGGTGCACACTCATCATGTATGAGGCAAACTGCATACTGGTCTACATCTCAAGAATTCTGAATGAAAGATCAAAGGAAATTAATATTTCCTTCTACTGGATGAGGACGCACTTGAATTCACGTGTCCAACTTTTGGTCTTCCTATTCAAGAGGGCTGTGGAGAAACTGTCAGAGGGCAATCATGATCAGGACCCTACAGTGTATGGTTTGTGGTGAAAAGCTAAGGTACCTGGACTTGCTGACAGGCAATAGACACAAGCTGAAGCTTGGGAGGCATCAGGAAGGGCATTATCAATATCTTTTTCAGCACTGGAATGCTGGAAAATATTCAAATGGAATACATAGAGGGATTGTGGAATCTCAATTCCCAGGCATTTTTTTGGGCATAATAAAACTGATCTGAGTTAGGATGTTGGATCAGATGATCTCCATAGGTTCTTCCAATGAACATTTCTATATTTCTCTAGTTCCAATTCTATTTCCTTGCTTCTTGATGCACAGGGGTTTTATACTGTTTCTAGGTTATAAAGCATGGATTAAATGAACTTTGATTTGTATCTATGATGACAATGTTTTCAGCAAGGATGGTGTCAGTCTGTATTTTGAAGAAATAGTGAAGAGTGATGCGGGAGTCAGAGATGATTTGCTGTTTGTCTAAGTAGGGTAGAGTGTATTAGTGCTAGTAAGAATCTGACAGAAGAATTTGGGTAAAAAACTAGATTTTTCTTTCTTCACCTTTCAGTTAAGGGATCAGGATCACCTTGGCAGAATTATCTAGTTACTTTAAGAGCTATAGATGTTCTTATCAGTAAGATTTCAGTAAGTAGAAACTGTCAAATAGTAGACTGCAGAGAAGTGTTCTATATTACCAGCTACTACAAGAACACTTTGTGTTATAAATATCCATAAGCTTTAATGGAGAAGAGAACTGTGCCTGTCAGCAGAAAAAAAATACTATCAACCTGTGTCGCCCTACACAAATAATGTCAAACTTGGGGCACAATGCAGATTAAGGTGCACTTTAAGCCATCTACTAAATGGAGTATTAGCTGGAAACTGGATCTTGCCATCAATGAAACATAATTTAATATATTTGAGGGCCAGTTATTGGTTCACCTATCTCAGCTGCAGTTGCATTGATGGAAAAAGAGTCCTTTCAACTGTAAAATGTACCTCCTTTTCTATTACTGAACTCAGCAGTGAGTTTTGTTCCTGTTTCTGTTCCACAACAGCATCTTGAGAAGAAAATATTTTTAGCTTTGGACATATGAATAGTCCTTGTTTATCCAAGAATATCAACACATCTTAATGGAGCATGAGCAGCACTTTCACAGTTTGCTGTATTACAGTAGGAAATAATGAATTTATTTGACTTGAACAACACAATGCATATCAGCCTGGGATTGTCCACCCAGTTCTGAGTTTATGATATTACTCTTTGTCCTAACAATGTGATATTAGCATGTCATTTAACCTTTAACAAGATGGGATCAGGGATCACCTTTCCTTTAGCTTACCTGACCTCGCATTTACCTTACCTAACCACTATAAAAACAAGGCTAACAATTCTTGCTCATCTTTTATTAACTCTTGAGAACTTTTACAACCCAAAATGTTAAATAACTAACTAGAAGGAAAATTCAAAAAGTGTGAAGATGATGTTCGAAAATTTACTTCAAGCACTCCTTGACTGTTTATGGTAGAGATGTTTCTTTGACTGCAAGCATTTTCACTCTTGCACGTTCATCCTTGTTCCAGAAATCGAAAGACACTTCAAAATTTGATGGCTAGAAACAGGAATGAAAGAAGCAGCTGAAGGACATATAACTTAAATAAACAAGGACAGATGTAAGAAACTGCAGAGAAAACAGCCACTAATGAGAATGGAATTTTGAAGTCAGGAATAAGGATAATGAAGATAATGAAAGGTTAATGAATAGATCGTAATACAAACTGTCCATAATCTAGATGATTACTAGACCAGCATTTAGGATAAAATTGATAGTTAAAAGCAAGAAATGCCATTGATGAGGCAGCAGAAGACAAAGTAACTGAAGATCAAGTTTAGACTACTTTTTGCATTGATACTAAAGAAAAATAGATAATTTAAAAAAGAGAAATAGATTAAAATGAAGTAGACAGAATTTTACAATGAAAAAGATGTGGAGAGAGAAAAAGAGCGAACATCTGCATTGTTTGAGCTTGTGAAAGTAAAAAAACTAAAAATGAATAGACAGTTTCAGAGAGGAGAACTGGCAAACCTGCTTATAGCTAGAGCAGCCAGGTCTTATCTTCACCAGGCTTTTAGTGTCTAACCCACTACTTGTTGATTGGACTGAACAAATTCCATGCTTATGCAACTAAACCTGGAGAATACTTACAGAAAAGTTGCAGCTGTCATTCCAGCTCTATGCCTACAGATAAGCTTTCCGATTGCCCAAAAAGCTCTTTCCCTGATAATAGTGTTGTAACCTAAATATTAACGTATCTAAAATAGATATGTATTAAACATTATAGAGAACACACAAATAATCTTTTTATTACAAATATTAATGTATAATCTATTAATGGATTAAATGAAACAAATGTATGAATATATTTTAGATAGAAAGATAGATATAAAATACCATATAGGTCATGGTCAGACTTACCTGGTTATTCCATCTGGAATGAAAGCTCTTCTATTTCATTGGAGAAATATGTGTACAACTAAGGGAAAAGTGTGAAGTAGATAAATTTTAAACATATTATAATTTATGCATATATATGCAATATGTATATATGAAAAAAATATCAATTCTTTGCTGATTTGCAAAGTGTATGATCCCATCCCAGTCATACAGAATTTGGAATTCTTTCTCAATCTAAGTTGGGTGTTATTTAAATTTAATTTAGAATCTCTCTTATACCTGTGATTTTAAATGTATCTTTAGCTTGAAGGCCCCAGGTGAGGCTTATCAGAGCATTAAGGCCTAGCAGGGCCTTCATAGTCCTTACAGACTAACTGCTAGCAAGAAAAACGGTACTTTGATACTTTCATGAGAATCCTTTTAAGGGACTTAAGCTCTGTAACTGCAGTCACAGCTCTAGTGCATACGAAAGCAATTGCCTTCAATTCCCAAGGACCAAAGAGATAACATAGAGTGCTTTTCAAACCATGGGTAAGTTAATTCAGACACAAGAGTCTATAGCTCTTCTAGAAATGGAAGAATTAAGGAAATAAGAATTGGCAATGTGACTTACAGTAGAGTAAAAGAAATGTGCAAAGAACCCAGAAACCAAATAGGCAACCAGAAGATCTGCTTTCAGGTAGAAATTAAGGGCAGCAGGAAGGTAACATTGTGTTTGTTTTTGTATCATTACTGTGTTTCCTGATAACTTCCATATTACACTGAATAGTATGACTAGCATCTGTAACTTGAAGTTTCCTTTTTCTTTTTGTTTTGTCTAATGGGAAATTTTGGTGTGATCCTTCCAGTTTCAAGAGACCAGCTGAGAGTTCATCTGCCAAGGCAGAATCTTATTTAACAAAATATGCATGAGATCTTGGCAACTAATACCATAATTATTCAAGTGATTATCAATCAGCAGTGCTGTTGCTCAGTTGCCTTCCCTGTCACTGGGGGATCAGGAGTTGTGGTATTTTTTTCTTGTAGGTTCTTTTTTACTAATTCAAAGATTTTGTCTTGTGAATTTATAACTATGAAATGAAAAGCAAGCATTGATTTCTTTAGCTATCTAATTACTCAACTTATTTGCTAATTTTGATGGATAAATAAGCATTGTCTATAGCAATCTAACCATGAAGCAATTTGAATATTAAAATCTTGTTACACTCTTCCTTATCTTACTCGTACATGAACAAACATAACATTTATACCACTTTCCCAAGTTACAGATGTGTATTCTTTGCAATCTTTTTAACAACAGACTTTATACAAGTAAGAAAAACATTTCTGTCTGTAAAAGTTCAGGCATGTACTTCCAGCAGAAATATTAAAAAATACTTAAATGTGTGGAGTTACATTACTCTTGAATTAATATAGTATAGATGGAGAAAACTATGTTAAAAAGTTGTTTCCAGTATATCAAGAAGAAAATAATCACTAAGAACAACTGTCATGATGTAGGAAACAGATTCAAACAAGGCCTTTGAAATCTCTATGCAACAGGCAAGGTATTACAATTGAGGTGTTACGTAGGCCATACGACAGTTCAGGCATATGGTTTTTATAAAAAAGGATGAGGACGGGGAAAGATCTGTGTGTAGCTAAGATACCAAGACATTTGATGTATTATGAGTGCAAAAATGGTGTGGTTATTAGATCCATTGTAGGGCATCCCTTGAATTTTTTTTCTCATTTGCATCACATCACATAGACTGTAAAAGAAGACCACTTCAGCACCAGTCTCCTGAAGTAAGAGTGAAAAGCAACTCTGTTTTCTTCTCATCCCAGATTACCTGTCATCTTCCTAGAGAAGACTGTAGTGTGCACAAGGGCAGATAATGGCTATCTAGGTCCACCATTCAATCTGATGGCCTGCAACAAGATTCTCACGGGAGGATGTGGGAAACAAACCATAGGAAATGCTTAATTTAATGTTTAATGTTTCCCCTTATATCTGAGATTTGCCTAAGGCTCAAAATGTGAATTTTATTCTCCGTACCAAAAATTCCATTGTTTAATCGTAATCAGATACTAGATTGTATTCTGCCATATAAATATCCAACTTCTCTCTAAAACTGGCTCAACTATAACTTTTAACAGCATTCTGTGATGCTGATGAAAGTTCAAGTCCTGTTATAAACAGAGAAAATTTATTTTTTGCCACCTTTTCAATATGTTAAGTATTTCTGGTCTTGTACTTGGAAATAACAAAAAATACACCAAAAAAATCACAAAGAGCTTAAGAGATATTGGACAGAATACCTGCATTCGGGGCTGATGATGAATGGTACTAAAAAAAAAAAAAAAAGTTACAAGATTTTCTACAGTTATTCATTTCCACATTTAATGTTGGGGAGGAAAGTAGTAAAAACTTTTCTGTACAACCAGATCACAACAGAATGATCAGTGACAAACATCCATCAGTAAGATACTTTTACAGTTAGAATACATAAACATACATTTCAAAATCAGTTTTTCCTGATGCATTCTGTCTTGTTGCAAAGATGCCAAACTGGATAGACTAACTTTGCAAATAAGATGATCGCATTTAATGAAATGAGAGTGACGGCATGATAACATTATCTTGTTTTTAAAGCAGTTTTTTTCATTTGATATTTCTGTAGATTAAATAATGTTAATCCAGGTTTGCTGTTGGATTCCAGTGGTAAGTTGGCAGAGTGCAAAATAAAACAGCACAAAAGCTGAACAAAAGAAAGAAACATGGAGTTGTTTGTGGTTTCTTAGAGACTTCAAGCAAAGAATAGATTTTTACAGGCTTTTAATACTGAGAAACTTAAAATCACACTGTTGTGTCTCTTTAGTAGTTCCAAAAAGCAAATAAAAACATTGTAGTGCACATGGTGTAGCAAGTCCTTCAGCAAGGAAGGTCTTTATACAACAAGAGTCAGCAACACAACATTACTCAGAACAGATGATACCTCTCTGTTTTGTAATATCTTAAATCCATTGAAGTCCTATGGAACTAATCTATGTTAACTATTTCACTCATGTTCAGCTACTGGCATGCCTATGAGATTACATGTTGCTTTTGCAAAAGTGTAACAGCACAGTGAATAAATCTCATGGCGAAGAAGTATAAATTTGAGTCTGCAAGACTGCTACTGATGGAAATTAAACTTTTATCTCAAACATTTAACTTATTTATCAAATACTTGGAAATCAATTACATGCTATAGATGTGAAATCTCATAGTGCTGTCCATAAAATCACTTTTAGACAGTTGTAGAGCTGTCCTTCAGTAGTATATGTATTTAGGTACAGCTAATTTTCTAGATTTCCACCTTAGATAACAGAAAGATCAATGAAGGAATAAATGGATCTTAAATTTGTCTAAGAATGGAGTATGAGTAAGGGGGGTATACTATACTCTGGAAGTGTTAATTTATGTCTGCTCATGAGAGTGGGGATCTACTATTGACTGCTTTTTTTTTTTTTTTGTTATTTTTTTTTAATTATTCTCATCTGAATTAAACCCTAATTTGCTACCTGAAAAAAGACTTATTTTGAGAACAGAAAACAAAACCCAGAAGTTCTTACACACGGAGTGCTAGACGCCTTCCAGAAAAAAATGCATTTTATACTTTCCAGGGAAGATTTTTTAATTATAAAATATTTCTTGTCTTGGATAAATCCAAAAAGTCTAACTGAATTTAGTTGGACTTCTCATATTCCTACTGCTAAGTACATACCTAGACATTCACAAGCTGATGTCTTCATCACCATTCTTTGTGTAATTAAGTGTGTCAGCTCTTACTGTGAATTTACTGATTTTCTTTTGGCATAAATTCCCCGACTTTAAGAGAGGTGCAAGTTCACTGCTGTTAATGGAGGTCTGTCTTGACTTCTTCTGCTGTTCATAAAAAGAGAATCAATAATATGTGAATTCTGGAAATTCTGTAGCATGGAGTTTTACACTCAATATCTGATTTTGATACGATATTATTTATTTCATAATGCCCTAAATCTAAGTAATTATTTTCATCATTTAATTCAAATTATTTTCTATTTAGACTTGGGAAAGTCTTGTCTCCTTTGGTGTCATCTGTTTCAGTGAAACATATTAAAAGGTAATATTAAATAAATCTTCATTAAAACAACAGGAGGTTATCTACAGATAGAAAGGATAGACAGAGAGGGGTTTCTTTATGAGAGGGGTAGAAGGTGATGGATATTGACCCACTGTGCTTAACTGACCTGGAAAGAGCTTATGCATTTTCTTTCAATTTGATATGGATGGTTAATTTCTTTTTCTCCTAGGAAGTTCTCCCTATTGTTAAGAGGGCAGATGATTCCTATTGATTACAGTATTATCTAATGGCAAGGAAGAAATTTGCCGCCCTGCTGCTGACTTCAGCTGAGAAGTTAATCATGAGTGCTGTAGCTGAATCTTGAGGAAGGAAACCATGGAGCATTTTACTAATTGAGAAATGGAAATAGGAAGAGTTGAATTAGGGCTTATTCAGGGCCAGGGAGAAAGTAGTAGTGAACCTTTATTTAGGAAAGGCCCAGTTCCCTAGTATGTCATTACTCAGCAAATTCTATTCAAATACCATCACTCAATAAGCTGGATGAAGCCAACTATTTTACAAAAAGACAGTACTATCATATAAAAAGTGATAAGTTTAAGTTGTATGCAGATTTTCTGTATGACTTACTAACTTTAAGCTTTTCACTTCCTGGTATATGAAGTCCAGTCAGTGAGCTTAACAACAGGTAACAAATGAGATATTGCTTAAGAAAAGACAGGTCAAGCATGAACATAGCTGGATGAGTTCGAGTCACTGCCAGCTATCTACGTATTTCTTATCAGGTTGCAGTTTTCTCAAGCACAATGGTAGGAGTAAATGAAAAGGAGAAATAGAAGAGGTCAAAGAATTACTTTAGAAATGAATTTAGTGGGGCCATTCTAGTTTTCAGATTTTAATGAGTCTCATGTTTGATTTGAATATTTTGCAAAATGTAATTCCATTTGAAACACACTACAGGCTATTTCTGCTTAAGTCAGACTTTGAATAATAGAATCACAGGCCTGGAAGGGACCTCAGGAGGCCATCTCTTCCATCTCCCATTACTAATGCAAACTGAACTATACTTACATCAGTCCTGACTGATGGTTATTCTAAATAACACCCAATGATGGAGACTTTACAATCTCCAGTGTTACCTGTCATGATCTTTCTATCTGTATCACTGATTTTTTTCCAAATGCCTAATTTAAGCCCATTAATTCTCAGTATACTTTACTGGTGATATAAAGAACAAGTTGATCCTTTCCTCTTTGAGTCAGTTTTTCTTATATTTGAAGACTGTTATCATACCTCATCTTTAATTATGTGTTGAGAACCTTTTACATCAAGAGAAGCAATGCAACTGACCATCTGTTAAAGGCAAAGGATTTGTAGAACAGAACAATAGTGTGAGCTAGAAAGCAAAAATCTTTGTCACTTAAGTGGTTATCCCTACTGATCAGTCATGCCAGTGATTAGATAGCCAGTCTGTCCTTGGAATATCAGGGATCATGAACATGTCTTTATTGTTTGGTTCTTCCAGTGATATTAGTGAATCTGATTCTTTTAGTCAATTATTCTTTATTTATAATCCCTACTGGAATGAGGCTGTACTAACCAAGAAATGCTCTGCTGGGCAGTATTTGTGGCTACAGCTAAATATATATGAGGGCTGCTCTGAAAGTAATGCCTCCTGTTTATTATGTTGGCCCGCAACGTCAGAGGTAGATATTGCTGGTATGGCAGATGTTGAACCTTCCCACCAATATGCCATTCCTTTTTGTTGTCATGCCACAGATGGCAGCAGAGGGGCAGTCTGACACAGTGGTGTCTGACATGGAAGTGCATATGTCACTGACTTCCTCCATGTGGAAAAAATGGAACCTATTGCCATTAACTGATGCATGTTGAATGTATCTGGAGACCAAACAGTGGATGTGAGCACAGTGAGGTGGTGGGTGGTGTGTTTCAGCAATGACATAATCATAGCTGCCATGAAACAGTGGGTCACCTCTGCTTGTGCAGATTTGTACAAGTGTGTAATACAGGCTCTTGTTCATCACTGTTGAAAACACAGGACTAATGGTGGTGAGTATGCTGAGAAATAGTGTTTTGTAGCTGAGAATTTTCTCCATCAAACAGTGTTATTGCATTCTTTGTACCTGCTGTAGTTTCCATGGAAATAAATAGGAGGCATTACTTTTGGAGTGACCTGTGTAGCTATGTGCAAACTACACTAATCTACTCACAGAACCTAAATGAAAATGAAAGAGGAGTACATATTTTTTTCATCCTACCCCACACCAATAGCCTCTGCACTACTTTCTCAGTTTCCTGCAAATCTATTAAGTATCGGAGTCCCCCTGGCTAAGTCAGCAGCTTATGATAGTTAGTCTAAGGTTTAGGCCTGTAATCCTCTTCTTACTGGCTGTATAACCTTCTTCCAAGCCACTACACTAAGCTGGCATATTTCAGTATCTCTTAGGTATTCATTTTCATAATAAAGTAGAAAGAGCTGCTCACTGCCTTTTTAAAGGTATTTTGAAATAAAGTCACTACAGCACTTACTCAGTGTGTTTTAGCAAATGCTCTTCAGGTTTTTTTTTTTTTATCCTTTATCACCATGAGAACAGCCAAGAAGTGAAGTAGGTTGTCCTAGAGGCTGTATAGTTCCCATCCTGTGTAAACCTCTATGCAGCTTTGTACAGGAATTTAGCCTAAACACTTCCTGATGAACCTTCCAACCTGAGTTATCCTTTGACTCTGTAAAGGAAAAATCTTTTTACTTTTGAAACTAGGAGAAATACAGTCTTTCAGAGTTTCATTGATGGTAAGTTTTTTCTAAAAGTAATTGATGCCCTTGTGCTCCCAACTAATTTTAATGCACTGGAACCACCTATATTATAAGAAAAAAAGATGAAACCATTGACAATCAAGGCTTTGAATATTATTTGTGGGTGTTCCTAAAAGAACACCCTTTTTAACCCTTGCAAATGTAGATTATAGAGTTGATGAAACTGGTATAAGCATTATTCTTGACATGAAGAACTCACCACACTACTTTTAGCATTTCCATGAACAGTGGTTGCAGTTTTATTTATGAGCAACTTCGATTATGTTCTAAGTTGATATATAACTACTGTTTCTTCTACAATGATTTTTAATACAGTTTGTTTTCAAGAGTGTAGTAATGTCTTTGACAAATTTTGTCTTTTGGTACTCACCCAACTTGTGTTAAATTCTGTGTCTGCATCAGCCTTTCCTAGTCTAATGCTCTGTTGAATGGAATTGGCTAGATCCTATCTGGGCTTCCAGTCCTGATAATCAGCTTGATGAGCTGCTAAGTTCCTATTGGACAACTTCATTACTTTAAAATTTTTATTTGCAACTGCTGTAGTACTGCTTGTTACATTTATCTGGACTCAGCTGAGGTTTTGCTCTTAGGTAGAATTTCCAGAGCCCTAATTTCTAGCAATAAGCTGTGTTTCTGGTTTTTATGCAAAATGCAGCTCACATCCTCTGGTTGCAACTTAACCAGGCAAAGAATTTCCATCTCTCTCATACTGTGGGTTGCTGGCACCAATGATGTTCTCAAGCTGGATTTATTTAAATTTAATGCCTAAATCCCCCAACTTCTCACAGGATATGTATTTAAGTTCTGTTTATTTTTCTTGTTTATTTCTTTAGAGTTTTTTTTTTTTTCTTCCTCCTTGTTCAAAATATTTTTATCTCTGACATGGACAGAGGGAACTTGTGTAGTTTAATTCAATAGCATACGCTGCAGAGGAAGGTCTTTTTATCTGGTTCTGTGACTACCCTTCTGTTCATCAACATGAATATTCACCTAGTCAACTGAGCATTAGCTGCTTGCTTGTGATTTCTCTGGAGATTCAGCATTTTGTTGTGGTGTGACAAGTCTGTAGAAAAACTCAGTTGATCCCACTGAGATATTTTGGTGCTCGAAGGCACAAAGGGTAGCAAATACTTCTCTCTCATATGGTCTGTACATTTATTTATTTTTTAATCTTGCTGACAAATACATGAGCCATAAGCCATTTGTCTTAGTTTTTCTTCTTTCCCCTGGCTCAACACTGTGCTTATTCAGTGTTCTCTGTCTCAGAAGGTCTTGTTGGTTATATATGTCACTAAATACAAAAGGGCTAATGGCTATTTTCTAGCACTGTGGTCAAGCAGCACAGAGTGACTGCAGGCACACTGTGGGACACTTGGACTTCAGCGTGTCCTAGGCCATTGCTGTTAGATTAAAGTCTCAGGACACAGCCATAGGTTCATACCCATTTTAGTTCAAAGTGAAATAACATGAGAGTCATATTGCAACCTTTTGGCATGGGGACCTTTCTAGTATGAAACAGAGAATGTGCAGCCTGTTCCAGTGTATAGCATAAGGGTATAAAGAAGTGTCACATGGTGCAAATACTTTGGAAATACTTTTGCAGGGAGAACCAAGGCTGATGCTGGTTGTTGGGAATGATCCCTCCTGGCAAATGCTGTTCCCATGTCTGGGCATTGTGTCACAGATTGCTACCTAGCATCAGAATCTAGAGATACTGTTCTCTGGAACAAAACAAACAAACAAACAAAACCAACAAAACAGACAAACAAAAACCAAAAACCCAACAAACTTCTAACTGTAATGATGTACATACTGACTTAAAGTTTTCTTTCACACATGCACTATGTGCACAAACGTACCTGTTGGATAAGAGTTTGTAGTAAAGACTTCAAGTTCAGATGCTACAGATTTCATTAGCAGTGCAGAAAGCTTGGCCCTATACTAGAAGTATACCAGAGAGCTTTAAACAATTTCCATAAGCCATTAGAATTCAAGCTAATTCTGTGGAAGCGTTACTGTCGATCAGCTTTAAGGTTCTTTCAACAACAGCAAACAATTGTATAGTAGCAGGGGAGCAGACGGAGTTCCCCAGAGTCACAGGATTTTTGCTGACATTCCTTCAGTCTGGGTAAGCACTGTATTCCTAGTACATTGGAACTGATATAGTCAGTGTTACAGATTAAATAGCTGTCAGTTAAAATTTCAACACACCACTGGGATAGGAATCCTTTATGTCAGTCTGTTTGTCTGCTCCATCAACAAAAACTACCAATGGATCAGCTCTAGAAGTTGGATGACAAAGACTGTCAGTATCAGGAGCTGCAGAAGCAAGAGTTCTGAAAGGATGGAAGAGAAGAGCTCAAGAATGATGCAAAAACAATGGTTCTGAGAACACTAATATCTGAGGAAAAACAACGTATTTGGGGCTCGAGTCAATGGTAGAAGTAGGTTTTCTTGGCTGAGATGTCTTGGACACCCTGCTGCACTGAGTTAATATAGTGAATGTTCTCATGGAGTTCACTGATTCATGAGAAAAAAAGTTTTGAGTTAAATCCCAAGCAACATTGCTGCTCATAGGATGAGGGAAAGTAGGACAGAGGAGGGAACACAACTGGTTGTTATCTAATGAGTGTACTTGAGTCAGAAGAGAGAGATTCTGCCCTGCTATGTACTTCTATTTTTCTTCCAAGTGCCAGGGCTGCCATTACATTCCCTTTTTTTAAATTTTTTTTTTTTTAAGCTTTATATTTTTATATTGTGAGTTCATCTGCAGAGGGAAACTTGCTGATATCAAACCCAGACGATGACACTTCAGGGATTTCTTGAAATCAAATTATCCAACTCCATGCATTTATTTCTGAGAAACTGAGAGGATGAGAGACAAAATGACATAAGTCCATTGTAATTTTGTATTCCTGTTATGGAACAGTAAAAGAGGTATCCTAAGAAATGGTTCTTTGTCAAATTGTGATAGAGATTTTAAATAGGCCCGAGGAAAGCTTCAAGGTTTTGGTCTTTTCTGTCTTTGATGCTTCGCCCATCATTAATACATACCAGTAGTCAGAGAGGTAAGAAGGTAAGAATCAGGCAGCTGAGAGCCTAAAACAAAGGGAAGCATTGTTGTTAAGTTCATTATTCCCCACCTATAATTTTTCCTTTGATTTCATTTAATTTCATGAACCTGGCAAGTTGCTGCCAGGTGGATCTCCTACACAAGTCTGCCTCAAGATTTCATTATCCTTTTTATTTCTAGCATCATCATTCAGTCATCTCTGTTTTCTCTAGCTAATTAGCCCGCTGTTTATGAGGTGCACATTTCTTAGCATATGGTACAGTTGCGCTGCATGTGTGCTGTATTTTCATTTTCTGGTTTGAATCTTATATTTCTGATGTGGTACGTCAAAAATATCAGATGCCCATCTTACAGAACAGCCCTCACAGCTTCACAATGAAAGGTATCCTAATTATACTTTCGAATTCCTTACATCTCCATGTTTTCAATTAAGACATCACAGCCATTACAGCACTGAGACAGCAGATCGTGATTTAAAGATGCTGGTATTTGGAGGTCAGAATTCAGCAGGAGATAAAAGATACAGGAATTAAGTATTTAAAATAATTAAGATTTAAAAAAAAAAAAAAAGGTACCTTTCCAATTCAGTGGAGCAAAGTTAAACCCCATATAAAAATCCTCCACATGGCGTGATGCTGTCTCTTTGAGACACTGGCATGGCATGCAGCTATTATAAATCTTCTTCCCGTGTAGGACTGCAGAGGGAGGACCTGACTGGCAGCACAAAGGAGGAAGCGGGTCTGTTTGCCTGTCTGGGAGAGACAGAGACGGGGGGAGCGGGTGGAGGGGGAGTGAGACGCTCACACACAAGCGCATAGCTGAATGCAGAGAGATTCACTCCTTCTGCACAGCCCACAGCCCATCCATGCCTAAATGCTCCTAGTCCACCATTTGCATGATATATTAGCCTTTCAAGCTGTCTTTCGGTATGCACTGAGACTGTATCTCTTGCTTTTAGCTAAGCTCATCTGCAACTGGCTTTACTGCTGTTTATCTCCTGCAGGTCTCCATTTCTAGCCAATATTAGCCCTAAAGCAAGGGAAACAGTTCACTAAGAGCTGCGCATATGCTGGAATTATACCATGACACTGCAAGGGCTGAATTAAACTGCTTCAGGTACATAAAAAAATTCTTTTGTGGTTTGTTTGTCCTTGTTTGTTTGTTTTGTTTTAAATACAGTTCAGCTTTACACAAAATTTAAGCAAGATAGGAAAAAAAAAAACAACAGAGAAGTATTAATTCTGGAATAAGAGCATCACGTGAGTTGTTACATGAGCGTAACTGTATCAGCTTCACTGTGCTGGCAGAACTGATAAAGCCTGCTGCGCTGACTAGCTCTCAGTCTCCTTGAGCTGCAGAGAGGTAGAGAAATAACCTTAAATTTCTCTCTAAATGAAATCCCTCAGATGTTTCCTACCTCCGCAGTCCTCCCTCAGCAAAGCCATCAATTCCCCCTGCAGGATCAGCTCTTTCTGTCCCTACCCCTCGGTTCTGCGCCAGCCCGGATGGCTGTCAGTCACCTGGCTGCTTCCCATCCTCCAGACATCTGCCTCCTGCGAGCCCTGCCTGAATCCAGACCCAGGAGACAGATAGTGTGAGGAGCATATCCAAGAGGTGAACAAGCATTTTCATCCAAAACAGAGCATCTTTCCACTAGTATAATCTATGATTTCCCTAGCATAAAGGAAAGCAGCCTGATGTGTTTTTATTTTTGTTTTTGTATAGCCATTGGACATTCATATTGTACAATGAATGCAAGAGAATTGGAAAATGTCAGGTGGTTTCATAACAGCAAAAATAGCCACAAAATAAGTAAATGTCTGTGCAGCATTTAGTTATGTTCTCTCATTTGGGTCAGCCAGGAATGCTCTGTTCTTATTCCAAAGATAGTGTGAAAGTGGAATTTCGTTTAACATACAGAGTATACTGCACACTGAAGGTAAAAGTTGTACCAAAATGGTTGTGAATGTTTTTGAGCTTGTGAGTAAAGTATTAGGCACCAAAAGGGCTGTGCTATTTTTCAGTAGTAGTGAGCAGCCACAATTGCTATTGACTTAATGCCTGGCTCATTTAAAATGCAAGCCTTATTTAGACACTTAATATAGATTTAGGCGCCTGACTGTAAATACCTGATTAAAAATATTGGCCTAGCTTTACAAACAAAGGTCAAAGGAAACATATATTACTGAGCCCTGGAAAGCAAGAGAAGAGTGAGACTAAGGACTTCAGATAAAAGGAGCTCCAAGGATTTCTGGAGGACAAAGGGCAGAAGAAGGAAGGTGCTTCAACACTTCCTATTTTTATTATTACTTCATTTTTACTTAAATTATTGTGTTTATATAGCTTTTAGCTATTTTACTCTTACCCTTGTGTTCATTGTTCTTTACTTTTCTCAGTGCCTATTCAGTCTGAGCAAGAGCAGAAAATACTGTACAGAAATCCTGACAGACAGGCTGTTCACATGAAACTTTCATCTAAATTTTACTAGATACCAAAGGTTGAACTTTTAATTGGCCAAGGAAGAAACTTATGGGTATGTACCTAAAGCTGCAAATTGTCAGATGTTCACCTATCATAATGATGTCCTGCTGCCATGCTTTCTAATTTTTCACCATCTAGCATGAAAATAATAGAATAGAGCCACCAGCAACCACCAAAAGAACAAATGCTTTTATTTATTATTCACCTGGACGTAGGATTTCAGAGAGACTTCTAAAGCACACGTGTAAATGCTGTCTGTGTAGCAGTTATTCGGGCTTCTTTTGAATTCCATCCATCCATTTAGTCATCCCTGCCAAGTCAGTCTCTATTACCCGTATCTACTAAGATGTGTTTTAATGGTAAAAGTAACAGGTTGACTTAATAAAAATGCTGGCAGTGACACCAAGGAACGCTGAGATTTTACTAATCTCAAAAATAATGACCTAAAGGGAGCTTTGTTCCTCCCTCTCATGGGTCCCTACTAGAAATAGCCAAATAATTATAAAAAGGAGTCAACTGAATAAACACAGTAGGAGTACTGTGGATGCTATTAAGTAAATGTATTATAGACATCTTCCAACTTTGTTTTCTTGGGTTTGAATTTGCTGAATTTTTTAATGTCATTTTGCTTTTTAATTTTTATATCACTGATTTACTTTGTTTTGAAATCTTTTATAATACAAACAAACAAACAAAAAAGCACAACAAAACATCCTCTACCTCAATCTTGCAGGCCAAATAAGGCATGAATACTTCTTGCAAAGTGCTTTGAGCTGTATTGAAAACAAAGCTTAGGTTCACTTGCATACCTTGTTTCAGACCTAAAGACATTTTTAGAATGGATTTAACTAATATGCACTAGGGATAGTCTACTTAAACAAAGTCTAGATTCAGATTTATGTCTCTTCTAGGAATGGTGGAGGCCATGGTTCCCACAGTAGGAATATAGATGTGCACATGTTGGTTGGGGGTAGGCTGAGATTTTGTTAGATCAGGTGCATTACTGTGTAACCACAACAGTATTTGTGTAACACTTATTATTCACAACCCTGACTTCAAATAGAAGCGGTTCATGAAATTTCCCCTAAATTTATATATATCTTTGAATTTGATTATAAGACATTTTCCTAATAGTGTGTCTATGCAGTCATTTGTATTGCACTCAAAAGAGCACTGTGCCTATGGCACAACAAATATTGCAAGAAACAAAACACAATATGTTTTCTTCTTTCTATAGTGAAATTACCTATATGTTAGATCTACAGAGGAGGCAGGGCTTCAATGTGAAGCATTTTGCCCTCTGAAGTCCATCACAGAGAATAAAACAGAATGTAGGTACTCTTCATCCTGCCTCTACATTTGGTTGGCAGTTTCTCTACTATCTCACAGCAGCATACCTGTCACATATACAAATACTCACTAAATCAGTCAAAATAGAAAGCACTTTGCCATCAGTATCAAAGGAATCAAAGGAAATGCACTAAGTTACAAAATGTAGTTTTCTGGGGATGTGGCTTATTTACTTAAAGGTGAATTTTAATCCAGTGACAGATTCCCAAAGAGCTTTGGCACAGCCTCTGGCTTTTCTCTTCAGAAATGTTTGCACTAGAAAACTAGGTTACAGGAAATAAAAGAAGCCACATTAATTAACAAACTTTTGAAATCAGTGTCAACAGGAACAAGTTGAGTTTACTATCAAGAGGACATCTGAAAGCAAGTAAACCTATATCTTCAGTAGCTTTTAATCTCAACTGGCTGCTTCATGCTATGTGTGTATTTCCTCCAACTATATTGATTAATCACTCTTGCATAACACTATACTAACTAAAATGAGGAGTCAGAAACCTGTTCTAACAGGATTTAGTATTCTAGTAAGCTGAGGTACTGGAAACTTTGTCTGGCTTCTCACATGTTCTGTGGGAAATATAAACATGTTCAAACAAATATGAAGTTCAGAAGCAGCTCTGACGAAAGGGTCAAGGTCAAATATGATACGCTATTGTCACGGTATGTCATTAAGGGTTGTACTATAAGAGCTAGCTCTACAGTGAATAAGAAGACAAAACTACTTTAGTGAGCAATTAATTGTTCGTCTACCTGCTGCATGAAGGCCTTCACAAGATCTGTGCCTGTTCCATGTGCTCCATAGTACTGTTACGATGATAGAACAAAAGCAGTATCAGGAAACAAGTCATTTTTCTATTCAGGCTATTGTTTCATGATACTTTTTTCTTGTGACGGGCACAACTCCTTTTACTGATTATTTTGGAGAGACCATGAGATGTGGTCCGAGAAGTAAATGACCTGGAGGGGATGCTGATCAGCACCTAAGATAATGAAATAGTTTTTATGTCATTGTGTGCTCTGCTTGAGATACAGCATGGTTGTGATTTGCCCATAAAAATTCTTAAAGAATCCACAGGACATATTCCTTGGCATAAGATCATGAGGCAGAAAAGAAGAAAAAAAGCAAGAAAATAGGATTACAGATACTTTCCATCTCTAACTTCTATTTATGTGGAGAAAAATACTATAGAGTAGAGAGATACTGTCTTGGGTTTACGTGGCAAGGTGTTGGCAGCCAGGGAGGCTGCAGGAGTGACCTTTGTGAAAAGAATTAGGGGCTGCCCTGTGCTTGACAGTGCTGGCTCAAAAATGGACCCCACTGCTGTCCAAGTGGCAATCCACACCTACAAGCCATGAGAAACCAATGTAAAGGACAATAAAAAGTACAATCAAAAGTAAGGAAGATTTTTGCAAATATAACTATTGTTAAAAAGGCAAGAAAAATTTTTTTTGGAGTAACCAATAGCACAAAGAATCAATGCAATATATTGTTTTTATCAGCAAAAAGGATACTGGCTAAATAATTCATCAAGTCATAGAAAGCAGAAGAAATATCAGAGGAATCAGGGAAGCAAATGTGATATTACTCTTCAGTGAAATAAAAAGTAACACAACTGTCATAATACAAAACTAGTTTCCCAGTAAAATAACAGACTATATGTCTTAAATAGACAAAATAAAAAACCTATTAAACCACTGGAAGAAAAATTAAGAACAGTTCATTCCAGAAAATATTTGTTCCCACAGAACTCTAAATAAATACATCAAGATACTGCACCTACCTATTTTCAGGATATATCCATCATTGATAAGTTATAATAATATAATTTATTTATGCCCCCATCTTGCTCCTAAGGTCTCTTCTGCAGAATCTTTCTGAGCATGACCTTAATTTCAAAGAGGCGCTAACACATCTCTTGGTCTGATTGGAGCAAATTGAATCCCCCAACACTATCATTCAAGAATAATAATATTGTCCTTTCACAGAGACTTGGAGCTCCCGATAACAGAATAATTCAGGGATTCATGTTCTTATGGTCAGTTACTCCACTGGAATAAACTGTCACAGCTCTATTATGGGTGATGAAGTTGTCACTGTTTACATCAGCTGAGATTCCTTTCCCTGTATCTGAAATATCTGGCCTTTGGCTGCAGCTTTTCAACAGAATTGCTGCATCAGTAACAGAAAGTAAATGTAATATATATGCCATGTGTATTGAAGATGTTCTATCACAAAAACTTCTTAACTATGGAGGAGGCCTCATTATGATCTCAATTTTTGCAAAGTGCTGTACCAACTCAGAACTTATGAAGTTATATTTTAATGCAAGATATAATAGGTAGGTAGCAGAAAACTCAGATTGAATGAGACAATATTAGCAATATTAGTCTTACTTATTCTTGTAGTCTGAATTCAAATCATCTTCGATAAGAGAGCCATCACATCAAGGACTAACTACTGAGAAGACCTTCTATGAATAGAAGATGGCAGTAAAGAGGAATAGATGAAGAATTTCAGCACAGAACCATATTGATTTACTGCAGCTAATGGCAAGGTAGCAGTGAACATATACTTATTTGGAAGCAAAATCTGAACTGTTTATTTAGTTCTTAGAAATAATACATATATATACAAAACAGTGTTCAAAACAGTGAGAAAGAGAATGAAAAACAAAAATGACTGGAAGTCTGAGGATGATGCTTCACATTTAATTACAGAGTTCCATGGATTTAGTCTACTAAGAACTATTGCTGTGAGGTCACTTACTTTCAGTGATTAGTTACCACTCACGTATAAAGATGCCGTACAAAAAAAGTGGGTATAGTAATCAGAGGAAATCATGACAAGAACCAACGGTTGAAAGTTGAGCAAGGGAAATCCAGATAAAAGGAATTTCATAAGGAGTGTGATTAACTTCTGCAAAGTTAGCACAGCTAGTGCTAAATTCTTTCTTTGTTCCTATAGTGGAAATGCTAAGTCACGGCCTGATCCAGTGATTGAGCACCTGGTGGGAAGGCAGAGCCAACCCAGGGGAACTCAGGTGCATGCAGTGCACCTGAGTGACCAGAAGGGGTGGAGCCAGCATCCACCCCTTTGCAGATCCCATTTAAGGGTTGGCAGAGGAGGCAAAGGTATCTCTCTGGAGGTTCTTGTGTACCTGAGGCTGTCTGAAGGTAAGTGTAGTCTTTCCTTTATTTTTGTGCCTGCAGCTGTTGCATTTGAGTAAGTCTTTGCTTGCTGCAGTCTAGGACCTTGCTACTCTGCTGTCGTTGCTGCATTTTCCATTGTGTTCCGGTTTCCTAAATCAATACAGACTTTAGAAGAAATACATTCAAACTTATGTGCAAGCTAACTCATTTCAGGTAGTATTACTGAGTAGAATGGAATGACCTGTTGAGGTGCAGTAGGTCAGACTAGCTGACCCAATAGTTCCACTTTGTCTTTTTATCTGAAAATCAACTCTATAGGAAATTATCAGTAGTGTTAACTTCTGAGAGTAGCCCTGTTATAATCAGAAAAATACTTCATGAAAGTTCTCTTCATAATCAAGTAAGAGCTATGAAATTATAAAATGAGACCATAAATCTGCTGATATTGTTAAAAGGAGGTAAGTTAGAAGCAAGATGTGAGATTTAGGGAGAGATCATTAAAATAAAAAAAAAAAAACAAGTTCAGCAAATTCAAGCAGGTGAGAAAAATCCAAAGTATTTCCATGGAAGTCATATCATAAAAAAAAAAAAGAAATCTCATTTTGAAAATGAAAGGGCTATATTTACTATACTTCTGCTGAAATACCAAAATTTGTTTTGCAGCTTACCACAGCAAAGTGTTGGTACACATCACAATACGTATCACAAATGTAAACTTTTGAAAGTAAGGAAGTACATGCTAAAATACAAATATTACTTTCCCAGAGGATATCTTTCTGCTATAGCTAGAAAACAATAGTGTTGAATGAATTATAGGACAATCATATATGACAAATTTGATACAAGCATAACAGGGATTTCAGACTCCATGTGCAGCATGACATGCTGACATTGATATTCTTTTCCTGTAAATGGTAGGTAGTGCTGCTGTGATGAGTACTGAGCATACTGACAAGGAGGAATGCCAGAAATCTATAAGATGTTTAGAGAAACCTAGTCAATGCAGTGGGGAAATTAAAGCATAAGGCAATAAATAGCAAAAAAATTAATTTGCTGTGTCTTGAAAAACCAGTGACAAAGTGCAACATTCCTATTTCTAACTTGAACAGTTAGGCATGTTTTTACAGTTGGTTTTATTAGAAGAAACTGGAGTCACTTTCATTCCCTAATGAGACCCTTTCTGCAGTTCTTAACAGCAATAGGAATGAAAACTAGAGAAAGTTCATTTTCCGGAGGTCTGGACCATTTTCTTGTCACGTTCTAATCAAAATTTTGCTTTTTAGTTTTATCTCTGTCCCCCTCCAGTGTTTTTCAGCATCTCTGTAAGTATTTCAGAAACTAAACCGAATAGGACTAAATCTCTGCCTTCACAAATATATGATTACAGCATGATATAGATCTGTTTCTAACTTACCCTAACTTTTTCTTGCATTTTTTCCTGATAAAAACATTTTGCCGACTTTCTTAATGAAGTTTCAATCACTGACGAAGCAGTAAAACAAAAACTCTCAAGTTTTTGGAGAGAAGATGATATAGGAAGGAGAAATCTTGAATACAATCCACAGAGATACAATGATAAGTTGAGATTAAGTTAAGAGTGAAGAAGGGAGTGAATAGCAGAAGAATCACCTATTTTAAATGATAAAATGTAGACTTTTAAGAAAGGAGGTGGTGAACATCTTTTTGAAATGAGGATAAGAAGATAATGAGGATAAGAATACATTAGAGATGACACAGCAGGGATTAACTGAGGGAGTCAATTGTTTACAAATATTTATTATTACCCATTTTATTGTTTCCTATCTTTTTCCTTTTCTGACATAAGGTCACATTCCTTTAATCTCTGTTGAAGAACCAGGTGGTTCCTGAGCCATTGAACAGTGGCTGTACTCAACTATGAGTACATAACTGGAGGAAAGAAATGTTTCCTTTCTGTTGTTCTTGCAAAGTGTTACAGCATGTAACAAAACATCACAGTATATTTCTAGAAATATTCCCTTTCTTGTGTCTTCTGTGTGTTTCTGAAAGTCTCCATATTGTTTTTTCTAAATGAGGTTTTCCCAAAACTGTATCATGACCTTATATCATCTTTCTCTTATCGTTGTTCTTTATTCTGAAATCTTTCTCACCTACTCTGGATTTCCTGACTCTGATAACCTTAAAACCATGAGTTTTGCTAAGATGTTCAGTACGCCTTCCTATTTTTTTCCTGAAATGTGCATGTTCTTCTGTTAATTTTATATGTTAACAATATTCAGAAGGTTATATCCTCTGTCTGTTCTAGCATTGTAGTTTGCTGATCATCTTAGACTTCAAGGTATTGGTTTGTGTAGTGCATCTATTTTCTTTTTTAGTATTTTAGTTGCACTATTCCTATTGCATGCAATAGTTTCTGGTCTTATCTTCTAAAATGTTCTGCTGCGTTTGATAGGACATTCACCCTACTGAAGAGCATAGGAAATTGCTGTTCTTACCTTCTTTTGGGTACAGTTCACTCCTTAATATTCTTGACACACACTGCATCTTTCAGGACTTTCAATTAACCACAGTAAATATATATAATATAAAATTCAAATTCATCCTCAATGAGAAGTAAAGATTCCAGGACTATGAACAAAAAAATATAATGTGGTTAGAAAAGGAGGGAAAAACATTCAAATTAAAACTGTGACAAAAACTCAAACACTTGCATTTGGGTAGTCCATTACAGCTCCTTCTCAGATCTTTATGCTCACATTCTTACTATCTACTCTAGTCTGCCTTCTATGACTCACCATAGCCTTTTGTCTTTACTGATGCATTTCTGAGCATGTACTCAGGCTTGGGGTCCTATCTTGTAAAGCTGTATACATTTCTCACAAATAAGTTTTTTGTTTTAGTTATTTAAAGAATTGAAATAAATACCTGCTTGAGCTGTTAGAGATTCTTAGCATTTGAAAAATCTGCATTTTCAATACAACAAAATTTCAAGTAGTGAAGATGATGAAGATAAATGATACAATTCTTCTCAAGAGCATACCATACAAAATAGTCAAATAGCTTTAAAAGGAATGAAAGGCTGACTTCAGTTGGTTCCTGAAATGTTGTTGACTCAGGTCCAATTAAAGAATTTTTTTCAGAGTGTGAATGTAAAAATGAAGAGTACATACACTGAGTGGTTAATCCATCTGATTACACTATATTTCATTTATCAGTTGGAATTAACTATGGAAAAAGAAACTGGAGATGGGGGTGGAAAAGGATAACTTTATTCAAATTCTGGTATTATCAAACATACTTTTTTTTAGAATTCTGACTTTACAAAAATAAATTAATTAACATAACTAATTTTTCTGAAGTGAATATCTTCATGAGAGTATTGGAAGTTGACATATGAATAAGGTGGGGACTCATTATATTCATGCCTTCAGAATATGAGACTCAGGGTGAAGTCCTGACCCTACTTAAGTTAAGAGCAAGAGTAGCAAGGCCAGAATTTCGCTCTGAGTGTGGGATCTGCTTAAGGCTATGCAACAAAACAATATACATACATAGATGTAATTTTCTCTTTTCTCTATATAGAAATATCTATTTCTATAGATATATCTTTTCCCAAATGTGATACATATTGTTCAAAACACAGATATAAGATGTAGAATCTTTTTGTATCATGTTGGATATGTTTTGATGTCAGTATTATGGTTGCTTTATCCAGAAGGTTACACAGAAGTTAGATCAGCACCTAAAGTTTCATGTCAACAATATAGGATAACAATACACAGAGTAAAGACTTTTCGGTATATCATCCAGGAACATAACCTGGAAGGTTATGTTTAGCTACAGTTTACTCTACATCTATAGTAAGAGTCCTCTCTTCATTTGACTTTTACTGGTACATCTACAAGAGTTGCTTTCAGTGCAAGAGAAACATTTGACAGACATTTGGGGCTTGTTTGTCATATTGCGGCAGGCTGGGAAAAAAAGCAGCAGCCCTTTCATGTCTAGTTTCTCATTGTGTAGTATAGAACTGCAAGCTTCCTCTTGCTGTTACAGTGACTCAAGTTGCTTATTTTAGCTTCAGTATTTCTTATGTTACTGAATGGATACATTAACTATTGCCTTTTATGGACTGCTAAACACATTCATACGTGTGGTGTAGTACATGGAGAATGTATCTACCAGGATCTGTAGCACTCCTTTATATAAGCACTACTTCAAACAGTTTTGTATTTATGCACTAATTGTAACTGAAGCATGCATGAAAATGCAATACTGTGCCTTTACATGAAATTCATATTTAGTGGTCAACTAGATCATGAACAAAGTGATTACCTTTTGGGACTGGTGAGGAAATTAACATTGGAATGCTTCGGAAACCAGTATTCCATACAAGTATTTCTTATGTGAGAACAGTTTGAGTCCTTTGAACAGCATGCTACCCCTTAAGGAAAGGACTGCCGGAACATAATCTGTTATTCCCAACTTTATCTCAGAATAAAGACTACAACGTAAATGTATTTGGAGTAGATTTACATTTTTTTCCCCCCTCTCTGTGGACAATAAGAGCATTTGAGATCTGGAATTGCAGCTTTCTTTGAAGGTCTGAGAATGGAAAGAGTGAGAGGAAGGTTTAATTGTGCAGAATTTGTTTTCAATATGCTACCAAAGAAATTATGAACCTGAACATGGAATAGTTGGAAATAATTAGATTTCATGTAATAAGGCAAAATTACCTCTGGGTTCTCAAAGCTTAGTGCCCTGACAACTCCCAATCACAGCACCTTTTCTAAAGTTAGAGTGCAGAACTCTCATTCTATTTCAACTCTTTTGATGGTCCTCAAATGGCATATTGCCTATGGTTTCTTTCAAATACAATTTTTTGATTTAGTAATCAGAGTTGTGTGGAAGGTAAGAGTGTCATCTTCACTAATTTAAACCAGTCAAGGACCTTTTTGATGCAAAAGATACTGAGTCTGATTTGATAAAGAAAAACAAACAAACCTGGTGAACAAGGTGTTACAGACAATGCTACAGACCAAAAGTCTCTAGTCACTTATAGATGGTCCATTAAACTCCACACACACACCTTTGTGGAAGGCCACTTGTAACTGATAAGAAAGGGGAAATGAGCAGCATGAGGACTTTCAGTACTTGAGTGCAGATTGTGGGGTTATACAAATTTATGAAGAAATGTTTAAGGGAAGGGGTCTGAGGGGGAATTGGGGGGGGAAAGGCCAAAAGGTGTATAAAAGGAGTTGATTGTGTGTAAACAGGCAGGCCAGTCTATGTGTCTGCTCAAGCTCTGCACGCTGTCACTGCAGTCTGCCCTATCTTCTATTTAAATAACTTAATATCTCTGTTTAAACTCACTCTGTTCTAAGTGTGAGTGCTGTAAGGACTAGGTGCTAGCAGTTTTTGGAAGTGAATGAAACATGGAGCCAGTAAGTGTAGGCATTCCAGGTCTATGGTGCCAGCAGCTGGAGTGGGTGAGGTTTTGACACCCAGTCTCTCACGTGGGACTGGTGTTCATCCTAGGTGCATCTTCTGGGGAAACCAGAGTGAGTGAAATGAGTAGTGATCCCAGTGCTGGTGGCTGGGGACTCAGGTCACAGATTCATGTGCCTGGGTGCCAACTGCTGGACTGTAGTTGAGGGAGTGTTTGTGTCTCTCCTGAACCTGGTATAGTTTTTTATGTATATCACGTGTGCATGTAATTTGTTAGTAAGCTACAGCTGGGCTAGCTGGACAGGATACCTAGAAGTAGAGGATGGGCAGAGGGTCTGTGCTGACTTTTTTGGGAGCATATACAAGTGTGGAATGTCTTTTGAGATAAGTTTGTGAGTGCACATATATGTTGGCAAGTGAGTTCTGAGGTGGTCTTCCCAATAAAGATGAGGCCTCTGGAGCATCTAAAAGAGCTTGGCATCTGGGACAGGGAATGAAATGGACAAAGGGGCTGTGATCACATGTGAGGAATCAGCAAATGCACATCTACTTGTGAATCTAGAGAGTGGGGATGTGCTTTCATGAGTGAACATCAGTCCTCAACAGAGGAAAAGGAGGAAGGAAATTTTGCTGCAGTGACACATGCAGATGCTGTTGACAATAGCACCTTGCTTGTGCTACTGTGAGCAGATGAATGTCTGTTTTCTCTGTGTGGGGATATCTCCAGGATACATAGGCAGCTTCATTACTGGTTGAAATGGGAAAGCAGCAGGTCCATCAGCCTGGGAGATACGCCTCTGGGTATCCACCTGAGCCTTGGAGACACTGGAAGTAGCTTGTAAAGTTCCTTAACAAGAGGAAGTTGTGAAGAGGTAATATTGTGTTGTTTTCATGTGTCATGATTGACCTAAGAGCTAAAGGAGTTTTACTGCATTTGGTGCTAAAGAGCCAACCCTTTGAAGCCCACTGCTGCAACAATGAAAACAAACCCTCTCAGTCAGGCATAGGCACATAATGAACTCTTAATCATGAGTGATACTTCCCATATATTTTCATTTGTGCTTTTCATCTAGAACTAATGGCTATTTTTCACCAATCGGGAATTATTTTGAGTGCATGAGCTAAAAGCCGCTAATGATGTGGAATGTGAAACTGACTATATGCAGCTAAAACAGAATTCCAAGATTTGTCTGGAATTTCAATAAAACAATATATTGTAACATCACAGCCTCAAGAAGCAGAAGATGGAAACCTAGGAAGGGTGGCTTGATTTACTTTTTATCTTGTGTGATTTATTTTTGGGGTATATTTTCCTTATATAAGTCATTTAGCGCAAAATATAGCTATAAAGTCCTCCAATTCTAAATTTAAATTTCAGTGACATCCGCAGAGAAAACCAATTTTGAAGAAAATAAAAGGTTATACAAGAAATTCTAGCTCACATTGCGCTTAATGGCTCATACAAATAGAAACTCTTCTTTTAGTCCAAAAAGACCCCCTAAGAAAATTAAAATATTTTAGCATGTGTTTAATACCATGCCTCATCTAAGCTGCTTTATTAAGCAGCTTGAGCACTATATCAGCTTAGAATAAATTTTAATGGTTTGGCTGAATTCTAACCAATTCTCCCTTTTTTGAATATAAGTTTACAGACACTGCTCAAGTTCCACTTCCATTGAAAGTTATGCAAAAATTAATTCATTGGCAGCAATCTGGCACGGTTTCCCAGTCAGTGCTTTTGCTACTGAAATCTGAAGACCAGATTATAAGATATAATACAACTTGATATAAGTGAAGCTACTTAGACCTTAGTTATTGACACATATTAACTTCATTTGGAACAAAAGGTAAAAGAGGAAAGGTGTCTGTGAGTGTGTATATATAAAGGATATACATATGAAGGAAAAACAGCATTGTTTATTTTGGTCTGGTGTGTATAACTGAAGAGAACAATAGCTATGTCATGTTGAGTCACCAGATGTTTAGTATTACATTTGAATTCTACTTGCAAATTATGAAAAGGATACTTCACTGAAACAAACCTGTAGATAATCTTGCAGATTTTTATAATGATACATTTATTTGTAAACAGGTATTATACAAACTGGTGATTTTCATAACTGCGAAATGTAAGTACAGTTACGGCCTAACAGCTGTGTTGTTATCAGTGTACTCAGACTGCTGGAGTGAAGTTCTTTCTCAGGGTAATTTAATTTATTTGTGTGGATTTTCTAGAATGGGTTGTTGCTTCTTCCTCTATTCTGCAGTGAAATCTAGGATCTAAATTTAACTAGTGATAATAAAAAGAGACAAGAGAGAAAGCCAGAGTCAAATTCAAATGCTACATGAACACTGAAGTTATAATCTAATTGTTTCGTCATGTGCATCTATTACTTTGGGCACAACTCCTAGGAAATACTTTTCTGATTAATAGTTGACTAAATTATAGGATGTACATAACTTCAGAGTTGAAGACACAATGAAAGTGGAAGTGTTATTCCTCTACCCCTCACATATCCCTGCTCCAGCTTTTTTACCTTGCTACCATTTTTTAGCAATACCGCTTATTTTTTTCCGTCTTCATGGGGAGAACTGAGACACTGAGCATCCAGCGTTGTCATTCAGCTCCAAATTTCTGAAAGAATAAGTACTCCATGTGATATTACAAATCAAAGCCAGCTGTTGTATCATTACACTAAGGTGAAAACATTGGCCACCTTCTTGTTTGACTTGCAACAAATCTGGTTAGTGCTTGTTTCTTTTAGGAGCGCAGTGCAGCGGTTTATACAACCGCTGTTTATCTTGCAAAGTAGACACACAAGCATAAGTTGTTTAATCAAGGTAATTGTTACTGTATTATACAATACAGTAATGTATTTATATAACTATAAATAATGAATACTGTAACAATGCAGTAACATTATTATAATAAATATTACTAGATTAATGTCACAATCATTACCAAGGACAGTTTCCTAAACAGTCCTACAAAGACTAGAGACATACTAAGCAATCTAGCTATAAAAATTCTATAGCGCGGTTAGATAAGAAAAATGTTTTCACCAAATTGTAAGATCATGTGCAGGATATTATTCTTTTACTTGCTTGGCTCTATCTGATCATTCTTGTTTCATTTTTATCTTGCAAGTTCTGTTGCTCTAAGATTTGTATTGTGGTGGTTCTGAAGAACTCTCACCTTTGGTGATGGTGCTATTGAACTGGGTATGATGCAAACCTGTAACAGAAAGGTTAAGATTTAAATACAAGCAAGTAGAGTAGTCAGAGTTAATAAGATGGTTTGGGCCCAAAAAAGAGATGCTACATCATATCTGCTCTCCAACAGCTATAAAAGATTTTCTGGTCAGGTTATTGTAGATTGGAAAATGTTGCTTGTGATGAACTCTTAACACATGACAAATATGTGACCTTTGAATACCATTATTTTTATAAATCATTAGCATATTTTTATTTCTTCCAAAAGAAATCATGATTATCTGATATATATTGTGTAAACTTGTTTGTGTAATTTCATTCTACTCCACCACTATCTTCATTAGAAATATTTTTTTTGCAGTAAATATTATCCATCGTATTTTATCAATATTTAATAGAGATGTTTGTCTCTTTATTTTCCCTCTTGAGAAATGAATATGTTATATGTAAGTCATTCTATATGATTAACACGCTAATGGTACGCACAAAATGTTAATACCATTTCTGTTTCATAAGAGAAAGATCTGTTGTCTCTGCATATTAAATAAAGCCCTTTTCCTATGGAAAGGCATGGGGAACTATGTAAAATATAGAGTCTTGGATTTAAATTGTACTACTGTAGCTCTTTGTTCCCTGTAGGTACCATATTATAAATCTCCCTTTCGGTGGTATAACAAGACAAACACATCATTTTGTTAATGTCTTTCCAGCAAAGCAGGAGTTTTGGAAAAAGTCATTTCTTTATTTTTCAAGTAAGAAGCTTCACATTTTTATAAACCCTGTTATGTATAAATATATATAATTTCCATTGCTCATAAACCTATATAGGAAAGCTGCAAAAAAAAAAAAAAAAAGATTGCATTGGTCTTGGAAGGGAAGAAAGACTATGACAGAAAGCTAGAAATCTATGCAGTTTTAACACAAACTATTTTATAGGAAAAGGGAAGATGCATAGGAAGTGATATGATATTCCCAAGATGAGTACTAGAGCCAAAAGGGGAATTCAGAAGTATTAAGTATCCAGCGGTCTTTCTCACTGAACATCTTGCTTCCTAATAACAAGCTTCAGCTTCCCACATTAAAAAATGAAAATACTATCTGTTTTGGCTGACATGACCACAGTCCCTTCTTTTGTGATGAAAAATTGCACTGAAAAATGGCAGAATGACTAGGGCAGTAAGTCAAGTGTTACTGAGTAAACAGGCTATATAAAATACTGATTATACTGATTTAGGTATATATAAAAGCTATCAGCGCAATACAAATGGCCTTTAGACACAGTGCGGCTAAAACTGTCACTTTCCCTTTACTAGAGTGCTTTGGTCTTGTACATCCTGCCCAGGCACAATAACCCTTAGTTTTTGCTGCAAGGTACAGTTATTCCTCTGCTTCCTTTTCATCTACTTCCTAATATTGATTAATATTGTTCATCTTACCAGAGCTGACTATGGTTCTCTGAATATAAGGGGTCAGAAAAGCGACCAAGGTTTCTTTATTTGATTCCTGTTAATCTTTGCTGCTGGGAATCTAAAGGAAAAAAATTGTAAGTATCCTAATGTATCAAAAGTGAGACATTAAGGTTAGAAAACTAATTCTCAGAAATATGTTGCCTTCAAAAAGGATACTAACTCTTTCCTCCACAACTGCTGTTTTGTGACTGTTACACTGTGGACAAGTGTAACTTTCTAAAAATTTGGGTAGGTTTTTTCCACACAGTGGAAAAAAAAAAATAGCTAGAGCTAAGGACACATTAAATATTTAAGCTGCACACTTAACTAATTCTGGCTGTACGTTATCTGAATTTTGGTATCCAACTTGCATTCTGAGCATGTAAACTCTGGTAAGCCTTCATTTGTATAAATATTCAAAGACAGACAAAGTTGAGCACCGAAGAGCAATTTCTTTATATTCTTTATTTAGGCATCTTGCAGACATAGAACATTCATTGTGCCAAATATACACATACTTACTATCTGAATCACTATTGGCATACTGTAGAAGTAACAAAACTACACAACTTTGTAATTGTTGCTTATGAATATGCTTATTCAAAGGATATGAGATCAATAAAAATTATCTGATATATTTCTTGGCTTGCTTATTATCTGGTAGTCAGTTACAAATGTAAAAGAAAAGGTGACACTGAATAGTCCTTACAGCCAAAAATATGTAACGTTCTACAAATAAGGTAAAAGATGTGACCTAAGCTATGGCTTGCTCTCCTTCCCTGTTTTCATCAAGAAGTGTATAACATGAGGGAAAATGATGCAGGAAGGCCACTCACTCTGAACTATACTCCATGAGCACCGTGTTAGGATTTTGACTTGTTCATTCAAGATCATTTTAGCTGCTTACCATTGTTGTATCCATCCTTTTCCATCCTTACAATACACAATCACCCCATTCTGTTACTGTTTTAAAACTTCTACAAGATACTAAGTTTGATGTAACCTACTGAGAAATTATGATGGGGATCTAGAGGCCAGGAAGAGCATTTTTGTTAGGTAATGGCTTTAAGTTGCAGCAGGGGAGTTCAGGTTAGATATTTTCAAAAAATATGTAGATACAGCAATTAGGAACACGGTTTAGTGGGCATGATGATGATGGGTTTGGTGGTTGGACTAGATCTTATTGGTCTTTCCAACTCAATGATTCTAGTCTTGGAAGAAAAATCACAGGATCTTAAATAGGGAAGAATTGCAAAGGAAGAGCTGGCACTTCAGTGCAATACTTCAATTCAATGATCCACTGTTAGAGGTTCTTAGTTACCCTGTTGTTTCAGGAATCAAATCTAATAAGACAGTGGAAATTCAAATGAAATTGCTAGAATCTGGGTAAATTAGCATCATGTGACAAAAATACAGGAATCCTCTGAGGTAAATCTTAGAACAGGATTGCCTAGAACTCCTCACTGTTGGAAGTATTCACAAATGAAGGTATTAACAAGGGAAAGTGGAAGTCAGAAATAAATTGAAATCTGTGACCTGACATCAGGATGGCCAGTGAGCTAAATTAATCTAATCTGACCCTGTGCCCCTTAGAAACAAAACTGTCATGAACTTTGCAAAGCTTTGAATTAGCCCTTTGCACTGAAAAATCAAATCTAAGAAGCTGTCCGTGAAATGCAAAGCTGCCGAAGGATCTCTCTCAATATTCAGCATTTGCTACAGAATAAAGAAAGATTTTTGTCAGGTGTGAGAGTGACATGAAAACGATGTAATGTGAAGTACCTTAGATTTACTGTTATATAGTGTAGGAGACAGTATGGAGGGGAATGGAAAGGATGATTTTGTGTTTTGAGATTCTTGGGTGGGGATGTTCAGTACGAGACCATGGGGAGCATGTGCACATTACAAAGGCATCAAAATTGGGCTTCTGGATTTCTAAAATCTTCCTTCATACCTCAGTAGGCAGACTGGACCCGCCTTCATGGACTGCTGCTTCTTCTAACACATAAAAGTGAGCAGCCTGAAGCAGGAATGCCCATCCTGCAGCTTCCTGCCAAGGATAAGATGCTGGCCAGCATTTCTACTTGCTGCCATACAGTGGCAGCTCTCACGGCGCATCCCATCCCTCTGCTGCTCCTTCCCATGGCCCCTTACAGTGCCTCTGACTGCCTGCGCTCTTCACCACCAGCACTGAAGACAGCCTCAGAGGCATGAGTAGCTGAAGCTACAGTGTGCATCAGAACAGCGTGCTTCCCACAGTCGTGGCTTCATTTTTCTGCTTTGCAGCTGCCTGAGGTAAGGCTGAGTTGAAGTTTAGTGTTTGTGTGAGGAGAGCACATATGCTGTGGGGTCGCCTGTGTTAAACTCAGAGCACCAGCAACCCCAGTTGCTGGGATGGCCATTGCTTTCGGGAGCATTCTGAACCTTGTACAGGGCCAGGCACCTTCTGTACAAACCCCAGCTCAATGTTTGACTTTGCTCCTTCTAGCTGTGAGGTTCGAGATGCAGAGACTGCACACAGGGCAGCCATGATTTCCTCTGAGGGTTGGTGGTGCTGTATCCTTACATTGACAGAAACAGTGAGGAGGGAAGAGCTGTGTTGCTGATGGAAACAGTTTTCAGACTCACTCAGAGGTCTAATGAAAACCATCTTTACCAAGAGCTGGACTAGATGACCTTCAAAGGCCCCTTCCAACTCAAACAATTCAGTGATCTTATGTTTCTAGAAGCAGTGTGGTTAATAAATTCTTCTGTTGACTGTACTGTCCCCAGCAATGTTCTTGAGAGATTTCTAGTTTTTTCTATTAGGAGAAAAGAAAAAAGGATAGCACTGAGATGGGAGAGGGCCTAACAAACACTGTGCTTACCTACAGCTGTCTCAGTGAGTAGTAATTTCCTGCTCTATGTGGCTAAAATCATGTGAGAAATCTGACCTATTCATATGGGAAAGAGAGAAGTCAGGTACCAATTAACAGAGTCAGTGCATTCCTGTTATCAGTGAAGTAAGTTAATTGGCAAATGCTCATCTGTCATTCTAAAGCATCTGCCTATTCCTTCCTTTCATGCTTTCTTTTAGGTAAAGCTCTTGGTAGCACACAGTGTAAGAAGACATTCTGAATGGCTTTTCAAACTGATTTAGATATTTATTTCCCTAAGTTTTGCCTCTTAAGTAGGCCAGAATAAGTCTTTAAAACATAATTATTTATTCTGTGAGGAAACCAAGCTGAGGACTCAAAATAACCTAATGGCTCCTTCAATGCTTGTAGCCCTTGAAATCGATGCTAGCTGCTTATTGCCCCCATTTAACTCAGTTCCTGGTGGGAAGCTCTGTGATTCTTTGTTTTCTTCTTCTTTTTCTGAGGACAAGGCGCATATTCTGCTGCTGAAATCTGACTTTCTACAAGCAGCTTGGTGGATGTGTCTCAGGGCTATGTGGGGAACCCTGTCCATGTGCAGGTCTATTTGAATACAGTTAATTGTCCACTAAAGTCAGCCAGGAAAATGGTTTGGCAGCTCCCTGGCCTGCTCCCACAGGCTGGCATATTTTCTTTGCATGCATAGGTAGGTAAAGTAAGGAGTCTTGGTAAATGTGCTGTTTTCTGCAGAATCTTGGTGAATCCCTTCTTAGATGTACTTGAACGCTTTTTTTTTTTCCACTGGCTTTGAACGGAACTCATATTTAGATGGGAAATGACTATAGATGCTGGAGATTCTCCATTCTGCCAATTACAAAACCCTAAAATAAGCACAGTTCCTTATACGGAGAATCTTTTTTTATTCTAGCCAAAACCAGTAATTCTGTCAGGGAATTCTTTTAAGTAATTGAGAAAAACAAACAAAACAGTTTTATTTCTTCAGTGCACTTATTTGGGTATCTTTAAAGCAGTGGTATTTACCCTCATGGCTATTATTCCACAAGTATTTTACTTCAATTCAGCATCCATAAGGATCCTAAAGAAAGTAAAAAATCCCCACTGTATTTTAAGTGTTTTTACACTCTTTAATTTCTTCTCTTCCAGTTCCTGAAAACATAACCTTCTGGTATGCTAGAATGCCATTGCTGCTTTCTATAAAAGCTCTGGGTTTAAACAAAAAAAAAAGTAAAAGGTGTGAGTAGATTCAGTAGGAGTTTTGGAAAGGCTTTGAAGTGCTCTTTTGGATGCAATGAGCTCTTCTTTTATGGACTGGTTGAGCATTAGGATCTGTAACCCACCAAAATTATTTCAGTGGAAAATGTGACCAATCCTTCCAGATTTCTATATAAGTACTTGAGTCATCTCTTTGCCCACAGGATCCAGTTTTTAAAGTGAAATATCAGGTATTGTGAGGTTTTCAATGTGATTAAAGCTAGCAAATCGCATCAGTATTCAAGTTAACTATGCAGGCTAACTATACCAGCAGAAACGAAGAGCGTCTTGGCTTTTACAGCACAGAAACTCACGTGCAGAGATGTTCTCTCCTAAAGTTAAAATACTGCTTTTTTTCAATTTCACCCTTTGATTTGGAATCATTTAAAAAAACTCTTCGGGGTTGGGAGAGGGGAAGGGGGTAGCAGTTATCTTGTAAACTAAGATTCCACACACAACTTCAAATATAACTAAAACAATTTTCATAGACATTAAACTTCCTTAAAACATGAAAATGTAACTAAGGAAACTCCACTGATCTCAATTATGATTTAAAATGCAACACATTTTATTTAAAGGTCCCTTCCAACCTAAACCATTCTATGATTCTTTTAGTCCATATGAGTCACTCTAAAGGGAGATTGTCAAGTGCTGTATTTTTGCCACAGTTTCAGCCACTCAAGGACATAGCATCAAATAAAGCTGAAGCTGAATGCCTGGGTGAGCCTGAAGGACATTGCTTAGAATATGAAGAAGGCTCCAGCTTAAAGGATCTGTCCTTGAGGCTTCATTACTGCCCCTTTCCTGCACCTGATCTGAAACAATGGTGTGTCACGTACTTGCATGACTACAATGTCTTTTTATTTTGCACAGTGAATCAGATGAAAGATTAATCCAGGTGAATAATTTGTGTGATTCCAAATTCTTACTAAGATACACAAATTTTCTTAAGTATCCGGAGTTCACATTATTTTAGAAAATATTGTGAAACTTGTCTGCATTTGCAAAATATGTTTGTAAACACATGACAGTTCTGAGTATACATAAATTTATTTGTGAAAAATATTGCTGTATTTGTGGCCCATAAAACACTTGCTATTAAAATACAGCATCTTTAAAGGACATAATAGATATTTATTACAGTCATATATTCCAAGATGTGTAGTGTAGCTAGAATTTCTAGGAAATTATCTGACCTGTGTTTTCAGTTATCCGGTTTGGATGATTTTATTGAATAGCTGAATTTGCATACCCATTTCCAAATATGTAAGTGGAACAAGTAGCTCTGACAGGTAGCAAGTTTCAGTCTGACTAAAATCAAAGCAATAATAGTTGAGTAGACAAGAAAAGCTTTGACAGTGGAAATTCTTGCAGCTGTCTCTGATATATCTCTAGAGAAAATTGTTGTTTTCTGATAGAGATGTTCAGGTTGGTCAAAGCCTTGGGGAATCCAGACAGTGCTTCCAAAATACTTCTGCTGGGAGAAAGGAAAAGCTTTCCAAGGTAGCTTAGGCTTAGGTTTGGCAATAAGACTATCCTCCACACTGATACTTGTCATATGTTAAAAACAAAAACAAAAAAACCACAGTCTTTAAACATAGCATGCAGTAGAGAAAAAGGGGTATTGTTTCTCTCAGTCCTTTCCAATGTGTAAAGAATGTTATCTGACTGCTGTCAAAGTGCATGCAATCATTCTGGATAATGCAGTAACGCTTGCAAGCTTTTGCATCGTCTTACTTTTTAAATGGAAACCTCTGTCTAGTGGCTGACTTATGTAACTTCTGGACAAGTGTGTACATGCAGGGAGATGTCATCATAGACCACCCAAAGGGAAAGGAGCTGTTAGGCCCTTCTCAGTCCTATTCAGTGTGCGATGTCAGTGCATATCTGCCTCTTCCTGCATGTTGTACCCTTTTTCAAGTATCTTACTCTTTTGAGAATAGGATCTTGCCATTTGACATTTTCTGCATTATGTCTATTCCAGAAATGAAGAAATCACTTTGTAGTTTGAGACTGAACCAGTACAGAAGTGCATTCTTTTCCTCACAGAGCTACAGTTAAACTGGTACATCACATTCACCTTCTCTGTATGTCACATCTCTTTTTTTATGTGCCTCTCTTTCTTTGAAATACGTTTTAAATTTTTGACCTGCTCTTCCTTTGCACACACACATATATAAAACAAAGGCATTGCGTCTTTTAATTCAGGTTTTATGTACACATATATCTATACTATGCTATTCAGCAGTCAGCAAGGTCTCTTAATATCTGAACACTGCAGTCTTGCAGTTGATAACATTTGACAACAGCAACAAAAAACCAACACAAAAACAACAACGAAACACCCTATTGAGGAAAGGAACACAGCAGAAATTTTTGTGAGGAAGTTCAGATGTCTTTAAGGAAAGCTCCTCTGCAGAGGAATTACTTTGTAGTAGGCATGGCCTAAAATGGCAAATACGCCTCTACTGGGTACTGAAGTTACTTCTTACAAACTTTGTCACTGAAATGTTGTTTCCAAGCAATAAATTAAAAACTGAAATTAAAAGTGTTACATTCAGCTCCACAGTCTATTAACTCTAGAGAAGGAACTTTTCATTTATCACGGAATCACAGGATCAAGGCCCAGCCCCTCCTTTAGCAGGATCACCCAGATCAGGGTGCCCATGTCAAAGTGTTTTTTGAAGATCTCCAAGGAGATCTTAGATAATTTATGATCTTTGATGGAATTTATACACATTGGTGACATTACCCCCTGAACCTTCTGCAGCATGAACATCCCAGCTCTCTCACCCTTTTCTCATAGAGGATGCATCATCAGTGGCCCTCTTCTGGACCCGGAATGGGAAACAGCACTCCAGGTGTGACCTCACCAGTGCTGAGCAGAAGGAAAGGATCATCGCTCTCAGTCTGTTGGCAGCACTTCTCTTCATGCAGCCTGATAGTGCCTTCTCTTCTCCAATATTGTTCTCTATTTTGTTTCCCCATTCAGATTTTGCTCTTTATATTCCTTAAGCTTATGTAGACGTTACATATTTTCCCTTAGAGGTAGATCTCGAATAAGATTTCCTCACTTTTAAACAGATTCACACTGCAATCCCCAAATGACCATTTAGTCGTCTTCAGGAGGGAAGAATGGAAGCAAGGGGAAAAATAGCTTAAAAGTTATCTTTTTGCATATACTAATAAATTTCAGGATGCCTACAAAGAAGGAAATAAAAGGTTATGCTGGAAGATGCTGGAAAAATAAATACTTCTTGTTTTATACTACATTTCCCACTTGCCTTTCTTTGCTGCTGTCTTCAACTTGGTGAGGAAGTTGCACCTTTATATTCAATTTATGTTTTAAGTGAATAAGAAATGGGAATATTATTTTAAAAGGATGAAGATAACTCTGTACAGTTTATCACAGTCAGCTAATCCTTGTAAATGAATTACTGATACAGGAATTGCAGCAAGGATTTGGAAATTGAAGGTTTTGTGTTGTGCATCTTGGTGAACTTGGAGAAAATTCTGGATGTTAATTAACAGAGGAAGAAGAAAACACGGAAATACCATTACCTGGAAAGTGGAGGACAAAAAGAGGATAACAGTTCTGTTTAGAAGAGGATGTTGTATACTCTGAAGTGCTGGAGGAAAGAGGGAAGAGATGTCATCGCTTAAGTGTGTGGGAAGGGCAGAGGAAAGCAATGTGAGATAAGAAAAAGGGTAGTTGATGGGTAACAGTATTTTCTTCATCAAGTCCATGAAACCATGGGTTTTATACAAGCTATTGCTTATATGGCCAACAGAAGTTTGATTGTGTGAACAGTTTCTTAGTGGAACTCAAGAAATTTGAACTTGAGTCTCATGTAATAGTGCTAACACTGCGTGTAAGTTCAGTTTGGATCCTTTATGCCTATCTATCTTATTTGTCTATATACTCCTTGGACATTTAATTGGAAAAATTAGTTCCGTAATTGGCCTTTTTTAAGAAGAACAGTTCCCATCCCACTTCACATACTTCTTGTCTTCCCTGTGGCTGACTTCTTTCATGATAACTCTTGCCTTCTGTAAAAACAGAGATTAAACTTCTATCGATAATGTTATATGATGTCAGAGTTCACATGCAGATGGTATTTAATTCATGAAAAAAAAGTTGAACTTTTGTAGATGCCTATTCCCAGAATGACAACATCAGCTTAATCTGAGTATCCACAAATTCTTTCCCTGTACTGTTTTGCAAAAATTGCTTAAGCAAAATAAATTTTCTAAAACACATTCAGAAAAAATAACATTTTTAAATTAGAAATGAATTATTCTAATTCTGCAAAATTGAGACAAGCAGCAAATGGTTTCTTGAATAGCTTTTACTTTTATCAGTCTAACTACAGAAAGAATTTCAAAGTTTTATATCCAAGCAGAAAAGAGCGTACAACTGAACATATATTCAACAGCTTTCAATTTTTTGTATTGTATTTCTATAATACAACAAGCAAATTGTACTTGGAAGTAACTAAAAGAGAGAATCTGCTGTCTACGGCTGATGCTTCTAGAAGTATCTTTAAAGTGTGCACTGATAGAGCTTTACTTCAAAGTATATTGTTGCATTTTTCCTATTGTATATCATTGATTTGAATTTTCTTTAGCTTGAACCTTGTATGAAATTGATATTTAGTTATGAAGAACTACAGGTATGGAATTTAGCATGAGGCTATCTCTGTCTTCGTGTTCAGAATACGCACCTTTTAAAATTAGAAAAGAAGCTCAACTGATGCGGTAATTTCCTCTGGTGATTTCAGCAAATGTTTTATTTTGTTGTTAATGATTGTTACAGTCTCCGGTATGACACTTAAACTTCCAACAGGACAGTGAAGAGAAAATATCAATTTCTTCATAGATTCTGATCAAGTTACACGAAGATGGGACACAATAGGACTTCAAGGTGAATTTTAGCTTCACTTGAAACCATAGGTTCTTAGTTTTCCTTCACAGATCTCTAAGCAATGAAAGATTTTCTGTATAAGAAAAAAACAGCATCCTGCTTCTGAAACACGGATAAATAAAGGTAGAATATCTAGAAGAGAACTAACAGATGAATACAATTTAGAAGTATTCTCATCTTTCCAATTCTTTTGAAAATTTTCTGCTCCTGCAAGTGAACTGAGAAAATGCTGAACTGTCATCCCGATTCGTTGTGGGATTTCTGCTTACACGATCACTTCTAATCATTGTATAACCCTTCTTTAGTACAGAAATAAGAGCTCCTGTACAGATGGACTTTACAGAAGATGAAGTGGTAAACAACATCAGAGGATTTTGGTTCTAACTTGTTAGTACATCTTCTGTTTGGGTTCTCTCTGAACCTCCCCTGAGTTCAGCACTTTTATCTGTTTTTCAATTCATTCACAAAAGAGCCCTTTTTTGGCAAGATTCTAGTTTTATTTGAGAAAAATGATACCCTATAAACCAGTAACAATTTAAAGAAAACAATCTTTCTAATATCTGTGAATAGGAGAGTATTATTTTTTGCTTACTACTTATTTTTCTCCATTCTAATGCATGTAACTTTCTTTTCTACTTATTACACTCATGCATCTGTCCCTTTTCCATGTGTTGTATGTCTTTTCATTTCATGCTTCCTTTGCATCAGATAAACTTTCATCCATTCTCCTTCCTCCCTATGCTCAGCAACATGCATATGCATGCTTTTCTTTTTACCCAGCTGAGAGCCACATGCTGTGCACCTGTCTCGGAGGGAATATGCCTCCTGAGTCTGTTTTGTACAAGACAGGCTCATGAACACTAACCAACATATTTATGTAATAAAGTGAGGAGGGTTTAACCATAAGGACATTAGGGAAGATTTTCATATAATAGCATGTTTGCTTGACCTTATTCACTGTTGTACAACCACATGCTATTTTACTATACTTCTACAATAAACTCAAAATGGTATTTGTGATGTTAAGCTGCTTTTGATTTTGTTCATGTTTATCTTCAGCTTGATACACATTTCTGACCTGGTGGCAGTCTAGATCTTACTAGCTTCAGAGAAAAGTTGTTCTGTACAGTTTGAGCTATAGCTGGATTACTTTGTTTACCTTAAAGATGTTTCTAAATATGCAAGGAACCCAGAAATCCAGTTGGGTTGTTCATTCTTTCCAGTTTGCTCTGATCCAAGAAAGCTGTATACCTTCCCCCATTTTTTTTTTTTTTTAACAATGCCAGAACAGCAGATGATTGAGAACAGCAAGAAGAAGCCAATTTTATTACCACCTCCACTGCTAATGATACATGTTAATGTTAAATATTAAATAATGTTAATCAATTGTGAATGATACTAGTAAACAGTATTTATATGCCATTTTACATATGGTCGATGATAAAGCAAAGCTCAGAAATAAACTCCTTCATTGGCATAAAAAGTTCATTCCAGAGACTGGGTTATAATCTGTTCTGTTCGCTTTCAATTTGTATCTCATTCGTACTTGGACTTCAGAACACTTTTTTTTTCTTTCATTGGAAAATCTGCCATCCTCGTATTTTCTAATTATTCTTCAACTGTTTACCCAGTAACTGAAACTAAGTCTTTGCAGCTCCATTACAAAACCTGAAAAAATGGTATAAAACTTTTAGTAATAGTTTTTACCTTAACTTTATTGAAGTGGAGAACAGTACAGTGTGAAGTAACGTGAAGTGCTTTAGCTTTGCAGAAAACACACAAGTATACTTCTGGTACAGCAAATTCCTGATCAAATGAATGCAATTTTTATTTAATGTATAATTATATTGCTACGCTGGATACCTGAGTTAATTACAGAAAATATATGAATTAAGAAATTGATGGAAACTGCAGATTGTGAAAATATTTCAGAAGTAGAAGAAGGGAAAAAAATGACAAGTACTTTCTACAGACCGTTTGCACAGCCTTAGGGTACAAGTTAAATAACAAATCTTTTTCCTGGAGCTGTTGACAAACTTGGCACTACTGACAGCCCAGGAAATAACAGGACAATACCATCTTTTACTTCTAGGCAAAAAAAAAAAAAACAAAGACCTTCTAAAAAAAACCCAACACATAAATAAATAAATAAAAAGAAGTTCAGCAAATGGACGAGGACATATAGATCAGAAAATGTAGTTTCTAAGCCTCTTTGTGGGATCAAGTTTTTTTTACAACCCTGTAAAATAAGGCAAGATCCTCTGTTAGTCCATGTTGCCGTAATTGGTGTAATTTAGAGTATCTGTACTATTTCCACTTGAGCTGTGGATTTAGCCCATTTTGACAGTCTCCATGACAGAATATATTATAGATATTTGCTTGACAGAATTTGTACAATTTAGAATTGGCTTGCTTGATTAATTCTTTGTGCTTGTGCCTGCCCCCTCCACCTACCATGCTGAGGGCTATGTCATTTAGCATGACTCCATTATATTCAATTGAGCAGTGGCTGCAGGAGGCCAGACGGCATATGTCCTAGGGCCATACAAGTGCTATTTAGCTGGATGCACTTTGCAAAGCCAGAGGCAATCGAGGGACTACAAAAAGCGTCACATCAGTGATATAATAGTGAGTGCCTGCACCATGTTATGTAAATGCTCACTGTGGTGAAGTGTATGGTGTTTCCTCTCAGCTGGTTGTACTGCTGTATGTGCATAGCAGGTTGCTGCTGTTTGCAGTAAATAATTCATAGCTAATATTGCCGATAATCTTTTTGATGAAGTTTAAAAAATGTTCAGCTGTTGCCATTCTCTTACCACGCTCTTCACATTTTAGGAGAACTCTCTTAGTTTTCTGTATGCCACAAGAAAAGGGAATGTAGAGAGTTGTTTGAGGTATGCAGAACTAAGGGATGGGCACATATCCAGGGAATCTCAGAGGGAAATGTGGGCTGTGTGCCACACACTGAACTTGCTACATATGCGCACATCTGATCTAGCACACGCACACAATGCAGATGGTTAGCAATTGCACAGATCATCTCCACAAGGCGTGTCCAGATCCTACTTACCCCAGGCGTCTGGAAATCCTGGTCATATGGTCAGCCTGTGATTTATCTCCTCTTTGTTTTTCCCAATCCTGAAATTCTATCTAAGGAGGAAAGAGAAAGAGAAGAGAAAGAGGACATGCCAAGGAAGTCATACCAGATTCATGCTAACATTAAACATGTTGCAAATGGTTGGATTACCATAACATAACGAGTTTCAGGACCTCAGCTAAATCTACTGTGTGTGTATTTTTAGTTTGCTGTTGCGGTATAAAATGTATTCACTTCACTTAAGCTATGTCATAATAACTTACTGTGAATATTGAAATAAAATGCTAATTAGATGCAGTTGGAAGAAAGCACATGGCAAATTACAGTAATACCGCTGATGGCTGATAAGTTATTTGCCTGTGGTAACATGATCAGTTTTGATCAAATGCTTTTTCTCTTAATCTACTGGTTCTTAAATAATGGGCCTTCTTGCAGTAAAACCTGCACCAATTTTCAGTTCAATTACTTTAACTTAATAAGTCTGAATGTTTTTCATAACCAATTAAGCCATAGTTAACCACAATTAAAAGTTAAATATTTCTTACATCTTTAAGTCCTTCTTCATTAAATGGGAGAAACCATTCTTCACAGGACTATGCCAAATTTTATTTATTCTAAAAAAAAAAGGAACTTGTGTTCCCAAATAACTTCTGCCTAAATTAATTAAATAAATTCTGCCATCTATGTGATACTGTTTCAAAGGATCAGCTTAGTTTTAGCTGTTCGGATCATTTTTCCAGTGGTAGGTAGAATATTTTCTGGTATTTTGCATTGAAAATCCTGATGGATCATAGCAGGACTTTGAACTGTGTGAAGATGATGTCAAATACATACATCACAAGACAGATTTCTTTTGTGCTTGATATATTTTGAAAAATCAGCCTTTTCCACCATCTCAGGACTTCTGCAACAGGTATATTCTCACACCCATGATGGAGTTTATTCCTTTCTTAAGAATTATATGGATGAAATATTTATTCACTTCCAAAGCCCAGGGTATTAGTTAGATATCCAGCTCTGTCTGACTTCCAAAATCTTAAGTCCTACCTGTGTAAATGATTATCCACGTGATTAACTTCAATTTGACATTCTGTAAAAGGTAACACTATTTCATTATCTGCTTATGGTGCTGTCAGTTTCTGTTCGATTATCATTCATACTTTCCAGAATAATAAAAAAAACCAATAACATCCAAGGAACAGAAACCAACCTGACTGCCATGGCAAATTCACCATTTATTTTGTTAGAACTATTTTGTGTTTTTAGCATTTGTTGTTTGAATGAATCACCTAAAGGTCACTCGTAGGTATCTTAGTATAATTTCTTTAGTCCCTTCCTGTGACAGTTTGAAAAATAATTGTAAATTGTGTTTAGATGAGAGAAAAGCAACAATTTCTTCAGGAATTGGAAGGAAAAAAAGCACCAGACTTGGACGTCTTTCCTCCATGATACTATATTAAATGAAATTGAGAGTTATTTAATTATAAGAGTAAACACCAAGTTCCTTGACACTATCAATACTCATATGTGAGCTCAAACTGAGCTACTGTGTTGTGCAGATCTGTCTAAAAACAATTTCTTTTTAATGCTTAGAGAGAACAGCTATTTTCTTCCGTCTCTGGTCCTTGTTTTTGCAAAGTATTTAGTAAAAAATAAATGATCCTATTGCAGTGAGGATGCGTTAAAAGATGGAGTTCAACCAACAGAATGAAAAATGCCCTATATAAATGTGATACCCTGTATAGTTTTATTTCATTTTTCAAATTCTGCCATTTCAAACATAGGAATGGATTGAAAATACTTTTCACTTCTATATAAAGCCTTTTACATTTTGATCGTATGCTTGTATTGGAATCTTTCTCCTTACCCTTGAGCACAATACTCGTTATTTCTTTAAAAATTATCTATTTGTTTCACTTTCCTTTCTTTAAATGTTTCGTTCACTTTTGATTCTGAAGATGTTTTTTTCCTTTAACACTCAGATGTTATCCCTGGTTCCTTTCACACAACACGCCTTGTTACGTTGTATATGAATCTTGACTGTGAATTTTTTTCCTCTGCATTTAATAACATCATGGTTTATAAACTGTGTAAGCAATACGTTCTTACGCCGATTCAGCTTTTGTTAACAAGTTATCTTTTGGTTCATTCTGAGTAAGAACATCTGAGTTCAGATACATCCTATATATTGCACACATATGTAAAATCTTGGTCAAGTTACAGCACAACCATGCCTTCTTTTATCTGGCTCTACTCAGTATGCTTAGTTTGGGATTATACAGATGTGCTGCTTTTTTTTTTTATATATATGTTACATGCATTATTACTACAAGCCCGTTATCTAGCAGGTGTATTATACTTAGAAACAGTTATACATCTTTTTGAAGCTTAACACAGGGATTTTGGAACTGGAAATTGAACTTTAACTTTGAAAATGCCCTTGTACTTTAATTTTAAATATGTGATTAGAATCACTGAACAATTTAGGTTGGAAGGGATCTCTGGAGGTTACCTGGTTCCACTCCCTACTCAAAGTTGGCCTAGCTTCGGTTAGAGCAGCATGCTCGTGGCTTTCACAGTCAAATTCTGAACACCTCCAAAGCTGAAAATCCTACAGCCTTCTGGGGAAATCTTTACAGTGCTAAGTAATCCCCTGGTGGAAGATGTTTTCCTTATGGCCAGCGGGAACTACCCTTGCTGCCATTTGTGACCACTGCCTCTTCTGCTATTTTTGGCATCTCTGAGAAGAGTCTGATTTTGTCTTCTATGTAATCACCTCTAAAATTGTTGAAGACAGCAGGTGAATCTTCCCTCAGCCATCTTTCCTTTGTGCTGAATACATAAACACTTCTCATCCTCTGCCCATATTTTATGTGCTCCAGCTCTCTTAAGTTGGTGACCCTCCTCTGGACTTGCTCAAATTTATTGCTTATTGCACTGGGGAGCCCAAATCTGAACTGCTCTAGAAATAACCTCAGACACCTCAATCACAATGGAATAATCCTTTCCATCGTCTTACTGTCTATATTCTAATACAGCCCAGTATGCAGATAAACTTAATTGTCTCAAGGGCACACTGCTAACTCATGCTCAGCTGTCCACAAAGACCTCCTTTTATTCCAAATTTCTTTCAGCCTTCTATCTGACTGTGGCATGGAATTATTTCTTCCTGGGTGCAGGATCATGCATTTATTTCATTTAAATTCATGAGATTTCTCATGGCAAATTCCTCCAGCCTGTTGAAATCACTTCCAAATGGCAGTCCTACTCTCTAGCACATTTACACAATACGGTGTCACTCATGCATTTGCTGAGGGTACTTTCCATCCTGTTGTTGTTGCTGTTTATGTAGATACTTTCACTGATGTGAACTGGGGAGACCAGAGGAGGGGAGGGGAGAGGAAGGAGAGAGGAGAGGTAAGGAGTATGAGTAGGGGTGATGCAGTCTGCCTATTTTAAAACACCACTTAATCTTCGTGGTTCTTAGGAGTTCCAGCACCTCTGTTTGGAGATTTAGAGCGTAGCTCTCTGACATTTCAAAGCTTAGAAGAGCACCTTTAGCCCCCTTAGACCCGGGGCAAATATTCTCATTAATAAATTGCCATGTAAGGATGAGAACCACTTCCTTCTGTAGCTTCTTCTTTTAAAAAATATGGTTGCAGTTAGGTATTGGGAGGACAAGGAGGGAAGACATAGGGCTTTGTTAAAACATTTGACTTTTTTGCCATCTGAACCAGGTCTTTCCAGTCCTTACTACTTTCTGTTCCTAGGGTTCCCTAGGAATAAGGCATATAGTTACTCTAATGGTGATAAAAAAATGCTAGCTGCTGTTTAAGAGAAAAATTTTCTTATCAAACAATGAGTGTCTTAAGATTATGAGATTTTCTTAGCATGAGATGGTGGCTAATGGGATGGTCTGGGGATAACATTTTTTGGCCTGTGTAACAGAAATGGAATTAAATGCCATGGTAAATAAGTAATGACGTTCTATACGTCTGTATGTACAGCTGTGCCTAGAACTGCCCCCACAAAATATCTAAATATCACATTAAGAAATTAATAAAACAGAAAATATTCTGCCATTGGTAAATGTCTGTGTATGCGTATGCCCGTGCATGCATATCTATATACACACACTTACACCTGCAGGCATATATATAATTATAACACATCCTTGACTGTTGCATATGTATTTGGTGTCAGAGGTAAGCAATGGTTTCCATGCAAGGATTTCCACAGTCAGAAGTTCACTGCTTGGCATAAAGATAATGGAAGGGGAGTCATGCTACTGATGATCTATGGAAGCATGAAGGTCATGGAAAATGGGCTAGGAATGTCTGGCCATATAACACATACATGAAGATTCCCAATGAGATTATCGGACGCTAGACATAAAGCAAGCAAAAAGACATTGTTAAATACATGTATTTTACTACACAAACAAATGAACAATATTTTTGGCATTAAAAGCATGTGATAGGAAAAGAATGCATTGATTTAAAAAGAAATTGATAGGACAAGAGGGAATGACCTCAACTTGCACCAGGGGAGGTTCAGGTGGATATCAGGAAGCATTTATTCTCTGAAAGAGCAGTTAGGCATTGGAATGGGTTGTCAGGGAAGTGGTGGAGCCATTGTCCCTAGAGGTGTTTAAGCAAAGGGTAGATGTAGAACATGTGGATGTGATGTCTTAGTTTCAGCTGGGATGGATTTTTTCTTCAGAGTGTCTGGTATAATGCTATGTTTTTGGTTCTAGGAGAAAAACAATGTTGATAACACACCAACGTTTACAGTTGCTGATAAACAGTGTTGTACAGAGCCAAGGCCATTTGCAGCAAAAGACCTAAGGAGCTGAGAGGAAAAAGAATTAGGACAGCTGACTTAACCTGGTCAAAGGGATATTCCATACCATATGACATTATGCAGAAGGCATTTTGAATGGAGTTGGAGTTCATCTCTCTCTTCTGCTCACTGAGGGACTAGCTGGGCATCAGTTGAGGGTGGCGAGTAATTGCTCATGCATCACTTGTTATATACATTCACACACACTAGTCATAACTATTATCCTTTTCCTTTTCTCTGTCTTAGCAAATAGTTCTATCTCAACCTACGAGTTCTGTGTTTTTGTCCCAATTCTCTCCCTCATCCCACTGGAAAGGGGGGAGTGAGCAAATGACTCTGTGGTGCTATGCCACTTGACAGGTTAAACCACAGCGCGTGGTTTAGTGGGCAGTATTGGTGGTATGCGGATGGTTGAACTAGATGATCTTACAGGTCTTTTCCAACCTTAATGATTCTATGATTAAATGATAGTATTGGAAGAATATCCACTAAACTATTGAGCACAATGATACCAGTGCAAATTTTTGTATAGGACATCCATACAACACAAGCTGGCAGCATTGTGGAGAGTATGCCAAGGAAATGATCAGTACCTGTTCTTGTTTTATTTTCCTAATTGTGTATTACAAGTCACTCAGAAGAAAGTGTTGACTGTACTGGATCAAATTGTTCCTAAGCTTATAAATGTAGTAGTGTTATATTGTGTCGTGACTAAAGTTCTGTGCACGTTTTTCCTCTGAATATTTTTGCAATATTAAATAGTTTTGAGACTTACACTAAGCTTAGTAATTAAACAGTAAATATTTGAAAAGAAAGGTACTGTATGAACTGTCTCCAGGGGGAAGGAAACAAAGCAAAAGAAATATGTAAAATGAGGCAGAAGATTTCAGCTTTTGTTTTTTTTTATTCCTTATTAACAAGTACAAAAATACTAAGAGTCATTGTGGGCTGCATTCAGTCAACGAAGCAGAGGTATCTTAGCCACTTCAAGACATTCTTAGATAATGGTAAAGGACTGGCAGAAATTTCCAGGAAGAAGGCAGGGACACCTGTGCCCTCTGGAGCAGCAGCTGAAAGCCAAGACTGTGTCAGGTAGCAGTAGATGCCTCTGCTTACAAAAGTGAGTCAACCGGGAAGAGTAATCTTTATTGCAAGGTGAAAGAATCTATATGGAGTTCTCTTGCTCTGAAGCTGAACCCTTCTAATTTGAGTGCCCTGAACACATACTCAGCATCTTAGTTCCTCTTGCAGCAAAATGAGATTGAGGAAACATGTGATGCAGCTTGGGGAGCTGATCATCCCTCTCTGAAGTAGGCATATCCTGTCTGACCAGCTTAATTTCTTTCAGGCAAGGTTGACTGTCTGGACTAAATCTCCACTGACTATAATGGGACTTTACCTACCTACATGTATATGTCTTTACCTTGAAGTGATCCTGCTTTCAACTGCAGTTCTCATGAACAATTTGTTAATTTTTTTCCCACTGTGAATCATTCCTTTACCATGTTTTTGCTATGATGCCCGTTTTATGGCCCATCCTGTTATAATCTGCTATTTCTCTCCTAATTTCTTCACAACCCCTTAGAAGATGCACTCATTGCTGGAGGTTTGTTCTCCTAAGTCGTATCTTTGACAGAGTGTGTTAGGAACACCTTAGGATAGTAGGAGCAGTGAAATGAGTTTTAATCTCAGTGTTGAGTCTACGAATTCTGCCACAATCCCATCTTTAGCTATCCTGTGGTCATCTTCCTTAAGTTGTTTAGAACTTTAGATCACATATTTTTGCTTGTAATTTTACAGCAGTTACCAAGTCTTTGATTAAGCTCTGAACTACTGCAGCAATGCGAATAAGTTATATATTTATAAGTTATATATATACATATATATATATATATATGGAATAGGAAACAGGACTTTCTGTAACTACAGAATTATTATTTTACTGAAATATCAATAACAATAGGAGCTTAGGTCCTGATTCAGGAAAGAGTTTAAGCATTTGTTTCTATGCTCAAGTAAAGTCATCACTGGGAAAAGCATGCAGATCTGACAAACATGTAATGGGTTTTTCAATTTAAAACTGCACCCCAGTTTTGTATGCTCCTGTGAAATGACCTCTCATGTATTTAACATGTACCTTGGACTACAATCTTTTTCAAGAGCTGCAAAAGCCTTCAGCTTGTAATTTGTAAAATAATGAAGAAAATGACTTCCTCCTAGGTTTATGTATATTTGTTTTCCTTTCTATCTTCTCTTTTAAATGAGAAAAAAATCTGAACATTCTATGAGGAGCTTTGTTTATCATTTTTTCTCCATTTGAGATTTCTAATTCCCTTTATGTGTTCTTACTTAGTCAAAGAGTTTACAATGGGGACTATCACTTAAATAGGGATAGCAACTAATAATAACTAGGCATCATTAAAATTAGAAGCTGAAAAGACCTGCTACATTGTTTAAACCACTCCCTAGCCATTTTAGGATTGTTCCCTATAGTATAATTTCCAGTGTTTTGTTTGGTCCAGTTGTAAATGACTTTTATTTCCTTGCATTATTCTCCTAAGAATGCTATCACAATGTTCAGTGCCTCTTTGTCATTTATTAAATTTGGTAATTTTAACTTACCCTGACTCTTCTTATATGGGTATGAGTATCCCTTTTGGGAACCCTTAGCAGGATTTTTTTACCCTTTTGACAGTTTTGGATCTTCCATCAGTCTTATCTTTTCTTCATTCAGTTCATATCTGTGCTCTATGTGTATAGTTCTTAATCTTCTCCCATGAGTTGTTCCCTCCTATTCCTTAATTGTTTTTATTGTCTTTTTGGTGAATTCACCAATTTGTTAACATCTCTATGGACCTGCTCCTCTTCCTTGCAGATGACAATGAGAAAAAAAAACAAAGTATGTTATCATTCAGAACTGTCTTCTGCAATTTTATTCCATATTTACAATCAGGTTTTTTTTCCTTCACCTGTGTCAAATGTATTAGTGTTTTATTATCTAGTGGGACTAGAACAGTGTCTACCCTGCGTGTGCACGTAGTCATCAGCTAGCTCAACCAATTCATCTAGCTGGCAGGCCTTTTATTAACTCAACTATGTCTAACTAGCTTCCAGACCAGATACAATTTACATTCAGTCATCTTGGAACATGGGCAGAATTTGCTTGCAACTGTACATGCCGGCATGGAAACACCTTGAGAACACGATCAGCAATTTTGAGCATCTGGGGCCAGCAACACTGATAAAAAATACTAGTTACTCAGAGTTCTTTGCTATTTATCTGAAGTATTGCTTCCATGTTCACATGAAAGCTGCAGCGTGAATATTTTGAAGCTGTCGTCCACAAGATACTTTTTCTGTATAAAAGAAGTGTTCGTACTGCTCAAGGCAGTAAAATGGTTCCCTCTTATGTATGGCTCTAATGTAGAATGCTCAGGCAGGGTAATCAAGTGGGTTAGCTTATTTAGAAGGAATCACCAACATTTCATTGAGGACTGAAGATTTGATCCCTGTGATTCCTTCCCATATTTCTAATAGTTGTTGATATTCTGGACAATGCATATGAAGAAAATAGATACTTGGAGGTAAGCAGAAAACTTTCAATTCAATATTTTAGGAGATTTCTGCACATGTGGATGCAATCAGATTCACGTTCTTTTGTATGGTGGTTCCTTGTGACCAGACACTGAACAATTACAGGGTGAAAAATTTATAGCTGTGATAAGAAAGTAGAGTACCACCACTTTACACATACTGAAAAATACTTATGCCCCATTTGTGCATTAATTGCTAGCTTGGGTACAGCGTGGGCAATATCTTGTGCATAACCTTATGACTGAGACAAGATTTGCTTGAAATAAAATTATTTTTATTTCTCTGAACCTTGGATTATCTTTCGTCTGAGTTCTCTGGTGAAGACCACTTATTCTTATTAAGGTGTACTTTCAACCATGTCCCTGTGCTGTGCTGTAGCAACGTCTGCAAGATGTTCTTTTCAGTTTCATCAGAGTGATCTTTGCATCGCCTTACTGAATGTGGTATGATCAATAGTAACCTGCTGTTCTAACAGAAGTCACAGATTTTGGAAAATACCAGAGATTATCAGTGAAATGGCAAGACTTTTATGGAATGGAAAGGACAGTTTTTCAGATACTCTCATGTATAGTGAGGTGGAGATTTAGCTACTGGAATAGCTAATATCTGCTAAACACTTTGTTAGCACCATTTTTTTTTTTGGTGGCTAATCCTTACAAAGAACTTAGTTAACCATTAGCCTGTGGTGCCCAGCCTCCATCCCTACTGGAGATTTCACAGGAGCCAACTGTTCCAATCAAAAGGATTCTCAACTACAGATGGAAAAAGAAGTTACCCAATAGACATATACTCAGTAAGTGCTCATGCTCAGTGGCTATCATTATGCCCTGGGCTGGTGTTTCTAAGCATGCTAAATTCCAGTATTAGGAAAAGATAGGAAAGATTAGGGAATGTAAGGATTAGTTGCACTGTAAGTGCTTTCTTTCCCTGGGCATTTGCCACCATTCATTTTCCCTATTACTAATAAATACAGCGTGAGCCAAGAAGTAGCATTCTACTCACTTCCTTACGTGGATATCTGCTTGCTTCCTAAAAATAATACAAAAGAAACACATTTGAGCATATAGGTTGAGCATATAGAGCCTATAGACTTCAGACTCCAATTTCATATTCCAGGACAACAGTTGCATTGTATGCTTTAACTTTTTTCTATCACACTCTGTTTACCAGTCTGGTAAGCAGTCTGCTGCTAGGCTGTGAAATGTACCTAGTAGCTTATGAAAGCAGAGACATTTTAAATGGAGAGAAATTATGATCCTTGTGCAGCTTGAGCTTTCTGTCCAGTAGAAGAGGGGTTAATATTTAATAAGGACTGGGCAGAAAGAATAGGAAAAAACCTTAGGCAGAATGTCTCCACACAGAGAAACAGAGAACGGTTAATTTGTGCTCCAAACTGCCAAGGACAGCAGAAAAAAGCAACCAGTATAAATAATTAAAGCAGAGATTAGATAAATATTTGGGGAGGGGTTACTGCAACGGAGTAATTGCTGATGTTGAGGAGAGGTGGACTTCTATGCTTCCTGGACCCTTTTGTTAGATGGTGTCCTACAATCCATTACTTAGGAGCTTGACACGTGCCATAATTTGTAGGGTTTAAACCACATTTTTTAAAAGCTTGCATAAAAATGAACTGTAGAACACAGGCTGGGATGTGACTCTGCTGTGCAATATGGCTTTATGATTCATTCATTTTCCCAGCCTTTATTTCTCCAGAGCTGGTCCTGGGTTGGCATCCTGAGCCCTGCAAAGACACACAGGGCTGAGTGGAAGGAATATAAATGCTTCACTGGAGCCAGACTCAGGCTGGGGCAGTTGCTGTCAATATACTGAAGTTGAAATACATTGACAGGGTGGTGGGGGAGGTGTTCTGCAGTGCTGCAGATCCCAGGAATACCTTATCTT
>JANHGO010000037.1:25750059-25781205 GCA_024606505.1 Aquila spilogaster
GGCGCGGGGCTGCGCGTCGCCGCGCTGGTGGCAGGAGGAGGCAGGGTAAGTGCGCGGGCCGGGGCCGGGCTGCCGCAGTGGCGGCGCTCCGAGGGCACCGCTTCCAGCACGAAGCCTCCGCGCTGCTCGTCCATGGAGGCTCCGGCTGATCCGGCGGGCGCGGGGCTGCACGCCTGCCCGTCTTTTCAGCGTTCGGTGGTGGCGACTTATTAATTTCTGTCTCCGACTTCAGCGAGCCCGTTGGTTTGCTGTCTGAGAGCGTTATTACTTTTGTCCATGTGGCAAAATAATTAGCATACAGATGAGGAGGGATCCTGCCTCCGAGCCTCCGTTGCGGGAGAAGATGTGCAGTGCAAACTTGATTGGATGAATGGAGAACAAATGGTGGGCGTTCAAAAGCATTAGGAGAGTTTTGTTGTCGTGGAGCGGCTCTGTCAGTTTCCTGGGTGGACGTGGTGGGATGGAAGGCAGGGTGGCTGGCGCTCCGGCGGCCGCTTGATGGAGCGTGGCCTACCTGGAGGTGCGCAGTTGGACCGCGTGTGGCCGGTGCCTTTGGACTACTTTGGTTTGCGATTCTGCGGCGTTCCCTTTGCGGTTCCCTCAAGGTAAATATGGCCTTTTGTCGCTGTGGTTGTGTGCAGGCGCTTTGCTGTTGCTGACAAAGTGATGGAAAGTTGAACTCTCGGGGCAGTTAACAAAGAGTAGCCGGGCTTCGGACTTCTCCCGTGCTCGGAGCCGGGGGACGCGGAGCGGCTCGGGGCCCTCTCCCACTCCCAGCGAAGTCTGCGGGGAGTTTGACAGTGCTTCCCTGCAAACAGGATGGAGCCCTCTGAGGCTGTTGTCTTAGGAGCGACTGCTGGAAATGTCAGAATTCTGCTGCCTGTTTTCCAGAACAATGTGGGTAGAGCTGTACAATTAACAACTGCTGCTTCAGTGAAAGCCTCGGTGTGATTACTTGTGATTGGCGTGGTATGTATTTTTTTGACTGGAAGGGAAAAAAAAATGCTTATTTAACACAAACTCACTGTGATTCTAAAACCTGAAGTTATCGATTGACAAATTAGAAGTGAGTCTCAGCTCCAGATATCTCCACCATCCATGTGTCTTTTTGCTTTAGTGAAAGGAGAGGACAAAAGAAGAAAATAAACAAGCTATTTTTGAATTCCATGGTTTTTTTTGCCAGATGATAACACTGAGTCAGACTGGAATCCCACTTCTCGAACACAGCATCCATTGACGGGCATTTCTTACATAATTTGGATGCTGTGCCTGAAATAAGGGATGCTATAACATCTGGTAACGTTTGCTTTTTCTGTATAGTCATTTAGGAATGTTTTAATGATTCTTAATCTCCTTAAAAATGGTGATTTTTCGTTTTAACTGACCTAATTTTGAAACTGCAGTAGAGGTTGGGGTTAAGTAGAAATTATTATCCTTTAATGGTCTCTGTGTCGTTTTTTTTTTGATAATTTTAGAACAGTTTGATGACTGATTGCCTTTCATTTGAGAAGTGTGGGTTTTTTGTACCTTTAATTATGCTGGTTTGGAGAACAACGGTATGTAGTTCCAAACAGTATTTAGTTTCTACCACTCTTTATTCACCTCTCTCCCACTGTTTTTTTTCTTTAATCGACATTTCAGATCTGCATGATAGTTTAGTTTCAGAAATTACCAAACAAAACTCTTTGTCATGTCTCTCTGTAAACAAAAAAATCTTGGAATATGCTGTTAACCCTTTGCAGGCAGTGAGCAGGTAGTTCTGCTGATTGCTCAAGGTTCTTTAAGTTTGGAAAGATAAGGTTAAACTTGGTTGCTGTGCTGTAGTCTGGTGAATGTAGATGTGTCTAGTTTGCAATATGGCACATTTAAAAACAATCGAGATGGCAACATAATGCTTCTAGCCTTAGAAATACAGAGTGATGTGAGGCTATGCACAATAAAACAGGATTTTTTTGTTGGGGGGGGAGGAAAGTATCGACTGCATTTTTTAAACATTGTGTGGATTTATCGAGTGAAACAAAGAGAATAGCGAATGATGGCAGTGAGTTAGTGCAGAATTCAGCACATTTTAAACGAATCAGAGTAGGATTAAATTTTGTATGTATTTTGCAGCTTGAACTTTCTGGAGAGGCAGTATTGTTTTTTTTCTCTCCCCGTTATTTCAACCAACAAGGGCAATAGTTAAGTACTAAACACTGGAAGTGATTTCTTTGTTTTAGGTTCAAATACCCAGATTTTCAAAAAGGGCAATTTTTGTCGTGGTAGTTCTTAGTTCACAGTAAGACTTTGTTCTGCTCTACAGTCTTGTATCTCACATATTATGGAACTGAGTAACTGTTTGGAGACAAAGACAATTAAGAAAGAAGAGGAGCTACTTCAGTGGTATTCAGAGGTATATTATTTCTTCACGTTTAAGGACCATTTCTGAGGTTCTCCTTTATTATTGTTTAATTTCTCTGTTGAGAAGATGAACAAGATACATGCAAAGAGTATTTTGATTATACATACATGCAGATGGGTATGTGGGGGTTTATTAGCTAGGCACAGAAACTTTGCAAAAAAGGTACTGTTTTGAAAACTGTTCTGCAGCAGTCAGGCTTTATGTAGACTCCAGAAGAATGCAAATATAATTCACATCCCTCAGCATGTCCATGGGAAATCAGCACAGGCATTTCTTTTTAAAATGCATAGTACAAACACATTTGTAAAACCAAGTTCTCTGCAATAGAACCTATTTCTCGATCAAGTCTGAGCACAGTAATTGTTTTGTTGAGTGGTGGAAAACTACTTTGCTATTGAACACGTATGCAATACTGAAGAATATCTTCATGGAAGTAGTGATTTTAATATCATCTTACCTGAACTTGATAAATGTTTGTATCGTGTTGATCAACTTCCAGTAAACATGTGAAGTTTTTGATAGCACAGTGCAAGAAAACTTTGACTGTAGATTACTTTACTGACCTTTTCTTTCTCATTTAAGGAATCATGAGAAATTCTAGTAAGATTATGAATAATGCTTTAAACAGAAGTGTAGCCAGACTTCTTTGGAATGAAAACGAGTGCAGGCAAAATAGCATCATCTCCACATATCTTAGATTAAAAAGTCACAAGGAGAGCAAATCAAAGCTCTTGTATACTATTGACAAAGATTATCTCCTTAGAATCCTTCCCGGTATTTTTTTTTCTTCTGTTAGAACCGTACTGACTATCTTAACCATATAGGAAAAAGCAGCAAAATATGATGGAACTGAAATGAAGGGGGAATGTCTTGTGTTGGGAGGGGGAGTAGGATGTGGGGGCAGACACAATAGGATTTTTGATCCCTTAAAAGGGATCAGGAAAACAGTAAACATTATTATTAGATTGGATTTAAAATCTGATCTCAGATCAGATTTGCAGTGTGCGTACTAGTTCAGTATGTTTGCACTGAAGATGCAGATGCAGAGCACAGTCACTAAGTAACAGACCTAGCCAACTTGGTTGTGGAAATAATCAAGGCTGGAGGGCACCCCATAGAGATCCATCAAATCAAGTCTGGCATAGAACTGTCTGGTAGGTTGAAAACATTAAGAAATCAATGCTGTGTCTGCCAGTAGACCCTTTGGTTTGCTGAAACTCCCACCTGCCTAATGCATCTAGGCAATTGGTTGCAGAAACCAGTTTCCTTCAGGATAAATTTTATATATCTTGAGGCTCCATCATAAGCAAATTGATTATAGCTCTGCACCAGGCAAACTCATAAACATCTGTAAGAGCACAGATTTGCAGCATAACCAGCATTTGGGTCTCCTTTTTTTTGAAGTATTGAAAGTGTACATCTCTCGTACCTTATGTCAGCACACCATTTTTTAATCAGGAAAGTGACGAAAGAGGACACGGTATACTACAAGTGTTTGTTCACATGGTGTAACTTCAGCTGTTTCAGTCTGAATCTGGCAAGTGTTCTCCATCACTACTTGCAGTGGTGAAGAGAATCAGTATGAAGTAGCAATTTTTTTGAAATTATTTTTGTGATAGGTTTTAAGAAGGCTGTTGTTTTCTTCCTGTTTTGCATGAGCCTGATCCTGACCCTAAATGAAAGGCAGCAGTGAGCTTTGGATTATCTTTCTATGGAGTGGTAGGCCAAACATATTTCTCATGCAGCTCCAGCACGAAAGAAAACATCTCTTCACTGTCTTATATGTTTGTAATTAATAAGTTTGTTTACAGACAGGATGCAAAAGGGAGTATAGTAGCCATTCAAGGGAACCTGGTCAATGAGTAGCTTATTTTTCTAGTCTCTCTAGTGACATTTCACATGCTGTCACATAAATGGTGATGCTTGAAAGATGTAATACCACATGTATTTATATTTCATATAATTAGCTTGTTCTATTTTTTTCCGAGGGAAATTCCCTTTTCTCCTTCTGTCTCCAGCCAGTACTAGAGGATATTACCAAGGGAATAAAATTTTATGCCTAATTTTAGTGTTCCTCTGCCTAATGTGGTGTGAATAAGTACCATGTTACAGCATTTAACCTAGTCCATCTTTGTCACTTGCTGAACAGTTCCTTGGTTCAAATAAAATAGCCAAAATGCGGAAAGAGAAGATATCCAAGGTTTGTTATGAGGATAAACTGTAGGGACTGATTGTTCTTTCTCTTGGAGTAGATGCCCTGGCATTCCTTCCAGTGCTGCAGCAGGGCATTCTCTCACGTAAGGAATACCCTTGAAAGGGGTTCCCCAGACCTCTTGTGACACTGTGAGTCAGTGGCTCATCCCTTTATTTCTTATCACCTTCCCCAGAATTAGTTGTTAAATCAAATGTCTTAATTTTCAGCACTGGTGATTTGGTTTAGTAACATTTTCAGAGATACTAGCAATCCCTCTGTTGTCTGAAGAGGAAAAGGCCCATGTTTAAATATGAAACTATGTTTATAACAACTTTGCATACATCCTGGCTGTCATGTCCCATGCATAAATATTCAGGATTGTTTTTTGGGTATGTGCATATTTAGAAAGAAATAAAACTGTTATGTCATAGAAAATGATAAGGTTGAGTGCAGGGCTTTTTATTTTCTGTGTATCTTTATAGTGGCATGGTGTGTCTAAGACAAGTTGTTATGAATTCAGAATGGTATTTCTGCAGTGTCTTGGTCATGCAGCATAGTTCGATTTAAAAATCCACAAAAACAAACTCCTTGGGCTTGGAGTTGACACTACAAAGTAATGCTTGTGTTTTTTCAGCATGTGCACACACAAAGTCCATTCCATGTCTTGCCAGGAAGGCATGCAGAGTTTAAGCAGGTCAAGTTAAACTATCTATTCACACAGAGAAAATGTCTGTTCCGTCAGTGGTAAGATGCCTGCACAGGTGGTATGTTACTTATTTACTTAGAGAAACAAATTTACTAAGTTCATCAAGAATTTCATAATCCTCTGACCCTTTGGCTGTGACCAGTCTGCTCCCAATCTCAAACTCCAGTTTTCATCAAATTCCAGATTTCATCACATCCAGTGATGAAAAAACATTCTTCTCAACCTTTTAAAATACTCTGAGTGTTTGGATCTACCTAAGCTTAAGGGCGTTACTCTGTGTGGAGTTACTGGACCTCTGTGTTCCAGGAAAGTAGCATACTTCAGTCCTCAGGGATAGTAGGCTCGGGCCAGGCTGCAGCATTCTCACAAGAACTAAGGTGATGTTTGGACATTGTAAGTAAAAGATGCAGAGGCTGTGATGAGATGAATGAGTAACAATGTCATGGCAGGGAAAAAGAATTAAACATTTGATGAAAAGGAAGCTGCCTGTGGAAAAGCTGAGGTTCTGTTGACCAGTATACAGAACTTGATGCTAAAGAAAATTAGAACTCCATGACCATTGGACATATGACCTCAAAAAAGAGAAGAAAAAGAACCTCAGAAATGGATATGGACAAGAAGCTTATTGAAGAGGGGTGCACAGAGGAGTCAGGGGGCGTACTTGGATGGAAGTTAGGAGTACTTCATGAACCCGAAGACAGCTGGAAAGGCAAAGGAAGCTCAGGTAGGTTTATTTGCATATGCTACTTCTGCTAGTCTGTCTTTTCTTTCTCTTTTGTTTTTTTTTTAAACTTTCTTTCACAGCCCTAAGAACTCATCCCTTCTCTTCAATTCTTCCATCCCTCTCTTAGAATAGTGTCTAATTATAAGGGGACAGGGAACAGAGAAAATGCCTTTCAGATAGCCAGTTTATTTTAAAAACACTCCCTATATGCACTGTCAATTTTAAGTTAAAAAAAAATAAAATAGAATAGACCACACCCAATATTCATAAATGTGTGCTAAATATACATAAATGTATGTGGACATGTAGAATTTTTGTGACTAAATATCAGTTCTTTGCATGCAGGAGCAAAACCAATGGCATTGAAACAGATACCTTAGTATGCCATTAAAACAGATGGGAAACACAAGACTGTTTGCAAGCAGTCTTGTAACTGGTCGCCAAAATTGTGTTTTCTGTGAATAAAATGTAGACATGTAGTATGAACCTTCATGCAGTCCCTTGCTGTCTGAGAGGAAACCAAATTCAAAACATTTATTTTTTATTCAGGGAGGGAGAGACATTTTGGTTTTGGTTCAGAGAACCTGCTCACCGAGTTAAACAATAGCAGCTATCCATTTCCATTCATGGATTTTCAGGTTGATCTTTGCATGAACATCCCCTTTTACCTTCAGGACACTGTCAGCATTTTTCAGCATGTATTCTTTAAACTTTGAGAGTGAGTGTCTAGGAAGGCCTGTTTTACTTCTCCTTTTACAGCGTGTTACTGCCTCACCTTTATCAGCTCAGGAGAAGTGCTTGTTGCAAAAAAGCTGGTAACGTGTCTAGGTGAACTCCAGCTGCTCTGAAGAACCTTCTCAGGGGTCTCTGCACTTTATGAACAGATCATTGCCTGTTCAGTCATAGTTACTGCCTTGTTTTTACAGCTGGTATATGTGGTAGTCCATACCTTGTATGCCAGCTCTTCAAAAGGTGATAAAGTAGCTATCATTGATGGACTTTCTGAAATGCCCACCATGAGGCTGACCCATTTCATATTTTATGAGAAAAAATATATGTAGGAAAAGGATGGAGATTTTTATCTGTGACGTTTCCAATCTAACAATGACTTCTTTGTTTTGTTGTTGCTTATCAGTGACCTTGGCTGAGAAGGAGCAGATGATGATTAGAAGAAAGAAAAGAAAGAAAAGGGTAGATCTTTTTCATAGGTCTCTTTGGCCTTTGTGACACAACACACTGGAGAAAAGACACACTTGAATAGTTTACCTTGAAGACCGAGCATCCTGATTTAGCAAACGCAGGCACTGCAAAGCAGTATGGAACAAAACACCCAGTCATTTCACTGCAGCAGCCACTGTGCTTCATAGATAGCTCTGCGGAGCAGGGCTCATCCCATATACCTTCTTTCTTTACCTCCTACCTGCCCAAGAGCCAGCACAGATTGCCACAGTGTTAATTGCAGCCAACTCCAGTGGAAAATAAGGGCATATGACGAGAGTGGACATATGTTAATGACTCATGCACCCTGCACTTCTTATTTGTCATTTTATATGTTGTTTGTTATGGTTAATAAATCTTTATTTTGTGAAAACTGTGCTGTATTTGTTCTGTTTAAAAAACTGATATGGAACACCTTTTTCCTATACCTGCACTTCTTGCCGAATTCAGTAAAATGTGGTTAACTTGAAATTCATTTTTTTTAGCAGTCGTAAGTATAGCTTACTCAAAGAGCAGAACAAGCGGATTCAAAGCAATACTGCCAGTACCACATAGCAGAGTATGCTTCTGAGGCTTCCAGAAATTGTATTCAGATTGACTCCTCTAATTGCTCTTTTGTGTTCAGAATCACCAGTCTTCCTACTGTCAGTGAAAACATCTTAATTTTTGTTTTTAGAGGGGTTTTTAATTTACCAAATACACATCAGAAGCCACTGAGCAATTCCTGTATCTTTGTTTCCAGATGCCAGGTAAATCACTTCAGGAACTAGGAAAGAAAAGATAGAGCAGCTTTTTGAGAATTACAGTTAATAAAGTAACTATGTTTATAAATATTGTGGTCTAGAAAACTTTGCATTACTGTATTGCAAAAGGATTCCTAAAAATGTGAGCTCTACATAGATTTCATAATTGCACAGAAGTTAGTGAGCCATCATCACTTCATGCAACTGCTCAAAAGTCTCACTTGTGTTTATGTACTTGGAAGTTAGGAGCAGTGGAAGTGGGATACCTTGCTTACGAATTTTCTTGCTTTCCTATACTTCACGAGAGTCATAGTTCTTACACCTTTATAATAATCATGTTCGCTACAGATTTGTCAACTCCACATTGCTAACCCCTGGTAGCATCAGGGTTTACAGGTTCCCAGCGCAAGTACGCCACTAGTTTCTCAGGGTATAAATGCTTTTGATTTTGAGGCAATTCCATTGACAGGTTGATATAAACGCAGCACACAGTTACAGGAACTGGATTACAATCTCCTGTATTTAAAAGCTTTGCTTCTGCTATTGACCATGCTAGATTTGCACCATGATTGTTCCAAGGGCTAAACATCATGAGTCTTACTGTGTTTAACCAGTTGGACAATAATTGTACTTCATGGCAAGTTTTATTTTCTGCCTCCATCATCTTCTCCTCAGTTTTCTTTCTTTCTTGAAAAATCTGCTGATAAAGTTGAAGTTCTGCACATGCAGGGAAAACAGGTACTACCCCATGAAAGGGATGTAAGAACTCCACTGAATTGTTCCATACATGTTTCTAATGTTGTTATAGACTCGAGTCTGGAAAACTGGAAGCATGAAAATGGGGAAATGAAGGAAGAAGGAGGGGTTCCCCTCCCCAAAAAGCACAAAGAAAACAGGAATCGGGGGAAGCTGATCCTGAACTCTTAACATTCCTGAGGCAGAGTTCTGGGGTCCCACAGTGCATTGCCAAGTATTTCCCTCAAAAACGTCTGCAAATTGCATTAACTGTCCCAAATTCCAAAATGCTTCTGTCTAGTAGAGTCATTTATGGGGAACATTGTATTTGTATGGGCCTTCATAAGTGCCTCTATAGAGTTCAAGTAGCGTCTGGGCAATGCTCTTAGTCATACGATTTAGTTTTAGGTAGTCATGCAAGGAGCAATGAGTTGGACTCCATGATCCCTATGGGTCCCTTCCAACTTGAGATATTCTGTGATTTAAGGTAGCGTGAGTCCTCGACAAACTGCATTCCCAAGAGCTGTTGAGTGGCACAACTGTTACTGGGAAAGGTTTCTGCTGTAGGCTGGACTTCAAAATAATTTGCTGTAGGAGAAATAGAGGCCTTTTCTTACTCATCTGTAGTATTTTGATGTAAGGATGCAAGTAAGTCAGGAGATTCTACCTGTCCCTTGTTTTGGCCAGCTGAGGGATGAAGAGAAAAAACCCTTAGAACTGGAAACTGAGAAAGCAAAATCAGTAGCTTTCCTGACAAATTTATCATTGATACATATTATGACTTTTCATATATGAAGAGAATTACAGATTTCAGATCATAGCTTAATGTTTTTAAAGAAGAATTTTTGACCTCATTGTTAACTGTAACCCTAAAATGACTAAAAAATGTCTCAGTTAGTGTTGACACATACACTTAACTGTTATTTTTCTGCTGAAACATCAAAATGTTAGAGCCATGGTAACAGCAAAAAGAATTTGCCAGACAGCTATATTAGTACAAGGAGACAATACATTTGCATGGCTACGTTTACGGAGCCAGTGGCCTAATCCTGTTCTACTGAAGTCATTGAGAATTTCTTCAGGGGAAGAATGCATTTTGTATTAGTTTCTAGGTTTTTCAGCTGTTAACTTACTTTTCCAGTACGGCTTTCAAAGCAGTTTAATTTAAAATATAATTATTAACCCATGCTTTATCAATTGAATTCTTGATTACTTTATCATTTTGCCCAAAGGTCTGAATACTAAATTTGAGTTTGGCATGTCATTGCTGTAAGTAGTTTCTTGATCAACCATTATCTTGGCTGTGGTAAGCTTAAAAACAATCTTCCCCAAAGGTATCACACCCATGACATAAGCCAGGAAGTATTTTACTGTCCTCTCCAGAGTCAGGTTGCTGCACCTGTTTACAGGTAGCCTGAAACACTAATGATCAAAACAGTATCAAATTGAAAGGCATAGGGTATCTGTATTCAACAACCTTTCTCTTTACTAAGCAGCATATAACTGATACATTCATAATCGTTTGTGGTAAGATCCTGACTGCTTCTGGGAAATAATCTACTAAATATATTCAGCTGTTGCTTCTTTTCCTTCATCTTCCTTGAAGCTTTGTTGCTTACCTTGAACTGTGGACAGAGATTTTACTCACATAATTAAAAAAATCTGCATGCAAATGGAGAGCTTGCCATTGCTTTAAGTACATAAACTCTTACATGCATCATACAAGACAATAGGTAAGTTTGAATGCATTGCTGCAAATCTTGAGAGCCATCTACATTATATATTAATAATTGCAGATGTCTGCCAGGAACATTGGGAGGAATCTTATGCTTTAGAAAACAAGATGTCTCTTTGTAGACAGAACACAGCAGAATAAAATCCTGATTCTTTTATGATATACTTACCTGGGTGCTCATATTGAACTTCACAGGCCTGTTTATCTGCTGCTCATAGGTTAAACTTAAATGTTTACAGAATTAGGGCCTAAGAATTTGAGTCAGAAATCAAGTTCACTAAAACGAAGTTTTGAGACAAAATAAATGCATATTCCCTAAAACTGGAGAACTTTTTGAGTTCTTGTTATAAAAACCTGTAAGTAGGACAATAATGGGAAAAACATGACAATATTTCTCCTTCCAGAATGAAATAGTTTGATTTTCTATTAGAAATGGCTTTTTTAGTATTTCCTTAACTTATGTTACAAAATAAACTACAATTAAATACAAAATACTTTTGGTTAAATCAAATGATCAGTTGAACTCATATGACTTCACTACTGCTTGATTTGCCAAACACCTAATTTTAAATTAACAAGAACGTATAAGTTAACCTTATATGTTGAAATTTTCTGGACCTGAAATTGGAAAGATTTATGTGGTACTGTCTCCTACAAGTTTACTTACTTCAGTGGCACTGAGGTCCGTGCATCCCTAAATTCTGCCTAAGCATCCTGTTTTTCCAAGGGCTCAGCAGGCACTGCTTGAAAGCCTCATGTCTGGTTAGGAGACATGAGAGTAAGGGCATTCTCTCAACATTAGGCATCTGCGTTTGGGCCTGCATGGTGAAAAAATTGTTTTCAACAAAATAACTGTAATCACCTGAGGTTCATTTACAGTTGTAGAGATTCTGGGTTTGTCACTGTATGGCAGAGATATAGAAAATAGATTTGGATACACCTCGTTGTGTAACATTGTGCAACTTCTTTTGTCTTGTGAAATGCTTTTGCAAATTACAGATTGCTTTGCATATAAATAAGCTGTGCAGTGCTTTGCAGTACACTGTTATCCTGATCCGTTTGCCCTTTTTGCCCCTTTTTAGATCTTAGTAACAGTCATTGCATCTTTTCTAATACAAAAGACATTTTGCAAATTGACAGTATGGCCTGAGAGCAGGTCTGCAAGTATTACCACTAGCATTTCTAACCCAGGCTACTCACTAATTTTAGAGGCTTTTTTTTTTTAAACTGTTACTATGGGCCAGCAAGGAAAAGAAAGTGAGGAGGGAAACTAAGAACAGGCTCCTCTTGATGGTGGTAAATAGTATGATGTTGTTTTTTAGATCTGTGACAGATGCTACTGCTTGAAGGGATTTTGGTTTGTTGGTACCACCTGAGAAGTAATCTGTAAAAGAGTAACAGGAGTAAAGGTGTTATGTGAGTCTTTACTAGCCTTTGCCTGGTGAACTGGGTGGAGGGGTGTGAGTCCATTCTCATTTCACTCGATCAGTTTTTTCTCTTTCCTGTCATCTACTTACTCGTCAATAAGCCAGTAAGAGTATGTCTCCATCAAAATAGTCAAGTATGGGTGCAGGGTGTGCAAATACACCTGAGCTGGCTTTAATCACTCACTCTGTGCTGGAATAGCTGTAGAAGGTGCAGGGTGCTTGAGAAGATCCTCAGTGGTTTTGGATTTTTTTTGTTTTCTTTTATTAAAAAACTGTTAAGAGTCTGGAGCATGAAATTTTATGAGGCTGATAGACTTACCAAGATAAGCAATCCAGTTGGTTGAATAAAGCATAATTCATGTTTCCTTCCTATTGTGTGTTTTGCAAGTAGGCTTTTTTGAGAGCAAGTTGATTATTGAGCACCTGAGATAGCATGTTATGATGAAGTGACATAAAACATTTGTACCTAATATGCCTTAATGATATGTTAAAACTGTGTATGCTGATCTAAGAATTGAAGAAGTGTAGAAGTACCTGTTTTATTTGAAAACAAAAATAAAACAGTATTTGTGACAGCAAGTCCTTGTAGTTAACAGCTCATCCAAAAGCCTATTTTGATATAGAGACCGCATTGTATATAATTTACAGGACTGTAGAGTAACTGGATTGGAAAGGATATCTGGAGGTCCAGTCCAGTCCTCTTTTCAAAGAGGTTGAAATCAGGATAAAGCCATAATAAGATCCAAAGTTCAGTCTACACAATAGCGTGCAAGTATTGTGGAAGCACATGAGAGGATGTGAGAAAAAAAAGTGCATTTAAATCGGGTTCTCTAACTCTATTTAAATGCGATGATAGAGTATGCTGCTATAGCTATACTGACTTCACCCAATATTGCCATGTACAGGTAATTTTATTTCTGGCATCTCCACATGTCACTGGGAATAGAAACAGCCCTAGAGCCAAGAGCTGACTTTTCTATTGGATCAGGTGGTGAAAGGGAATCCACAACATCTGCACAGGTCAGAAGGGTGGGGGGGGAGAATGCAAGCTGAAGGCCAGTGTCACTGAAAAATAACTTAAAAAACTCACTACCTACTTTCTCTGTTCTGAAAAATCATTTGGGAAAGAAAATTCTATTTTTAATCATAGAAACACATTTCTATTGCAAGTTAGAAAAGATACAGTAGAAATCAGTTCAACACTAATCGGGAGATGCCATGGTTGGCCAAATAGGTCCTTCCCATTTGAAGTTCTTTTATAGAATCACAGAAATTAAAGTGAAAAGTGTGAAAAAAGACATGATGTCCAGAGGAATGGGACAAAACAGGGATCCGTGCGCTGCAGTAAACACAACTTACAAACAAAACTGGGGTAGGACGTTTCAGATTGTTTGGTTGTTTAGTAAATATTTATTTTGTATTAAGGAATACATTGGTTTTAATATGAGTAATGACACTGTGGAATAATGAAAGCAAGTAATTTTTGTGTTTCCATAACAAAGCATCATGCTGCTGTGTCTCCTGCTTACCTTTATGCTAGTTAGTGTTGACCCTAAGCATTCTTGGATTCATGGGTCAGAGATGACAATGAGCAGCCTGATAAAAAAATAAAATGGAAAAAAATAAGATTCTATTTCCTTTGCTGTGCATAGGACACAGATAGGTTCATTTCACTTTAGAGAGGCAAAAATCCCCACTTTGGACACGGCTAGGACGTTAAGGATCGAACTCTTCTCTTCGTAGCACTAGTGTAAATTCAGTGTGTCCAGTGATTTTACTGGCTCTTTTGAAAGTATCCAGGTGTTGCTGCAAGAACTTGAATAACTTGAAAAGGACTGCAGGCCTGGCAGAATGTCAGGTGGGAACACTGACTAGAGCTACAAATTTTAATTACAAATAATATGTAATTTATAGTTTAAATTCAAAATCAAAATTTGGGAGGTCCTTGTAAAGAGACAGAGCTCCTTTCACAAAAAGCTCTACTTTTTATAGCAGGCCTTCAGGCACATTTCTAACTTCAAAATACTCTTAGGTTTGACATGATTTAGCAGTTTATAGAATCTTCACTCACCTTTAAGGTTTTGATATTTCTTCACATATCACACATGCAGTGACATCTGTTTTGCGCTCATAGTCAAAATGAGATTGTTCTCAGCAATGCCAAGAAGAGGTAAAGACAGAGTCATAGGGGATAGTGAGATGTGGAAACACTTGAAGCTGTATTTTAAGGCTCTGTGACTGACAAAGCAGGTGTGCTTTTTCTACAGGGACCATCTTTTTCTTGTGTGTTTTTACAGCACTTAGCACAAGGTGTTCAGTTTCATGACTTGGGCTACTAGCAAGAATAACATATGCATGTTAGACATCCTGTAGAGACGAGGCTGCTATTTTGCTGTGAGTCAAGGTCAGCTGTGGGTGAAGAACATAGTGCCAACTTGTCTGGCTAACTTGTGGGAAATAGAACTTAAACCTTGTCTCTGGCTGTGGATTTCAGAGTGAAACAATTATGGGGAAGTGTTTTAAAAAAGCAAACAATATAATTACTCTTTGTGTTCTCCATATCAGTAACTATAAAGCCAAAACCAGCAGAGATTGGTTCGTGTATTGTTATAGATATTGTATAGTCATCTTGTATATTGATGCCATACTGCTGAACTCTCCATCATAAGTCATGTTTTACATCAGTATGTTCAAGAGAAGAATCAGCCCACTGTTGGTGAGGTAAGACATGCTATTATAATTGTAGGTGAGGCACAATTCCCAGTTGCCTCAAATGCAGGTACTTAAGTGATCCTGTGCTAGGGATTGCTGAAGCTATTCCAAACCAGGACATCTTTTTGATGTACAGTGTACCACATACTGAAGACTCAGTGTACTTTCATAATTCCAGGCAACTTCAGTGGTAATCATCTTTGATTTTTGTAATGTATCGGTGTGGATCTCTGTGGCAGGCTGAAAATTCAGCAGAAGTTTTAGTTAATTATAAAATTCCTGAATATATGATTTTGCTAAAAATATTCTTGAAATGGAAGTGTAGGAATATGTCAGTCTGTAGTTACAGGCTACGGTTGTTATTCATTCTTGGAATGAGTGACACTGTTTGTTTCTTGTACCCTAGGAAAAACTATGTGTTTACTCAGGTTTATAGATAAGTGGTAGAAAAAGAAAGATTTTATCTTAAAAAGCAGAAAAAATACTTCTAGTAATGAGGTAATACAATCTGATATATTTGATGTTGCTTTGGGACAAAGGGATGGGCTAGGTGACCTTCTGAGGTCCTGTTTCCTGTGACTGCATAGCTGCAAAAGAAAACCAGAGAAATAAGAATAGAAAATGCAATGCAAGTAAGTGAAACTAAAGGATTTGGCTATTGAATGAGGCTAATCCTGCCTTTCAACATGGAGCAGGTGGAGACTAGCTAGCTGCTGCAGATATTGGTAATGATCTAGTCACAGCAGTGTGGAACTTTGTGCAGACTAATTTATCGAGGTGCAAAGTGAAAAAAGTCTCAGCTCTGATTAATTTAAGCTTTGGCTTGGGTCAGTCTCTTAGGAAAGCAAACGCTTTTGAGAACTAAGGAAGTCCTGTAGGGGAAAATAATGCTGTGAGACTAAAAGTCAAATTCTAATAAAAATATACACAAATTTGTACACATCTGGCAGAATTAGTTGCATCGTTGTAGCTGTGATAGTCTAGGACTATCAAAATGGACAATTTTAGAGAGAAGGATAACTAGCTTTCATTATTTGTTTACTCTAGCTAATGTTTTTGGAAAACAGACAAATCTTTGAAAACCAAAGCCCTTCTTTGTTTCAAAATTGGAAGGTTCTCTTCTCTCTCACAAGTTAATGGAAGCAGCTGTGGTTGGAAAGCATGAGAATTGTTAGCATGGTGCAATGGTCCCCCTGAGTCAATCTCCACATAAATACTGGAGCTACTTACAGTCATTGGGATCTACTGGCTGTTTAATGTTTGTATTTTGGTAGTGCCTAGGGTATCAACCAATTTAGGACTTAAGGAGAGATTTCTCAAATATGGTAAGTAAATGTCCTCTTTCCTTGTTTGCACTCAACGGATGTGGGCTGGAACTGTGAGTCTGTGGGGACTGATCTTTAAGCAGGCTGCTTCTTTCAGTTGCAACAAAGGATGACGATTTTCTTACATCCAATATTTGCGATGGGAATTTAGAGATCCAAAAGTGAAACATATCTCAGCACCTATACATGTTTGCAGTAGTGGCATAGCTCGTTGCCTGCTAGCCTGTTTCGATTACTGGTTGGGCCTCTGCTGTACATGTCCAAAGAGATTGGCAAACTCTACAGATGATAGTATTTAAAGATTGATCCTTTATTCTTTAGACAAATAGAGAAGGCAAATAGTTTGAGGTGGTGAGGAGAGAGAGGACACAAGATGGTAGCTGGCCCTGTTGAATATGTGAAAGAAAGAAGGATTTCTGCAATAGGCAGGAAGAGCTTCAGGACAAGTGAAGCAATTGTTACATGAGGTAGCGGATCCTGTGGCCAAACTCTGATAGCAGATAAATGTGCCTGTTTACATTGGTGATTTAGCATAGTGGTCTATTAGTGACAAGAACTTTCCTGCATAGGGTTGTTGTGCTCACTGTAAGCAATTCTATGTCAAAATTGTGCCAAAACTGAGTTGCCTCAGACAATTAAACTGCTGTCATGCTGCATATGTAAATACTGCGTAAATCTTTTCCCCAGTTGTGCAATTTTTTGCATTTTGATTGGTTTCAGGAGGCTGATTGTCATTTTAAGACTGCAGCTGTTGCTGGCTGACAATGCAGGAAAAGGAAATCCTTGCATTTTTATCCCAATCAGAGTACAGGTATTTGCATATTCATATTTAAATATTTCAGGTAATTGCATTAGAAATAGAGAAAGCTGTGTATATTGTCGGCTATTATAGACCCTCTCCAATGACTGGTTCCTTTACTCTGACACCCAAAGCTGTGCCACCCAGAAAGCTCACCTACGCTTCTGGTGCTTTTTAGCTGCTTTTGGCTTTAGCAATGTGGTGGGTATGACCTGGGCAGGTAAACTCTAGGTGAAACTCTGGAAGTCACAGGCAGTTTTGCTGTTGACTATAATTCTACCAGGATTTCACCACCAGAGTCCAGTGCCTTTTAAAGATTTTACTGACCAATTTATGATGATTACTCTGAAAAGAAAATGCCCACCAGTTCATGTTAGTATCACTGGGCAAGTTGTTCAGCTTCTACAGCGTTGGTATCAGTTCCAAAGAATGTTGAAGACAGTGGAAGGAGTCCCCTTGCCATCTGTAAATTTTGGTAAATAAAATACGGAGGCCCCAATAAATTCTTAGGAGTTAGAATGATACTTACTTAATGGACCAAGATGCTTACAGAACTAAATTAATTTTGTAACACTTTAATTAATGCTTTGAGATCTTCTATAAAATTTGGCAGTATGAATCACAGAGGAGTCAATAACACATAAGGTACACAAAAATTTGTTCGATATACTAAACAAGCTTGTAGACTTTGTTAGACATTTTTTCTTGCATATGGTCTTTTCCTTTCACGTACACATGCACCCACATCCTCCCTTCTCCATATTCTCCTGTTCTTTTCTTTTTCTGATGGCATTGCATTCTTCCATTTTACAGGGTGGCTCAAAGATGTCTGTAATCCCATTTTTGGTTCTTTGGGCCTGATTGATCCAGTGGCCACTGGCTATTGGGAAGACCGCCAAGACCTATAGATCAGGTCTTTCACACAGATGTGTCAGAAATACATTATTAATTTCCCTGTATCTATTTTCCTTCCTCTGAACTACCACTTGCAAATATCAATTGTGTTTCTTTTATGCAATGATGCTTGTTTAAAAACTGAAAAGAACTGAATAAAAGACCACATGAAGCTATAAAAAATAGGTCCTCTTTCTGCCCTGTATAATGCAATAGCTGTTACTGAGCTGACAAGGATAACTGTGAGGGCAAAATCTGGCCCTTTGAGCTTGTGTGATTGCCTTCCCATCAGCACTTTCAGCAGCGTGGGAGACAGACCTATCAGCAGAATCGGGGCTTCATCTTCTGAGCAGCACATCGTCCTTGAACTTCCTGGGGCTGGAGAGGATTCAAGGACAGCAGTCAGGTCATACTGCAGCTAAGAATGATGACCACTCTGCCCCAGCCCACGCAAGGAGAGTTTTGTCATCTGCTTCCAATGAAGCCCTTCACCTTCTCCCCTGCTATGAGCAGAGGTGTTGGCTGTGAGAGATGCCAGAGGTCAAGGGGCACTGAAAATGTGTAAGAAAGGGCTCCAGAAGAGAAAGCAGCTTTAAACAGTGAATGATTTGTTTGGCTCCCATTTAAAAACAACAACAACAAAAAAAAGCCCACACCAGGAAGCCCAGTGCTTCAGTAGCACAACAATAAGGGTAACAACTGTAATTGGAACAAATGTCTTCACTTTTGTAATTAATTAATCATTAATTGCAGTGAACATTTTATAGGTCACAAATTCCTTAAAGTTAAATCCTTCCATTATGTGAAACAGGTATATCCAAGTCATATATCCTGTCAGTTTGCTGTATTGATATTCACCATTAGTCAGTATTTTGAGAGGAAATGCACTTTAGTAGATGTCTCTTGGAAATGATTAGTGTTGGCTAGAACTAAGTATAGTGCAGGTGGGAGTGTGCAATCTCTCAACCAGTACTGCTCATGCACTGTAGTGCTGGCAAGGCAATTCCCCTACTATGCTACCGTTGAATAGCAGCTATAATTTTGCTGCAAACTGAGTAGTGCTTCTGTGACAGAGATAAAGCCAAGGGCTATAAGTAAGATCTTTACATTCATTTATGTCTTTTATCCGAAACTGGACAGGGACCAAATGCTTAGAGGTGAAACACCAATCCATTAAAACGCTGTGCCACTTATATTTCAGAGCCTGCAAGAACATGCTTTTGCACCTCAATATAAAGTTTTCTGTCCTCAGACATGCTGAACTAAAGCTTGATTTAAAAAAAGTGGTGAAAAGGGAGATAACAGTCAGCTCTGGTAGCAAAGGGCAGCTCTGAATACAAAGTAATTTTATATCTGAAAGCAGTGCTACTAGTAGGACTACTTTAGGAAGTCCAAATTCTAACTCTTTGCAGAGACCTGTGTTCTAACAGAAATCTTCCCACAAGTCTCAGGTAGGGTGGTAAGAACATGGTCCAGAGTAGACTTCTTGAATCTAGCTTTCTAGCATATATCTGAGGATTCTGGTTCTTGTGTTTTCCACCAAGGGCCCAGCAAAGGCTATTAGACTTGACAGGAGGCCACAGTAGGCTCAGTGAATATTTTATTCAGTATAATCCTGCATTGGGTAGAATTTAGCAGTCTTGTAGTGAGAGGCTGCTGGCCTCAGTCGTCTTGCGAAGTCTCTTCTTGTCTCATTGGTTCCCTTCTTTCACTGAGTATAAAAGCTGTGTTTTTGTACTGTCTGATGGTGACAGAATTCCCTTAATTATCTCCAAGACTGTCATTCAACCAAAGGGATTAATTCTTCATTCTTGTGGGATGGTAAAATCTATGCCTTGTTCAGTGTTATCCCCCAGCGATCCCCATCGGACACAGGAAGTCTGAAAACGAATTTCCCTGTTTTCAAGGAGGAGGAGAAGGGTTATGGCTGATTAGCCAAAGGATACACCATCTCCGAACTTTGTTTCCAGAAATGCTCAATTCAAAGTGCAGATCTTTACCTGCATTCTTTACAGCTGAAATAGAAATTACACACAAGTCTTCAATCATTTGCTATAGTTCAGAGATTTTAAGGCAAGAAGGGGACTGTGAAGTCCTAGGTCTGGTCTTCTGTGTAGTACACAACGTAGATCCTTACTTAATATTTTATGCTTTGAGCCCAACAAGTTCCATTTGGGTACTTTTCACTGGCTTTCCTGAGTTGTCATGTTCTACCGGAGATGCAAGTTATTATGAAATGGATATGTAATGGATATCCACTGGATAAATGGTTGCATTTAATTTAATAACTCAGAATTTATGTTGTGCTTAGTCTTTCACATGACCTGTTTATACTTCTTCGAGTAGAATACATATATGAGTCCATATTTACAATGAATTTGTCCCTTTGAATGCTGTAGTGAGTTTTGCTAGTTTCTGTGGTCTCTTACCAACTAGGTAGTGATCTTCTGTAGAGTGATCTGGGGCAATTTACCTTTCTCAGCTACCCATCTGAATGCATCAGACTGTTTGTCCTCCTTGGAGGAAGCAAAGATGTATTAGTAGGAGGAGATGCCAACTAGTGTACTACTCAAATGTCAAGGTTTTTCAAGGTCTTTTTTTTTTCTCTTTAAGTAATAAACATCAGTATGAATGCTGATGCAATGCTAATGTATGTGAGTAGATGAGTGATGTAACCATTTAGCTTGCAATGCATCACATGAGCAGGAGCACCTGCAGAACTTCAGGCAGTAGCAATTGAGAAACTACAGGCCACTTATTTTTCCTCTGCCTTTCTTCTCCGTTGGGTAAATCTGAACCTGGGCCTGATCTTTATCATTTTAACAGCAAAATAACTTTGCATTGGAAACAGATGCTGCTTCTTCTCTTCCGTATTCCTCAGTGTTTTCAAAGAAAGAGAAGAGAAGAAAGAAAGAGAAACAGTTCAACTGCCAATGAAGGAGGCATCAAAGGAAATTTTCAGGATTTTTTTGTATAGGCTGCATTATTCTTATGTGTGTTCTTAATTCTTCTGGCAACTATGAGGTTAATCCAGGTAGCTTAGCTACTTCACTGAGGACTCAGCCTGTTCAGTAGGGAATGAATTATCTTAATTTACATTTGTCATAAAATAAAACTTCACATTCATGCAATTACAGTGGATCAAGTTAACTTCTTATACTAGAGCAACTTGTTCATGCATGTGACTATGTAGATTTAAAACCCATAATCTTTCAAGAGCTTGTAATGGTTAATAATCAAAGAGTTTCTCAAGCATCCTCTATGATCCGTGACATGTATCTAAGACTTGCATTGAAGATGGAGGATTCTAGATATAGTACTGATAAAATGATCTCTTAATATCTGTCTATAGACTAAAGAAAAAAAACATTGTGTTTTCATGGCAATTTAATTTTGAGGACAATTTCTGGACATGGCAAAATTCTTAAGAGTATTTTTTAAATATTAGCAGATACTTTATATTAGATATCCTATAGCCAAAATGGTCCACCTCAGTCTTGGAGCTCATTTAAGATACACTGATCTGAAACTAGTAACTTTCGAAGTATTTCGGCCCAAGGCCTGGTTGCATTTCTTTATTACAGACTAAATACTACACCAAGAATGATACTCAAACTATTGAAAGGAAGAGGAGGCAGGGGATACATGCTTGATTTAGTATGTTTTAATATTTGTACCAGCTTCTTACATGGCTATAAATAACCATTGTTGTAAGTAACCATTTTCTTGATAAAAAGTTCAAAGCAATTTAGTAATTAATGCAGAGGATGTGTTACTACTATGAAAGAACAGAATCACCTGGTGTCATAGTGACCATAAAGCAAAATGCACTTGAATCTAATCAAATGGAGGTTAACGCCTCTATATTAGCAGCTGGGAGAAGACTTTAGATAATAATTTCAGAATATATTCTCTGGCTTGTGTATATACACACATACATACCGTGACTTGTGTGAAATGTGAAAAATAATAATGGTCTACTGTGTAGAATGGGGAACCTAAATTTTTTTGTTCGCGTTCTTCTTGGATCAGACCTGGATGTGAGCATTACATCCCACATGTTCAGGTTATTGTAACTCTGCAATATCATGCTTCAGGACTTGGTGCAATTAGCAAGCCCTTTATATGTTACTGTTGTTTGGTGGTCTTTTTTTTTTTAATTGATTAAGACAAATGTTTTCTGAAATGTCCCTGAGATATTAATGATTGGGCACAGTTAAAGACTTGATGCTGAACAGGACAGAGCAATGTTCTAAAGCAATATATGATTTTTTCTTTCTAAGAGGTCGGGCCATTGTATCTTGCTCACAGTCTCAAGGTCGAACTGATTGCCAAGTAAGTGATCAGAGAGGAATTTTCCCAGTGTCATTAACAGAGTCTTCTGTGGTGGAGGTTTGGAGGATTTCTCTGGAGTATGGGGCTTGTTTCACTTGCTGAATCATCTTGGTGTGTTCTGGCTGAACAGTTTCTTGTCATTCCTGAAGGCATTGCTTATTTGTGCCAAAGGTGTACCCTTTGTGTTTCCTGTGACACAAAGTAGTTTAGAAGGTTGAAATGATAAGCACAGTGATAAGCCTGAGATTAGACTACATAACAATTATTTTGGCTTATAATGTTATTGAATCCTTTTGGCAGCTTGGATGCTAGTGATGCACAATTCCTTGCTTGGCCCAGTATTTTTGTTTTGGTTCATTGGGAGCACTGGAAAGATCTTCTAATTAGCTTTAGTTCTTTTTCACAAAAACATTGAACTTCTCATTCATGCATACAAACATGCAGTCAATAAAGGCAGAAATGCCTCTGTAGTTATTGAAGAAGTTGCCTCTGATGAACAGAAATTTTATGTTGTTACTTGATTATTTCATAGTATTGTTATAAACAAGATTGTCATAAAAAGAAGAGTTTATGTTGAACTTACTAAAGATAAGCAATATTGGTAGCAAACAAGAATCTGCAGTGAATGTAAATGTTCACGTCCATTTTGGTGTCTGGCAGCAGGCCACTGGGGTGGTCACCTCGTATTAGGAGACCACAGCGAGTGCCAAGTTCTAAGGGAACTGAGAGGGAGGAACATTCCTGGAGCATGTGTAGAGTGCACCGAACGAAAGTATTTGACCTCTTTGATATAGATGATAGGGCAGACAGTGGCCTCTAGAGGACGTTTTTGGGTACAGAAGATCATTCTCACTGGACCTGAGAGGCCAGAGGGAGTATACTGCTATGCTATTTCATACCTTCTTGTAAGTGACCTGGTTAGATTTGGCAAAGCAGTTGAGGAGGAGGAGAGTTTAGAGACTGGCAGACAGACAGTAGAGGACATGACTACAAGTGAGCAGTAATCATTTGGGAGGAGCAGTGATCCAGGATTTACTTGGTAGCCTGCAAAGAGAACAGTAACTAACCGTAAGTTTGGCATTAAGGCAGTCTAAAGCAGCATGAGCTAACCTACAGTAAGTCAAATAACAAATATGCCATTAAATTAAGTTAATTTTCAAGACATACACTCAAGTTTAACCTCTGATAGCTGATGTCTTCACAAGTGTCCACACGCATAACATATTTACTGAGTACGGAGATTTGATTTGTCAAGTAAAAGAAGAAAAAAATCTTTAAATATTGTTTGAAAGATAAGCTCAGTTGTATTTAATGTGGTTTTCTTTATTAATTTGGGATTCAGTCTTTCAAACGTGTTTATTACTGCTTTTCTGTTTACCTTTATTTGACATTTGGAAGACTTAAAGATGTAGTTGCCAAAGAAAAAAACATCTAATGTCCTGGTACAGCATTTTAGCATGTGCTTAACCTGAAAAATATTAACAGTCCCACTGAACAGAAAGAGAGTATTAATGATCTTCAAGCTGAGTATTTTGGTTTTTGAAAGATTTAAGACTCACTGTCTTTATCTTAATAGACTTAGACTGGCTGTCCACTACATTCTGTCATGTGCTTTAAGTAAGAAATCTGGAAAAAAGTGAAAGAAATATTTTTGCTAGGGTTTTTTTATACTCACAGTAATTTTATGGGCTTGTAATATAGTGATTATGAAATTTTCTAACAGAAGTGTAATTTTCAAGCTGTTGGTACCCATTTAATGTGCAAAATGTTTGTCCCTCTCTTAAGAAACTGAGCAGCTAAGATTTAGTAGGTGATTTCTTTTCTCTTCCATCCCTGTGCTATTAATCCAGGGCAATGGTATTTGCTTCTGTTTCACCAAGGGCTTTTTGATGCATCCTGAGGTGGTCCAGAGGGCTTGTTTACAAGCTACACATGCACTTTGCTCTACATGTTCGTGCCCTAACATTTCTTTAACAATAAAGCTGACTGGCTATGAAAAAAGAGCAAGATTGGAACCGATGCAGCTAAATTGCATGTAAATGTCGCTTCAAATTGAAAGCATTTACTATTCATACGCCGAGAATTAGTGAAGCCCTGTATTCTGGCTCTAGCGTTTGCAGCAATTCCAGTCCCAGCAGGGCGAAGAGCCTGTATGATCTGTCTCTGCTGACTTCTGTCCACTGCTGCTCTCCTTGTTTTGACATTGGTTGACTCCCACACACTATTGCTGTTTCCCCCTTTTCAAAATGTAATTGTATCAGAACCATATTAATACTAGAAAGAAATAGAAAAAATGTTGTATGGTTATCTATAACATGGATGTTGCAATGAATCCATATGAAGTTTGAACAGTACACCAGACTGTTGGTCAGTTGTATTGCTCACTCCATGGGACAGATGCCTCCAAGTGGGACTAATGTCCTAATTTTCCAACATAACTAGACTTCTGTTACCAAAATGTAAAGGATGCCGGTGTCAATTTTCTAAGCATTTCCTCTCTCACCTCTTACTTACCCTGTATGTGTGCACATCCATGCACATATGCCTTCTCACATGTGATCTATTTTATATTCAATGTAATCCCCATTACTATGGTTCCTGTGCATCTGACAGTCTTTAATGTGTTTATCTTCACAACAATCCTTCCAGACAGGCATGTATTTTTATCCTATATGGCAGAGAGGAACCTATGTGCCTTTTTCCAAAGTTGTACAGGAAGACTGTGGCGGAATTGGCATAGGTGTTGACGTGGCCCTCACTTGCCTATCCTTCTTCCTTTTAGCGGCAATATTGTAATCTGGCAGAAGATCTGGGTACCTTTAGTTTCTGTGCTTTTAAAATTCAAATCACTGTATCTGTGTGCAGAGGAAGCAGCCATTTTACTGGCACTTGTTACTTAATGTTGCACACTCAGTGAGAAGATTTCTCTGAGCTTTTATTACATGTTTAACAGTTTTGTGATTTCATTCCAAACTATCTGAAAGGAAAAAAGAGAACTAAGATAACTGTCAGTGGAAGAGTAAGTTTTTCAGATGGAGACGTGACCATGCCTTTGAGAAAACATGGCATGATAAAGGAAGGGATGACATTGGGTAAACCAGGCAAGAAGGTAGGAGTGCAAGGGAGATTTAAACAGGATAAATAAGATAATGAGGACAGCTGGGATATCTATGCATAGCAAACAATTTGCTTGGCAAATTTGTCCTTGTTCCCTCTTCGTGAATTGTGTATGAACAGATTTTTCTCCGTTTTTTAGCTATTCAAAACTATTCGACAAATGTATCTTTTGAACAGATTTAACATATGCATTGCTGGTGGACTTTCTTTGTACCATGTTCTCATTACTATTGTCAGATGGCTGATGGCCATAGCCATATAGTATTGGTTCTGTTTCTTCTCTATTCAGGGCACTGAGCTGCTGCTGTGTGACCTAAGTGACCACTCTCAGCTGCTTATTCCTTGCAGTGTACATTTCAAGAGCAATCCAGGGATAAAATTGTTGTTAAGAATCTCTCTGATAAGATTTAGGAATACTGAACACTGTTGGTAGGGTCAAGGTCAGTTTACATGGCAGAAAAAGAGGGCTGTTTTTCCACACAGAGTATATTTGCAGTGAATAACTTAGCTAACTGTAGACACTGTAAATCCATTTCGGCAGATGGTTAAGTCTATGCTGTGACCCCCTTTTCCACCCTAGGGATTGTTTCCCAAGTGTGGCCTCATCTGGGTTGGCGTGCGTTTTAATGTGAAAATATTTGTTAGGATGTTACAAAGCTGTCTAGATGAAGTTACAAAATTCAAAAAGTGAATAAGAGATGTAATGATTACTGCAAACTTAACATAAACTTCACTTGTTTTAATTTCTCCTACCCCTCCCAACCTGCATAACAGTGAGTACTGTAGTAGTAAGCACTGTTTATGTAGGGAACCTTACAGGTTTTATAGGGAACTTACTGGTTTTATGTGATTATCCATCTAGTCTATGGTTAAAAGACCAACAAACAAGTGTGTGAAATAACAAGTTCAACACATCTGTCTAATTCCAATAAAATAACATTAAGCAAGAGTCAGATTTTTTTCGCAGAAGTGTAGAACACTTCACATGTCACAGCAAACATAGTTTTTATTATTTAAGAAATGCAAATAATCTGTTAGAAGGTCCATTGGAGTACTGCTAGCCTTGGTGATTCTAACATGTCTTTTTTGCTTACAGAATATATTTTGTTAGGAAGGCCAGAATGCAATGTTTAATCTTTTTTGCCCTGAGCTCACAGATGCTACTGTAGGAGTACTGCAGAGGCTGACGTAGTTTTTAGCAGTTATGTTGGTGTAACTTTGTGTCTGTATAAAAGACATAGTGAGGAATATCTGTTAAAAGACAACAAATAAGAAGGAGAAAAATCAAATACTGTATAGACTTTATCAGCTTTATTGTTATTGAGGTCTTTGATATCAAAAAAGGAAAAGTTCTTTTAAGTAAAGACCATGTTACTCAGCTGCATTTTATTATGATGGTGGTAGAGACTCTACCAAGTCTCACCAAGTATGCCAAATGTTATGGTCTCTACTGGGAGGTAAATATGACTTAGGTCTTCCTTTCTAAACTGAAGGCAAAGCTGCGTAATGGGGTCAATGTCAAGTATCTCTCAGTTAAGCGTGTAAAAGAGACAATCAACATCTTTAGCAATGTGTATTGGGTGTAAGTGGGAAGCTGCAGGGGTGGCTTCTGTGGGAGCATTCAGGGTCTGCCATGCCAGACCACAGCCAGTTCCAGGTGGCTCCACAGTGGACCCACTACAGGACACAGCTGAGCCCATCAGCCAAGATGGTGGCACCTCTGTGATAACATAAGAAAGGGCAAGTGCTGCACAGGCAGAGGAGTGAGGGGAAAAAAGTGTTAGAAACAACCTTGTGAACACCAAGGGCAAAGGAGGAGGAGGGAGAGGAAGTGCTTTCAAGCGCCAGGTCATCCTCTGCAGCCCGTGGAGGAGATGATGGTGGAGCAGATGGTGGAGAGGACCACAGTGGAGCAGATACCCACACTGCGGCCTCTGAAGGATTCCACACCAGAGCAGGTGGATATTTCCTCAAAGATCTGTGGTCTGTGGAGAGCCCATGGAGGAGCAGGTTTATCATGAAGGACTGCAGCCCATGGAAGGACCCACGCTGGGACAGGGGAGAAGTGTGAGGAGGAAGGAATGGCAGAGAAGAGCTGTCCCAGCTGCCCATTCCCCATCCCCCTGTGCTGCTTGAGGTGTGGGAGGCAGGAGGTAGAGGAGTAGGAAATAAAGGAGTGAAGTTGAGCCTCGGAAGAAGGGGAAGGTGAAGGGAAGGTATTTTAGTTTTTGTCTTTGTTTCTTACCATCGAACTCTTATCTTTAATTGGCAATAAATTAAATTAATTTTTCCAAAATCAAATCTGTTTTGCCCTTGACAGTAATTGGTAAGTGATCTCAATGTCCTTATCTCGACCCATGAGCCTTTTCATCTCATTCCCCCATCATTTTGAGGAGGGGGAGTCAAAGAGTGGCTGGGTGGGTGTCTGGCAACTGGCCAAGGTCAACCCACCACACAATGGTATTACCAAAGCTTTCAATTTCACATTTCCAGAGTAATGTATCACATTTCCAGAGTAATGTATCAGAAAGAGTGGATCAGTTATTTGTGCTGAAGAGCAGTGTTAACAATATATATTATATACAAATTAACAAACTAAAAGAACTGGCATTGTGGGATCGTTATAATGTGGATTGCAGGCAATTGGAAATACATGTTGAGTTTTCAGGATGCAATTTCAAGGGTACATTCTGTACTTTAACTTAGATGGTAACATTGCCCTTTGGGTTGAGAGAGTAAGAGGAAGAAGCAAGTTTGGCTTGAGAAAATTTGTGACAGCAAAGGAGAAAGAAACACAGCACAGAAAACATTATTAAAATTGAAAATGAGTTGTGTTTATGGGTTGGTTTTGTCCCCATTCAATTTGATGCTATTGAAGTCTAGTTCTTACAGTTTGAATAAGGTTAAGAACTAACAAGTTTGGATAACTGCAGTTAATTAGAGATGCTACCCCCTTTATCACATAAATCAAATAAGAGCCCAACTGTTGAAATACACATTCACAAACATCTTAGACTTTTCTGAGGCTGGTTTGATTGATAGATAGATAGACAGACAGACACGTATATATATAAAAAATATTTTGAAAAGTTTTATTTCTCTGCGTTTGTTATTTGAAAAAGAAATGAAGCACTGGAATCTGAACACATGCATACACGCACAGGGACTGCTTTCCCCTTGGTGTATCTTATCCAACCACAAGAGAAAAAAAGTTTGCCTTGGGCAGTTGCTTGCATAATTTTGCTGACCAAGACGCTTGACTATGTCACTCACATGGAAAACTTATATTTAAATTCAGTGAGGATAAGACTAATATTGTTCTATAGGTACTGCTTTAAAAATATATGTGATTGGTACAGGTCTATGTTTTTTCCCTAGTCTTTTATAACCACAGTTTTTTGTTAAGTGCATTTTATAAAACTGTGTGCTATATAGCATCCCACAGACAACTCTTTCGAATCTTCCATTTTTTTAAATAAAGGCAGATATCTTGGTTACAAAATCACTTTTCATAAGCTGAAATGAAACTACAGACCTTCTGAAGGTGTCTGTCTGTGCCCAAATCGGATCCAGGCTTTCTCTGTATGAGAGTGCCACTAGGAGTTATCATTTGACAGCTGTTTCATCTCTTTTGTGAAAAGAGCGGATGATGTCAGTCCAGTTTCTAGTAAAGGCTTCCATATCACAAAATCCACTCCCTTAATTAGTGCTAATTGGCATCCTTGTTGGAAGTATCAGTAGAAAGGCCAAGGACTGAATAAGCATGAAGAATGAATTAGCCTCTCGCTCCTGGAGGTGTACCCTCCAGAACACACATGGGGCACCCAGGCTTAATAGAATGTGGGCTGAATATTGAGTTGAAAGTGCTGCCAATCTTGTACTTTTCAGGGGAAGTACATTTATTTATGAAAACAAAATCAGTAGAAAGGTTATAAAAAGAGCATTAAAAACCTACAGTGATTATTAGATTAACAAATGAATATTCTAATCCTTAAAATATATTAAAAAATAGCATTAGGGTGTAATGGCCAGAAAACAACAGGAAAAGGAAATAAAACTGTAGGATTAATCTGAATAAGTAAAACATGTAATACAAATAGTCACACAGATGAAGGACTTGGTTTTAGAAAGAGGAGGACTTAAGTACATGACCACTGTCTATGCAATTGTGTACACACACACACAAAAGGTTTCACACACATTCACTTCATTATTACTATTATTTAGTCTCTAGCTTCTGTTGGATTTAAACATGTGTGTTAGTATTTGGCTTGGTTTTGGCTCTGACGTGTGAAAACAAATCAAAGTGTATTTTTCACATTTAAACTTTTTTCCTTATTAATTTTGTTTTTCTTTCTATAAAAGGACCCTATCAGGTTGTGTTGTGGCATCAATGTATGATAAAATATAGTAGTGGATACACTCTAAAGTGACAGATACTGAGAAGATAAAACAGATCCATCTGCAATATATGCAGGAATGTCAGTGCTGTGTTTCCTGGTACTGCACCTACCCTCTAAGATGTTTCTGAATCTTCCCGTGTTTATTATGTTTCACTGTTTTTGAGCTGTAGAATTTCAACATCTGGGATTTGATCTTTCATTGATGCTGTGTTCAATGGCCATACTGGCTTTGAGTGAGCTCTTCACTACATCAAAAGATCCTTGAAAAATCGGCTAACTGCATACATTGCAAAGTGGGAGAAAATACATTTGTTCTAACAACAGCTGATTTTAAAGCATTGCCAACTGACTATTTGTGGGGTGCAGCTTTGTGGACACCTTTCTTGTGCATTTGGTGGATTGCATAACAATCCCCCTCATGAGACATGTGTCGTGGGTTCCATTCCTGTAGCTGACTTAGTCTCATTAGGGAGGTTTATTTCTTGTGTTTAATTAAGAAGTCTTCCAGAGCTCTGACTGCATGAGTGGTAGCAGTAAAATGCCATTACAAATCAGAAGGAAAGTCTGCCCAGATCATCCTTGAAACTTAGATCTCTCTCTCTATCTCCCATTCATTCATCCTTCACCCAAGAGAAAGTCAGGAAGAACAAAAGGGTTTTGTGGTATGACTTGGAGGTTAATGAACTAAGCTAGCAAAGCAATTCAAAATTAACACCACCTTCTCACTGAAAGTGCCCTGCTTTCTACTATCTCATGTTGTGTATCAGAGAAACTGTTAACTTGAGTGTATCAGCTCCTGGGGAACAGATCGCCTTTTAGACATGGTCTTAAAGGGCTTGATTTCTCACACCTTTGAAACTGTGTGCATAGGCCCCCTTACTGACACACTTAACTGGAAGGAGAAAAAATGGTTGTCACAGTTCTGACATCCCTAGCTGGAACCTGGGAAGACCCATGCTTGCACAAAAACTGGTACTTCGCAGTGCATTTGCTTCAGTGAATACATTGGAATATAGATACACACATGCAGCGGGGAGAAGTGCTATTGTTGTGGTTTAAGCCCAGCAGGCAACAAAGCACCACGAAGCCGCTCTCTCACTCCTCCACCACCCAGGTGGGATGAGGAGGAGAAAATAGAAAGAAGGGCTCCTGGGTTGAGACAAGGACAGGGAGGGGTCACTCACCACTTATGGTCACAGGCAAAAGACAGGCTCAACTTGGGGAAGAAACAAAATCAATTTAATTTGTTACCAATCAAATCAAACCAAGGATATCAGGAAGTAAACCCAAACCTTAAAACACCTTCCCCCCTCCCCTCCCTCCTTCCCAGCTCAGCTCCACTCCCGGTTTTCTCTCCCTCCTCCCCCCGGCGGCACACGGGGACGGGGAATGGGGGTTGGGGTCAGTTCCTCACACCTTGTCTCTGCCGCTCCTTCCTCCTCAGGGGAGGACTCATCACTCGTCCCCTGCTCCACCGAGGGGTCCCTCCCACAGGAGACAGTCCTCCATGAACTTCTCCAGCGTGGGTCCTTTCCACGGGCTGCAGTCCTTCAGTCACAGCCTGCTCCAGCGCGGGCTTCCCCCTGGAGTCCCGGCCATCCTGGGGGACATCCATCCCCCTGCTCCGGCGTGGGCTCCTCTCTCCCCGGGCTGCAGGTGGGCATCTGCTCCCCCGCTC
>JANHGO010000037.1:25781305-25797862 GCA_024606505.1 Aquila spilogaster
GGAATAAAATTTTATGCCTAATTTTAGTGTTCCTCTGCCTAATGTGGTGTGAATAAGTACCATGTTACAGCATTTAAGCCAGTCCATCTTTGTCACTTCCTGAGCAATTCCTGTTCAAATAAAAGAGCCAGAATTCAGGAAGAGGGAGTATCCAAGATTGGTTCTGTGGATGAACTGTAGAGAGGGATTCTTCTCTCTGCTGGCATAGCTACATAGATGCTCTGGCATTCCTTTCAGAGATGCAGCAGGGATGCTCTCTGTATAAGGATCAGGGATTACCCTTAAAAGGGGTTCCCCAGGCCTCACAATTTCACTGTTAAATCAGATGTCTTATTTTTCTGATTTTTTTGAGTAGCTTGTGTCTGTCCTTCTTCTAAATAAACATTGTTGATTTGTTTTAGTAACATATTTTTCAGAGGATTTCCTCTGTTGTCTGAAGGGGAGAAGATTAAAGAAGAAACTGTTTATAAAAGCTTTGCATACCTTGTGATTGTCATATCCCATGTGTAAATATCTAGAATTGTTTTCTGGGTATACGCATATTTAGTGAGAAATAAAGCTGTTATGTCATAGGAAATGATAAGGTTGAGTACAGGGCTTTTTATTTTCTGTGCATCTTTTTAGTGTTCTTGGCATGTTTAGGGCAAGTTGCTATGAATCCAGAATGGTGTTTTTTCAGCGACTTAGTTATGCAGCATGGTTTGACTGATTTAGTTGATGCTACAAAGTAATGCTTATGTTTTGTCGGCACATGCACACACACAAAGATGGTTCTGGGTCTTGTTAGTAAACATCCAGAGTTGATGGAGGTTAAGGAAAACTTAACTTCACAGGCAGATAAAAAGTGTCTCTTCCAACAGTGGTGAGGTGACTGCACAGGTTGTATATTTATTACTTGTTTACCAAGACGAACTTACTGTGTTCATCAAGAAATTCATGATGCTCTGACCCATTGGCTGTTGACTATTCTGCTCCCAGTCTCAGGCTCTATTTTTCAGTGATGGAAAAAAAACACTTATCTCAGCCTTTTTAGTTATTCAGCATGTTTGGATCTGCTGGAGCTTAAGGCATTACTCTATGGGGAGTTAATGGATCTCTGTATTCCAGGAAAGTAGCGTACTTCCTGCATCCTCAAGGATGGTAGGTGCAGGTCAGGCTACAGTTCTCACAGGAATTAAGGTGATATTGGGACATTGAAAGTAAAAGATGCAGAGACTGTGATGAGAGGAATGAGTAACAATGTCATGCTGGGGAAAGAGAATCAAATGTTCAATTAAAAGGAAGCTGCTTGTGGAAAAACTGAGGTCCTATTGACTAGTGAAAGGAATTTGATACTAAGTAAAATGAGAACTCCATGATCATTTGGACATATGACCTCAAAACAAAGAAGAGGAAGACTTCAGAGACGGTTATGGACAGAAAACTTGTTGAGGAGGGGTACTCAGAAGAGTCAGGAGGTGTATGGGGATGGGTAACAAAGAATGTGCCTTTCAAGTACCCATTTTATTTCAACATTTCCATGTGAACTGTCAGTCATAAGTAAAATGTAGATAAAATGAATGGACCACACCCAGTATTCATAAGTGAGTGCTAAGTATACATATATGTGTATATGTGGGCATGTAGAATTTCTAAATTCTGAAGATCATGCAGGGGAAAAAAAACAATGGCACTGAGAAAGATACCTAGTATTCCACTAAAATAGATGGGAAAGATAAGACTGTAAGCTGTCTTGTCACCAGTTCTATGTGAGTACAATGCAGATGTAGTATGAACCTCCCTCCATACATGCAGTCCTTCACTTTCTGAGAGGAAACTATTTATTTATTTTGCGAGGAAATAAAATAGAGACATTTTTTGTTTGGTTTGGATAACTTACTGCTCATTGACTTAAACAATAGCAGCCATCCATTTTCAGTGGATTTTCAGATTGATCTTTTCACGAACATTCCCTTTTACCTTTAGGACACTGTCACCATTTTTCAGCGTGTGTTCTTTAAACTTTGAGAGTGAGGTTTTTGTGAGGGCCTGTGTTGCTTCTCCTTTTACAGCAAGTTATGCTGCCTCACCTTCATTAGCTCTGGAGCAGTCCTTGTTGCAGAAAGGCTGGTAACACGTGCCTGGGTAAACTCCAGCTGAAGAACCTTCTCAGGGGCTCAGCACTTCATGAACGGGCCATTTCCTCTTCAGTCATACTTATTATTATGGTTTTATAGCTGATACGAGTGAGTCCATATACTGTATGCCAGTTCTTCAAGGTGATAGAGCAGCCATCATTGGTGGACTTCCTGAACTATCCACAGGTCTGACTCATTTCATATTTAATGATAAATATATATGGGGAGATAGATGAACACTTTTATCTATATTTCCAACTTAATGTGTCTTTTTTGTTTTGTCTCTTACTGGTTACCTTGGCTAAGAAGCAGCAGATGATAATTAAAGAAGAGGGTAGACCTTTTCCATAAGTCTCTTTGTTCTTGGTGACACAATAGGAGGGAGAAAAGGCATACTTGAAGAGTGTACCTTGAAGTCTGAGTATCCTAATTCAGCAAATACAGGCACTGCAAAGCAATATGGAGCAGAACATTGGTCGTTTCAATGCACTGTCATTTTGCTTTATAGACAGCTGTGTGGACAGGGTCTCATCCCATATACCTTCTTTTTTTTTTTTTTTTTTTTTTTACCTCCTACCTGCTCAAGAGCCAGCACAGATTGCCACAGTGTAGTTTCCAGCCAACTCCAGTAGAAAATAAGGGTGTATGACAGGAATGTACATGTGTTAGTAACTCATGCACTCTGCACTTCTTTATCATTTTACATGTTTGTTTTGGTTAATAAAGTTTTATTTTGTGAAGACTATGATGCATGTTTTCTGTTTAAAACAAAAACAGACCACTCTTTACCTATTCTTGTCACCAAATTCAGTAAAATATGGTTAAAGTTATGACTTCAAATTATGACTTAAAATTAATTTTTTTTATCAGTTGTAGGTATAGCTTACTCTAAGAGCAGAACAGGCGGATCTAAAGCAGTACTGCCAGTAACACATATGAGAGTTTTCTTGTAAAACTTCTCAAAATTATATTCAGATGGCATCTATAGTTGCTCTTTTGTGTTCAGAATCACCAGTCTTTCTACTCTCACTGAAGGAATCCTCATTTGTGTTTTAGAGGCATTTTTTAATTTGCCAAATATACATCAGAAGCTGTTGGGCAATTCCTGTATCTTTATTTCCAGATGGCGCTTCAGGAGCTAGGAAAGAAAAGATAGACTGGCTTTTTGAAAATTGCAATTAATAAAGTAATGGTATCATTGTAAATAGTATGGTCTAAATAACTGCTTCTGCATTACTACACTGCGAAAGCATTCCTGAAAATGAGATCTTTACATAGGTTTCATAATTGCACTGCAGTTAGTGAGCCATCATTACTTAACCAACTCAACAGTGTCATATGTGTTTATGCAGATGGAAATTAGGAGAAAGTAGGGAAAATACTCCTTTTCTCTTATTTTTTTTTTTTGCTTTCCTGTGCTTTGCAAGAGTATCAGGTCTTACACCTTTATAATAATCATGTTCACTACAGATTTGTCAACACCAAATTGCTAACCAGTGGTAGCAACCAGGGTTTACAGGTTTCTAGAGCCAGTATGCTGCTAGTTTTCCAGGGTGTAAATACCTTTTATTTTTAGGCATTTGCACTGAAAGGTTCATGTGAACTCAGCACACAATTACAGGAACTAGAATGACAGTCTCCTGTATCTGAAAGCTTTGCTTCTGCTGTTGACCTTGCTAGATTTTCATCATAACTGTTCTAAGGGCTAAAAATCATGCTATGTTTACCTGTCTGGTGAATATCTGTATTTTATTGCAACTTTTATTTTTTGCCTCTGTCATCTGCTTTTCCTCAATTTTCTTCCTTTCTTGAAAAATCTGCTGATTAAATTTAAGCTCTGTACATGCAGAGAAAATGGATGCAAACCTATGGAACAGGCATAAGAACTCAGGTGCCCTGTGTACCTTTCTGATGCTGTTACATACTCAGTGTGGAAAACTGGAAACATGAAAATCAGGAAATTAAGAATTTAGGGAAGTTGAGTCTAAATTCTTAAAACTGTTTGGGCAGAGTGCTGGGATCCCACAGTACATTGCCAGTTATTTTGCCCAAAATGTCTGCAAACTGCATTGACTATCCAGAAATCCAAATGGTTTTGCCTATTGCAGTCATTTCTGGAGAGCATTATATTTGTAAAAGCCTTCAAAGTAGCACAAGTCATAAATTGCGTTCTCAAGAGATGTAGAGTGGCAATGCTGTTTCTTGGAAAGGTTTCTGCTGTAGACAGATCTTAAAGCTAAGGCCTGTTTCTCCTATAACTATTTTTCTTACTCATCTTTAGGATTTTGACTTAAGGATGCAAAGAAGTCATGAGATTCCAGTTGTCCCTTGTTTAAGACAGCTGAGGGATGAAGAGAAAAAATATTGAGGACTGAAAACTGAGAAGGCAGAATCAGTGCCTATCATGACAAATACTTACAGAGTTGATACATATTATGGTTTTTCAGCTTGGAGAGTTGCAGATTTCAGATCATGGCTTAACGTTTTCTAAAGAAGGAGCTTTGACCTGACTGCTAACTGTAACCCTAAAATGACTAAAAGTGTCTCAGCTAGTGTTCACACATACTCTTAGCTGTTATTTTTCTGCTGAAACATCAAAATGTTAGAGCCATGGTAACAGCAAAAAGAATTTGCCAGACAGCTTTATTAGAACAAGGAGACAATACATTTGCATGGATACATTTACAGGGCCAGTGGCCTAATCTTATTCCTTCTGAAGTCATTCACAATTTCTTTAGGGGAATAATGCATTTTGTATTAGTTACTAGGTCTGCCAGTTGTTAGCCTACACATTTTCCCAGTATGGCTTTCAAAGCAATTACATTTAAAACATAATTATTAATCTGTGCTTTATCAATTGAATTCTTGATTGCTTTATCATTTTGCCCTAAAGTCTGAATAGTAAATTTGAGTTTGGCATGCTATTTCTGTAAGTAGTTTTTTGAATATCCATAACCTTGGTTGTGGTAAGACTGAAAACAGTCTTTCCCCAAGGGGCATCATGCCCATGACATAAACCAAGAAATATTTTACTGTCCTCTCCAGGGGCAAGTTGCTGCACCTGTTTACAAGTATCTTGAAACACTGATGATCAAAACAGGATCCAAGTGAAAAGGATAGGATATCTTTATTAATCAACCTTTCTCTTTACAAAGCTCTCTGTGACTGTTAGATTTTATTGGTGGTAAGATAGTTCTGGAAAATTATGTTTTTAAATATACTTAGTGGTTGCCACTTTTACTTCAGCTACCTTCAAGCTTTTTTGCTGCCTTGAACTCTGCATGGAGATTTACTGATGTAATTTAAAAAAATCTGCATGGAAATGGAGAGCATACAACTGCTTTAAGTACATAAACCCTTCCATGCATCATACGAGACAATACACGAGTTTTAATACATTGCAAATCTTGAGAACATCCTATATTATTTATTAATAATTGCAGCTATCTGCTAGGTACACTGGGAGGAACTTTATGCTTTAGAAAGTGATATGGCTGCTTGTAGACAGATCGTAGCAGAATAAGATCCTGATTCCTGTATGACATACTCACCTGCGTGCTCCTGTTGAACTTCATGGGAATATTCATCTCCTGTTCTGAAGTTAAACTTAAATATTTACCAAATTAGAGTATAAGCATGCAAGTCAGAGATCAATTTTGCTACTCAGTGGAGTTTCAAGGCCGAAGAAACTGCACATTCATCAAAATGGAAGAACTTCGTAAGTTTCTGTTGCAAAAAACTGTAAGTGGGACAGCAATGGAAAAAAAAATACAACATTTCTCTTTCCAAAATTGAATAGTTTGGTTTTCTACTAGAAATAGCTTTTGGGATACTTTCTTAAATTATCTTACAAAATCAGCTACAGTGAAGTCCCAAATACTTTTGATTAAATTACATGGTCCCATTGAACTCGCACGACTTTGATAATATTTGATTTGTCAACCATCTCATTTTAAATTAACAAGCATAAATAAGTTAACCTTGTATGTCAAAACCTTTCTCAAGCTGCGGTTGCAGTGATTTATGTGGTACTATTTCTTTGAAGTTTACTTAGTTCAAGAGGACTCAGATCCACAATATCTCTGAAATCTGCTAAAGTGGTCATTTTTCCAAGTGCTCAGCAGGCACTGCTGAAAGCCTAATGTCTGTAGGTAGGAGACATAAGAGAATGGGAATTCTCTCAACATTGTGCTTCTGAATTTGGGCTTACATAGTCAAAAAAATATTTTCAGAGTAGTTTTAATCACCTGACATTTACTTACAGTCACAGAATTTCCTGGCTTGTCACTGTTCAGCAGAGATGTAGAAAACAGATTTGGATACACTGCATTGCTTGTGTAACGTTGTGCAAATTCTTTGTCTTGTGGAATGCTTTTGCATGTAAACTAGTATTATACACTGCTTTGCAGTGAACTATTATTCTGATGCTTTTGCTGTTTTTGCACTTTTCTACATCTTCGTAATAATCATTACATCTTTTCTAATACAGAAGTCACTTTGCAAATAGACAACGTGGCATGAGAGAAAATTTGCAGATGCTACCACTAGCATTCGTAGCTCATGCTATTCACTCTTGTTGGAGGCTTTATTATTTTTTAACAGTTACTCTGGGCCAGCAAGGGAAAGAAAGTTAGGAGGGAAGATGAGAACAGGTCTGTGTTGATGGACATAAATATTATGGTTTTATTTTTTTACAACTGTGATAGACTCTGCAGCTTGAAGAGATTTCACTTTCATGGTACCAGCTGGGAAGTAATCTGTAGAAGAGTAACAGGTGCAAAAGTGTTAGATGAGTCTTTGCACTAGCCTTTGCCTGGTGAACTGTTCGGTGGGATGTGATTACATTCTTATTCTACTCAGCATGCTTTTTATCCTTTCTGTCATCTACTTATTTATTAATAAGCCAGTAAGAGTATGTCTCCATCAAATTAGTCAGGTATGGTTGAAAGGGGTGCAAATATACCTGATTCCTAGACATAGACCTATAAATCAGTACTTCTACTCTTCCAACTTTGTGCTGTAATAGCTGTAGGAGTTATAAGGTGGTTGAGAAGATTTTTTTTTATTTTTTTTCTTCCCTTTCTCTTCTCTGAAATATCATTTGGGAAAAGAAATTGTATTTTAAAACATAGAATCACACATGTATTGCAAGTTAGAAAAGATACAGTCAGAAACAATTCACCATCCATGGGAAAAGGCCAGAACTGGCCAAATAAGTTCCTTCCCATTTTACGCTCGTTTGTGTAATCACAGAAATTAAAGTGAAAAAGAAAGTTTGAAAAAAGATGAGGAGTGCAAAGAAATAAGGAGCTGCACACTTCAATAAATACAAACTGGAAACAGAACTGGGGCTGAGTGCACCTTCAGCAAGTTTGCTGATGACACCAAGCTATGGGCTGCAGTCAGCACACCAGAGGGATGGGATGTCAGCCAGAGGACCTAGACAGGCTTGAGCAGTAGGCCCAGGTGAACCTCATGAGGTTCAACAAATCCAAATGCAAGGTCTTGCACCTGGGTCAAGGCAACCCCCATGACCAATACAAGCTAGGGAGGAAAGGATTGAGTGCTGCCCTGCTGAAAGAGACCTGGGGGTACTGGTGGATGGGAAGCTGGACATGAGCCAGCAATGTGTCTTCGCAGCCCAGGAAGCCAACCGTGTCCTGGGCTGCGTCAAAAGAAATGTGGCTAGCAGGTCAAGGGAGGTAATCCTGCCCCTCTACTCTGCCCTGGTGAGACCTTACCTGGAGTACTGCATCCAGATGTGGAGTCCTCAGTGCAGGAGAGACATGGACCTGTTGGAGCATGTCCAGAGGAGGGCCACACAAATGATCTATGGAATGGAAGACCTTTCCGACGAGGGCAGGCTGAGAGAGCTGGGGTTGTTCAGCCTGGAGAAGAGAAGGCTGTGAGGTGACCTGATAGCGGCCTTTCAGTATCTAAAGGGGAGCTGCAGGAAGGAAGGAGGTAGACTCTTTATCAGGGTCTATTGTGTTTGGACAAGGAAAAATGGTTTCAAGCTTAAAGAGGATGGCTTTAGGTTAGATATAAGGAAAACGTTTTTTACAGTGAGGGTGGTAAGGCAGTGTTACAGGAGGTTGCCCAGAGATGTGGTGGATGTTCAAGGCAAGGCTGGACCAGACTCTGGGCAACCTAATCAAGCTGTGATGTGTCTGTTCATTGCAGGAGAGTTGGACTAGATGACCTTTAAAGGTCCCTTCCAGCTCTTAAGGATTCCATGATTCTCTCCAACATAAAAGCCCTGTCCCCCAGTGATTTCCTCTAAATCACATTCCTAAAAGGAGTAGTAATGAGCAAAATGAGACTACAGGAGACTTTTCAGAATGTTTATGACAGCTCTAGAAAAACTGCTTTCCATTTTTGTACAGGTTAGTTTTGATAGATATGCTGATAAGAGTTGAAAATTGAAAATTAAGAGGGGTTTACCTGTCTAAGGATTGCCTAGTGAGAAAAAAAACAAAAGAACAAAAGAAATAACACACAAACTTTTGATGAGTTGAGAATTGATTACTGCTCTGAAGTAGTTGCATTCATTTAGCATACATGAGAAAAAGTGATCTGTAAAAGGATATTTACATGAAATCTTGGCTCCACTGTGTAGGACTTCATCCAGTTTACAGGCTGAATTAATATTTTCTCCTGCTGTTTGATTTTGAATTGTTTGATCTGCCATAGTTTCTTAGTCATCTTTCACAATATATTTTCGTTAACTCTAAAAGAAGCTGATTCAGACTAATGACTTTTTCAGTTCTGAACAAACAATTCTATTGCTAAAGATATGAAATGATAGATTTGTTCAGTTTTGATAGTGAAACCAGTAAAGTAGTATTAAAACCCATCAGGAGACCTTTTGAAACTCTAATCATAATCAAGTAATTAGAACCAGTTCAGTGTTTTTTTCCAGTATTTGTGTATGCTTTCTCTCTATTAAATAAAGTCAGAAGTAAACAAAAACTTTAATAAAAGTAGAATGAATGAAGTAACTTCATTGCTTTATTCTATAATTTGTCAGTTAACTGATTCAAGCAATTTCAGATAGTGGAACATTAGCAATCAAATTCAAAACATCAGCAATTCTAAGAAACAAAGTTTATATATGTGACAGTTGTACGTATCACAACTCTGTATTATTGTGAAATCCTGATTCTGATGGAAAAGTGATTGTTAATCTATTTTTCTAGATATTAAAAATCCCACGCCTGAAGTGTGGGAGTAGACAGAGTCTTGGTCACAGGTCTGTTTAATCTGATGTATGTGTCAGCTTTGTGTGTGTGCGCATTTTAAGAGAGTAAAAGTTTGGATATAGCATTGGAACAGTTTGTCCAGGGAGGCAGTAGATCTCCGTCCTTGAAGGTTTTCAAAACGTAGTGGGACAAAACCCTGAGCAACCTGGCCAGGATTCAGAATTGATCCAGGATTGAGCCTGAGGACTAGAGACCTCTGGAGGTCCCTTTGTATGGAAAAAGAAACAAATATTAAAGGAAATGTTGGAAATGCTGTGAAGATTAGAAGACAGTCTGTCCCTACTTAAAAGAAACATTGATACCACTGATTGCTGTCCCTTACAGGGAACCACAGTGGTTTTGATATTGTGCCCAGAGGTTTCACCTCTTAAAGTCTTTACTGTATGGATTAATACTGCAACATCAGAAATGGCTAATGCATCGTCCCCAGTAGGTAACCCCAACCAAGGTTAGTAGTGTGTTGAAGTCATATCACAGGAGGCAAAAAAGCATGAGAGCTGTTCTGAAAGTATTGCCTCCTATTTTATTATGTTGACCCGTGACATCAGAGATGGGTGTTGGTGGTAAGACAGTAGAGGTTGAACCTTCCCACTAGTATTCCACTGCATTTTATTGCTGTGGGACAGACGGCAGCAGAGGGACACTCTTGACTCAATGGTGTCCGACATGGAAGTGCCTATGAAACAAAGAAGTGGAGTTGAATGACTCCATACAGAAAAAATGGCACGCATTGATACTTACTGACACTTGCTGAGTGTTTCTGGAGAGCAAACAGTAGATGTGAGCCCAGTGAGGTGGTGGGTGGTGTGTTTCAGCAGTGGTGGCCTGAATGACAAACCACACTTTGAACGACCATGCAGATTTTTATGAGCTCTTGTTCATCACTGACAAAAATGCATAGCTAATGGTGGTGACTGTGTTGAAAAATAGTGTTTTGTAGCTGAGAATGTACTATATCAGTGTTATTTTGTTTTTTTTTTTGTATCTGTTGTAGTATGCATGAAAATAAATAGGGGACATTACTTTTGGAGTGACCTGCGTACCATGTTATTGTTTCTAATTTAGCCATAGGAACACTTGATTGATGAAATTATTAAACTGGAACTTTGGAAGTAGTAAATGAATGAATGCATTTTTTTCTGTAGTTTGGTCTGCTACTATGGTAACTCTTGATGTAGGCTAACAAATTTGTTGCAAAGTTTATGGTTCATAAGTAGACGATCTGCTGTTGAAATTCCAAAGAATTTATAACTGCTTCAGTTTTCTCTTTGATAGAAGTGTAGAAAGATGCCATGCTTTGACAATAAAATACTTCACTTTTTGTATTCAGTCATTGTGCCTTAAAACATTCCTTGCTGTTGTTGTAGAAAAGGCTTTTTCTCTTTTAGAAATAATTTGGATGTTTTTTAGAGTGTTCAGCTTTAATTGTAAACAAGCCAGTTGTTTCAGTGCCGAATATAAGAGTAATAGCAAGTGTACCTCTAAGTTCTGCCAAAAGATGGAGGACTTTAGTGACCAGAACTCAATTGTTGAGTTGACTCAACTGTAGAGTAGACAGCTAGCCAAGTATTGCTGATATATCTATGTGGAAATTGTACACATTGTGTACAATTGTGGCACTTCAGTAGATCAAGTTGCTCTTCCTCACTAACACCTGAAAAACCATGACCTGGATTGTTTCTTTAATGTAGTTTCCATTTCAGTCATATGGACTTTATTTCACTTTATTTCTCTGCCACTATCTTCAGGAGGCTTTTTGGACCAATATCTGTTTTTGAAGAAGTTACATATCTCTAATTTATGTGTAGATGTTGCTTACTGCCTCTAAGATGACTTGCAAGTAGAACTGCTGTGGATGCTCCATCTAAATTTTATGACAGAAAAATTGCTGTTAATGTTGACTAGATCAGAAAAGAAAAAAAAAGATTACTCAAATCAAAATATTTGCTTAGAATTGATCAGAGGCTAATTATGCCTCATCTAATAAGCAGTTCCATACAAATCCATAGTTCAGTGGTTTATATCTTTGTTTTGTATATATTCATCATATACTAAACTATCACAATGTTCTTAGCAGAACACGTGATATTCTTGGGGCAATCTCATGAGTGCAGACTGGGAGAACAACTCAGTGAGAGCAGGCCTGCTCAGGACTTGTGGGAGATTTTCTCATACGTTAGTTTGACTAATGAGTTCAGTGCTTAGATGAAAAACAACAAAGTGAAGTTTACTATGGTAAACTCAGAGAACATAACCAAGAGACAATTCCTCTATGCGGAGGTACTCTTGTTCTTGTTTACTGAACACAGTTGCTTCTTTTCCATCAAAACAATCTAGTTGTATCCTGTTTTCACAAAACTTTGTTCTGTAGTTAAAGATAATATGTTTCTCTACTTCCTGCTGGTTAGAAAATGTTTGCTGTTTGGCTCTTTATTTTTGAAGAGAGGTAAGGCAAGTTGTGTGAATCATACTAATAATGGATTACCAGATTGTACTGTCTGTAGAGGCTTATAGTATGAATAATTGAAAGACTGCTCTGTACACGGACAGTAGCACCTTTCTGGTGAATCCTAAGTGGACACTGCCTAGTGCCCCATAACCTCAACTTTCCAGAAGTCCAGTTGTGCCATCAGTTTATTCCTGATTTACAGTTTGATCTGTATGTTGTCTGTCCAGTCTGGTCATGTGTTGTCAAAACTGCCACTGTCTTGGGACAGTGCCAGAAAGAAACAGAACAGATCAAGGAAGAAGCTTTAAGAGAAGAAGGATCTAGAAATTCCTAAGTTGATTAGATTTTTCTCAAGTTTGACTGAAATGAATTTTGATTGTCGGGTTTTTCTATTTAGGAAAGAATGGCATGATTATAATGTCATCAAAACCAACTGTTTACTTTTAATTATTTTCCAATATGATACCTTTATACTTTCTATAGGGAGAAGAATGTAAGATCGTATGTTAGTAAGGATTAACTCGGTAAGAGATAGTTTACATTGACAATAATTTTATAATTTGGAGCATGTCACTTTCTATAGAAAAAGGATTCAGGAATGGATATTAATGAAAGACAGCAATGGTAGAAAAAGTTATTTTTTCGTACACACAAAACTGAATATGTATCTGCATACATGGAATTAATACTGAATTACATGCCGTAGGTTAAATTAATAGCATTTTCATCCCACGTAATATAAATTGGAAGTCTGAGAAAAAAATTCTTTTCCAAAACAAAGCTTGAAATTTGCTTTTATTTTGTTGTTTGATAGTATACATAAATGGTAGCTTACATATTGCATTTTGCTTAAACTGAGGCTTTTTTTTTCTGGGCAGCCCTGTTTATGCAGATCTCTGAGTCAAGAGAATGATTTAATGAAGAAGAATGATATATACAGCAGCAATAGATGATAGTAACCTATGAAGCAGTAGATTTAGAAAGTTGGGAAATTGGCCGATAGTGATTTCAGACAACATGAGGGAAAGCACTTACTTTATGTTCGTATAAAGTTATGCCTAAGCATTCCATTTGCATTGTCTTCCAGAAGGGCACAACTGATGATCTTTGAAGGGTTTTTTAGCTTTTACAGGATTTTAAATTCTTTTGTATTATCTAGCTGTAAAAAGTACTAAAAAAAAGAAATGACACGAGAGAAAATATTGCAGAAAAAAGAGCTTACATGAAGTTGCACCAGTCTTTGTTCTCTGGGACATTAGTTTTACTTTGTCCAAATGAACTTAGAAAAGTTCATCGAGTACCTCTTGCTTAAAAGACACATCACCATTCCTTTTCTCTCCTGCTCTCCAATTAATGTTTATTATGATCAGCTTTTAAATAACTTTGTAATTACATTAATATGCACTGTGTTGTGATAATCAAAGACCTAAAATATTATCTTATTTTAAGATATGCTGTGTATTCCATCATTAATATGCATTATTTAAGTAGAGAAAAAAAGTAAGATGTGCATTTTAGGTGATTTATTTTTAAATAGAAATCCATGTCTTATTTGCACTGAGGTAAATGGTAAAGGTTTCATTAACTGCTTCAAAATAAGAAAATAGTTGAGAAAAAATGTGAAAAAATAATCTTGAGAAGTCCAAAAAACTTGGACAAAAACCTCTATCTGATAGAGTCCTTTCTGTTCCGTGCACCAGTTATGTACTGAAATTATGACCTTTGGAATGAGTTCTATCATGTAAAGATGTAATTGGGCCATAAAATCCTTATAAAAATTTATGAAAGAAACTTGGTTGAATGAGTCTGGTAGACAGTTTAGAAACCTGAATGTCTCAGCTATTTTGCTGAATTTATGCCTTAAAAGTTCTCAGAAGTGATCATAGCATTCTTTCGTCTAAGTTACATCATTCATCTAATGCTTCTAGAGAAGATCCTGTTTAGCCGAGTCTTTGCTGTCCATTTGTTTCTGAGGACTAGAATGTACAGGATGACTAAGCCTGTCCAAAATGATGAGTGACCTTTGACTTCAGCAATAAGAAATCATAAATAATATTATATTTGCATGGTAGAAGCTCAATAACATCTTTGGCTGAATTCTCAAAACTGAGCGACCCAGGATCACAAACAACATTTAACAATCATTAGCTTTTAGAATTAAATCTATATGAAGGCCTTCAAACAACTGAAAGTAACATATTTATAGCTTTGTCCATTTCCTGTATTCATTTTGAATTCATTCATCTTTTCTTTACCATTGTGATTATTTTTAATGTTGTCAAGCATATTTATTTTGGTAGTATCCTCAAATTACATAGAAAAGATTTCCCTTTTCCTTGCCAACCTGAGTATCCACATAAGGATCTGTCACCTCTATGTATTAGAAATTATTGTTTTTCTTTACATTTTATTTTTATAACGTATTCCATTCTGCTGTAAGGTATTTGTCTCAGTATACAGAGCATGTGACGCACAACTCTTACTCCAGACATTCTAAAGACATTAGTGTCTTTATACTAAACTGCCTTTGTTCTGCCCTTACATAACCAAAGGTTCTAGCCACTGTGCTCTAACCATTTTAAGAACATCAAACCATGCCAGCAGACTTTGCCTACATCTTTAAGTATCTCAGTATTCTTCACATACTTACCAATTCTACTTCTAACAACTGTTGAAATACCTGTTTTTTTTTTTTCACTTTAAGATTTCAGGCATAGTACAGCAATCTTCTGATCTGGATACCCACTACAGGCTTATTCACAAAATATACCAGTGATATTTTTCAGGAACCTTTCAGTTTAGGTACATTTCATAATGATTTCAACATATTGTACTGTACATATAATTCTTGACAGTTTGCTCTTCTCTGCATTAAGGTTAACTCAGAAGAATGCAGGCTGAAAAATTTTTGTTTTAGTTCTTTGAAACTGAGGAACTAATGCATTGTTCTGCTTGTTATTCCTAAGTAAGAGAAGACTAAGAAAAGAAAGTGTAGTTTGTATGCATATTTGTGGTGCAATAAGATATCTTGATTTAGAACCCTAAATTGAGCTACAAAAAGAGAATGACCTCCTAAATGAAAGTAATGAGACTTGACTGAAATAAGTCAGGTGGCCTTTAAAATTCCTTTGGAAGGTAGGAGGTACATAAGTGCAAATAATAATAGTGAGGAAAATTAAAATTAGCATAGCTTTTACAAGAGATTTTTATACTATTCATAGACCATTTCAATGGCAAAATGAGAAGTAGTCAATCCAGTGTTCTGGAAGAAAAAAAAATGAAGTGTCTAAGCAGTACAGGTGCAAGCAGATACAATAAAATTGCCTAATCTCCATTGAAATTACTGGAAAGTTTCTCAAATATATTCCATGGAAGACTGACTACTATTTTTGCCGTTTAAAAATAAAAATCTCCATCTGGAATTTTTGAATTTTTTTCTTAGTAAAATCAGTGGATATTATCCTGTTATTATCTGAGTTCTTAGTATTTGATTTTGTATGTATTGCATATAATATCAATATATCAAGTTATATATATCACATATAATATCAGTATATCATGTGAAAATAAATCCAGCCTGTAACCAGTGAAATCAGTACCAAAATGCAGATGTGACTATCACTGTCATGTGCCCTCATCTCTTTTGTGTTAATGTTTACTTTCTCCTGCTGTTGGTCTCAAGTTTTTTAATACCCTGCTGAAGCACTGACCATTGAAATTTTTAAGATTTGGTGTGCTGGAAGAAGTAAATTGTATTTGTGTTGTTTATCTAATGGATGAGGTAATCAGTAAGGAAAGAGCTATGGACTGTCACAGTTTTAAGTAAAATATATAAAATTGATGGTAAAGTTCTATTGATACACTTTTGCCTTTTCATCATAGATTTCAGAAAGGCAGACCAATGAACTGAGCACGTATTTCTCCAGTCACATTAAACGTGCAGTGGCGAAGTCAAAATATGTGTTGAGATTACCAAAAGACAAAAAAAATTAACAATTACAACCATAATACTGTATCAGCAGCCATTTAAAAAGTTAGACCTTGTTGTAACAGTTTATTCATTATTTTATCATGCCTAACATTCTTATATAGAAAATGGTAATAAGGTGACATTTGGCTTAACTTACAAGTTTCTTATTGATAATTTAATTGAATCAATGTGAATGCATAATTTTGCATGCAGAATGATAATTTCTAATCTCTTTAATAGGAGAACAACTAATCTGGTATGGATAGGTAATTGCTGGGCTAGGACTTGTGAATACACATGCAGTTTAGTTAATATTTCAGTATGTGTTCAACGTATAGACATACAGTTAAGGAAGCAATGAGAACAATCACAGATGTATTATTGTCTAAAAAAAAAAAAACACAACAACAACAAAAAAGCAAAATGCGTGACCAAAGGAGTGACTTTCGACAGTGTTTTTTTTTGTGGATACTACAATAATTTCAACTGAAGAAGGTGTCCTTTGAATTATCAGACCACCCAGATCTGCTGTTGAGGTGGAAAACATGTCTATGGAAAGGCTTTAGGTGTGCTGTTCACTAATTCTTCTACTGTCTAAAAATGAGTTTTTAAATGGCCTTGTTTCTTCCTGCCAATCACGTAATCAGTTAGTCCCCGTTTCTTTTCTTGTGGGGCTAAGCTAGCTTCCTCATTTTTGCAGTTCATCAATACAAAACTGATTTGAAGCTGAGCTGTATAATAATAAGCCTTTCAGCAGCC